>CM067516.1:21695624-22005624 GCA_034509495.1 Acestrorhynchus altus | reverse complement strand
TGCCCAGTGATAATAACACGCTTTCAGATTGGAATAATTACAAGTATCATGTATAATCACTGTTTTTTGAAGGTCATAGTACAGCAGTACTTTAGTAGTGATTTAACAGTGATTATATATGATGACTCAAAGAATCATTTTTAATATCTGGTTTTATATGAAAATGCCTGGTAGCTCTATAAAGATGTCTGTTCCATGTCTGTGGACCACCTAGATGAATCAGAGACAGAAGCTCATCTCTTGCTACATAGCTTGTGTTGGTCATCCTCTAGTCCTTCATTGCTCACAGGCTTAGATAGATGGATGGACGGGATGTATGGATGGATAGATAGATTACAGTGTAAAATGGGTGATTGGAATTGTCCATGATAGAAAGCAGTTTATCCATATTCCTTCTCTTTGCCACTGTATACAGAGAGTATAGCTCCCCTCTGTCCAATGACCAGCTTGTCCAGCTGCAGTTTGTCTTTCCTCTTGATGCTACCTTGTGGGGCAACCGTGGCCTGGTTAGGGCACCAGCATTATGACTCAAAAGTCGTGGGTTTGAATCCCTGAAATACCCTTGAGAAAGGCACTTAACTCCCCAGCTGCTCCCCGGGTGCTCTGTATGGGGCTGCCCACTGCTCCAGGCAGGTGTGCTCACTGCCCCCTAGTGTATGCATACACTTGTATGTATGTGTTTCAGTGTGTGTGGATGGATGGCTGTGTCATCTAAGAATTTCTGTACACGACATGTCTTGATTTGCAATGAATTGTAGAGTGTGAACAGGAAAAGCATGCTTCTGTCCTTCTGATGACAGTCTCAGAAGTGCAGTCCCTTCGCCTAACATACTGTGATCTGCCAGTGAGGTAGTCTGTGATCCAGGTTACCAGCTGTGGGTTCACCTGCATCCTGTCCAGCTTGTCTTTCAGTAGAAGGGGCTGTATACCGTTGAAGGCACTGGTAATAGTGTCATAGCGCCACTCCCCTTGTCAAGGTGGGAATATGTTCGGTACTTCTAGTAGACGAAGGCACATTCTACACCCACCATCTCCTCATAGACAAACTGTAGGGGATCCAGTGCTTGTTGAACCTGTTGTCCAAACAGATGGAGGTGCAGGAGTTCCATGGTCTTCATGATGTGAGGAGTTAAAGCAACCAGCCTGAAGTCATTAGTGTGCTGGGGAGCCTGCCTAACTGCAAACTCAGGTGAAGATGTGCTTCAGAGGTTCCCCCAACTCAGAAACACCTGTCTTCAGCTGTCTTGGGCACACCTTGTCTGGGCTAACTGATTTTCTTGCCTTGAGTCTCCTCTGTTCACCTCTGACCTGGTCTGCAGGGAACTGAAGCGACAAAGCAGGGAGACAAAGAAGGAGTGATGTATGGGAACACAGGAGCAGAGGTTATTAGAAGAGATTGAACTCATTTGCTCTTTCTCTCACCCTTTACGGCACTGATGCTCTTCTGCTTGTAGCTTATCATTGTCCTCATACTTTTCTAGACCTTCCTTATGTTATTCTCCTGCAGCTCAAACGTCCTCCTGTAGGACCCTTTGGCCTTCATTAGGCTGGATTTGAGTTCCCTCTGTACACTCTTTAGCTCCTCCTGGTTCTTTTCTTTAATAGCACTCTTCTTATTCAGGAGGTCATTGATGTCACTGGTTATTCAGAGCTTGTTATTGGCAAAGCAGTATACAATTCTCACAGGAACAACAGTGTCCATGCAGAAGTTCAGGTAGTCTGTTGTGCAGTGTGTTAACTCCCTCAATATCCTCTCCTTGAGAATCCTGCAGTACACTCTATTCAGTGGACACCAAGCAGTCCCTGACAATCTCCGCTGCTTTGTGAGATCATTTCATAAAGGAAAAGAAAGGGAAAGGCGGTGTATGCATCACTGGTGGCATAGTGGTTGATATGGCGCAACTGATAATACAAGCCCTTACACTATGTGGGAGACTGGGGTTCAATTCCCAGTCTGCTGTGCTACCCCAATAAGAGTCCTTGGGCAAGACTCCTAACACTACTCTGGCCCACCTCTGTAATATGAGTAACTGTGTTGCTCTGGATAAGAGTGTCTTCTAAGTGCTAAAAATGTAAATGTAATATCTGACATTAGCATACAGGAGAGCCGAGGCTCTGTTTTTCCTTGTGAATGAGTCTGCCTTGGAACACTGTTGGTTCAGCCGTAACACTGAGGTGTTTGATACACTTACTAACACACCAGCAACACGTCAGTGTCTCTGCAGTGCTGAGAATTATCCACCACCCAGTTAATGCCTGCTCTCTGGTGGTCCTGTCTGGTCCTAACCATTGAATAACAGAAACAAAGGAAGCTATAACGAAAGGACAGTGACTGTAGAAACAATAAGGTGGTCATAATGTTATAGTGTTTGTGTTATGAAGTAGCCATTCAAATCCCCTGGTCCCCTTTATATTCCTTGCTCTTCACATTTTAATGTCCCTGATTCAACTCATTAGCTAATTAAGACGCCCTTCTTGAGTTGAAACGGATGTGTTAAAGCAGGGGCTCCAGGACCATGAGATAAAAACCACAGATATAAAGTAATGTAAAGTGTTTTAATATAATACATTTGGTGAAACAATTTTAGTGATGTAATACACTTAGGATTTTAAGGGGTTAAGTACTTCAAGTAGCAACAGTGCACTAAAATATCAAAATATCACATAAATCATGATTTTTTTGATCACTTTTTAAAATCCTTCTCCACCCTAATAATATAACAAGCAATTCATCTTGATTTTATTCAAGTCCATTAATACTTTGATCAACATAAAAGCAAAATACCAGGTTAAATGAACAAAGGCAACATTGTGCCTTCATTTCATCAAAAAATGCTTCAAATTAACCTCTGACCTCTTATTTTTGACGTGAAATATTTGTAACATCCCATTTCTAATTGGAATAAATAGTCTCTGAAAGAAACAAAATGCTTGTGTCTTTTAGCAACTTTCATTTCATGTCTCTCACTTCCTGCAGTAATAGCTTCTAGTTTTCTGGGAAGGCACAAGATGTTAAATGATTACTGTGAGCATTTGATTGCAATCAGCCACGAGAGCATTAGTGAGCTCACATTCTGATATTGGGTGATCAGAACTGTATTACAAACATCAATCTAGCTCATCCCAGTGGTTCCAGTGTCGCAATACGGGCATGGAGATCTTAGAGTCATGTTCAGCAGCTCAAGAGCTCTCACTGTGTTGGCAGTGCTTTACTATGAACACCATATAAAGTGTAGATATATGCAATGTACTGCACTTTCTGCACTATTATTTAAATAATTCCTTACATAACCCTGATCTCTGCTTTTATTCTGGAACCAGAGATCAATAAAAGTCTTATTTCTAAATGCTTAAAAAAGAAACAGGGCTGATATGGTTAAGGAACCCTGGGCATTTTTACATGTTTTTGTTGTTTGACATACTTTTATTATTCAAGACATTAGAAAAGTATTTATAGGAGACAGTCACATATTCCAGATATTGTTATTTTCAGGAGATCATGTGATACTCAAATTTGATGTAAAATGAACAGAATTCATATATTTGAATATAAGAATTTTTTGATAAAAAAAAAAAAATACTTGCGCCTGTATTGGTTTTATTTTTTGGATTATAAAAATGAAAATTTCTGTTGGAAATTGATCATCCAGAGTTTTGTTTTAACTGAAAATGCTGAATTTTGCTGAATTAATGTAACGATTAGAACAGTAAGGTTATTTATAATAATAAGATATTTAAAATAGCTGATAGTGGCCCCAAAACAAACAAACAAACAAAAAAAAACACCAACAACCTGAATTTTTATTATTTATGCATGGATCTGTATTATCGCTTCCCTTCCCCTCCCTTGTCATTTTCCTCTATCACCCAGTATCTGGGTCAGTGACATCATTACCCCTGCCCCCTCTCGCAGATCAGTTGGAGTCTGTATGTAGGTTGAGCGCGTACATGTGGACAGAGCAGTAAACATGCACTGGAATCTACTTGGGCATTTAAACTGGGATTTAATTCAGCTGAAAATGAGTGAATTATATCTGTTTTCTGAGTTGGATTACTGATAATTCATCATAAAATGAGACCACCATGCTTAGATAGGATAAGTCTTGTAGTGTGTTATGATATCTGTATCATGTCTATAAGTGTAGGTTACTTTGATTCTGAGTTATGCCTAGAAAACAGCATTAGAGTTAAGAGACGTATGTCCCTGACCCACATTTTTCATCCTAGAGCTGTTGTCGACTTACATTCCGTAGCAGTTGCTCTGTAAATCTGCATTTAATAAATATCTACAACAGGCTGACATCAATAATGATTTAAGCCATGGAATGCTTGGCCTCCGAATAGCTCATCCAGACATAATTTCATGGCATGAATGGTAATAAGATAAGATTCACATGCAAACTACAGAGGTCATTAAAGTCCTGCTTAATCATTACTATAACTGGCGAGCTAATTTCCCTTCTCTGCTGCAGCATTGGAGGGCTTGGGACAACAACACTGCATGATTACAGCCATTTAAATGCATTGTAAATAGATACAATAGGTACAATATGTAAATACAAATTGAGTCCTTGTACTCGATTACAATAAGTTCTGATTGTTAGGTGGTTGCTGGAAAGTATGTCATATTATACCAGTCAAAAGTTTGGACACACCTGATATCTATGTGTTTGTTAATCTTAAAGCATCAGATGTTTGGGGTACGGTTTTGTACAATGCCAGATCACCATTGGTCTTTTTTATAGGCAGTAGGACAGACCAATGTTATGTTAATGAGGTCCTGCACCACACTCTGGTGTACTATTCCAATAGGACAAGGTTGTTCACCGACTGCTGCCATCTCAAGAGCTTGCCTTGAACACACAGATACTATGCCATGGTCTGTTGCATCGCCACATTATAATTTGGAAAAGTGTGGGATGCTACAGGATGCACTGTGAACACTCCACCCCTACAGCAAAATCTGCAGGAACTGAGTGAGAATGGGATGGATTATCGCAGAATACCATTAGGAAACCCCATTCTGAGATGCCTCACATGTTGCGTGCTCAGTTATACTGCACTACACTACACTGTCTCTCTGTTCTCACACTTTAGCTACTTTTAATTCTGTACCCAGTGCACATGTAAGTATAATGCAAACATTCTTTTTAGAGTGTCTATAAACACAGAACCTCTACAGTGCATAGAGTAAGTTCATGTGTATATAGTATATTTATATTACATATAGGAATATTCGTTATCCTATTTTCATTTAAATTATCTTCTCCTGTGTTTTTTATACATCTGTTTTACTACTGTGAGGGACTTGCATCTAAGTTGTTTTCCTCACCCTTACACCTGTGGTGATGTGACAATAAACTGGATTTAAATTTTATTAATGAGTGTATCTTGTGTGTGTATAAACAAAGAAGGGTCTTATTTACATAGGTGTATACAGATGTTTGGCCGGTAGTATGCATGCTATTATTTACCCGTTTGAAAGTCTGCTGCTGTCTGTAAATACATAATTTGCATCAGAGACTGATACCGCTGTTATATGATCTAATATATTTTTACTGTCTACTATCAAAAGGGTGCAGCAAAGAGACAAATGGTTCAATGAATTTTAGTACAGTTCTATTGGCCAAAGTGCTATACTGAGATATACCCGAAGGATGTAGCTCCTGTAATTTCTGAATAGACCACAGAAACTTAATGGCTCATTTTATTTCATATATATTTGTCAGTTGTGTTTTTATGGACATTTCTTATGATGCATTAGAAATACAAGAAATGAACATCTGCTAAACAACAGAATTTAAGTTAAATTATGCAGATAGAAAGAACTAGCCTTTGATATAACCAAAATAATCCTGTATGGGCTTGTATGTGTTTATAGAAGCACTGCTGTGGTGCTGGTGCCATATACCATACTAGTGTTTACTTGCCCACATTGTAATATACAGTACAATACTGTATATTATGAGCCATCATTCATTTCTTTAAATTTGGTTAAATAATATTTAAAAAATAGCACATTTTTTACCTCTCTTTCTACACTCTGCATTTTTCAGTGAGGCCTGAAGCAACCTTTGCAACATGATGCTGCAAAAAGGTTTGCATTATTGTGAGCTATTGTAAGTGAGGTCCCCTCACCATTTGATATTTCACTCTCTGAGAACAGGAAATCTAAATGCTGAGAGTTTAAGATCACCGGCAGATGTAAGTCCTCAAAAACAAGAATTCATTATTCATCAGTTGTTTTGTTTCTTGTCTCTACTGCAGCATGGCTTTCATACATAAACCAGCCTGCATCGAGGAACATGGAGATCAAACAGAATTAAGACACGTGGCAACAGTGAAACATTGCATAATGTATAAAAGTGGAATTTTATACATGAATGAACAATCAGTGAATAAGCAGGTTAATGTGGAAGGGGCTGCTGAGGTGTTTTGGGGAAGGTATCTTACTTTTCCCTGTGTTTTATTTTAATTGGGGTGCTGACATTGCTTTTTAACATTGGGCAGGGGGGTCGTTTTTACATGACAATTTTTCCAACCTTATTTTATCCTTTAGAATTAAACAGGTCATAACGCAGTGACTTCTTGAGGCAATGTTTTACACATTGTCTGTCAGCATTTTGTTAAAATGAGGTGAGAACTGTTTTCTTACCTGACTAATTTATAATGACCTTCCCCGTGACCCATTCTGCCGGAGATAAGGCTGGCGAGTTGCTGAGAAATAAAATCTGACTTAATGAAAAAAGTAACTTAATCTAATGCTGGAAAAAAATTAATCATTCTTATCTATAATTTTCTGCAGCTTTAACCTGATTTAGGCCAAGCAAGTGTATAAGAATAATGCATGTAAAAGCCATACATGTAAAAATACATGTGTCGACAGCCCAATATAATCCCACATTGTTTGTTTGTGTCTCTTCCTGTCTGCCAAAAAACCACCAATGTTTTGTAAATTCAAAAGCAGCAGTCACAGATAACAGGGTTCCACCAGGCTTTCAGAACCATGGACAGCGACTGTGATCACGAGTTTATGAAACTGGTCGGAACCTGTCTCACTGAGGGTTAGAATAAATCAAGAAAAGCTAACAGTGCCTTTCTACAGGTCTGCACAGCAAAAACCCCCAATGCTGAATTAACACCTGCAGTGTCTAATTAACACCTGCAATATTTCAGCTGTGCACAAATCAGCACTGTATGTGTTAATTCAGCACTGGGGATTTGCCTGAAGGTTGAGTGATTGGCAGTTTTTTGACTCAAGCACAACCTATTTTAACTTTCATGACGTTTTAGGTTTAAGTTGGTCTTTCTATAGGACCAAGTCACTGGTATTGCAGTGCTGTAGTATGTTTATCAGGCTGCTGCCTTATTTAAGAAAATAAAGAATTATATTTTCTCGTCTTATATTTGGGGCAGTTCAACCCCAGGTCTTGGTATATTGCACATCACTTATGTTACTTTACTTAAATATACGTGAAAAGAGCTGATGACCGAAGGGGCAAGTTTGATCTTTGGACTTGAGCTTTACTATTCAATTTTTTGCCAACCCACACTTGAAAAATGTCATGAAAACTCTTGTTTGGAGATCTCCTTGGTTTTCATGGTGTTGTTTGCTTAGTGGTGCCTCTTGCTTCATGGTGTTGCAGCCTCCATGGGCTTTCAGAAAAAGTGTGTATATACTGACAGATCATGTGACACTTAGTTTGCACACAGGTGGAATTCATAAGCAGGTGGAATTCATAAGCATGTGACTCCTGAAGGTAATTGGTTGCATCAGAACTATTGAGGGGCTTTGAAACAAAGGGGGAATACATGTGCACATGCCAGTTTTCAGTTTGTTATTTTATCAAATTTTAATATATATATATATATATATATATATATATATATATATATATATATATATATATATAATTTGTAATATTTCTAAATGTTTTTTATTAGATTTTTTATTTCTCTATCCCTGGTTTCTCTACTAAAAATAAGAAATCCACCATATACCCAAATCTACCTTTAGCAATGAGACCAGTGCCATATTGTGACACTCCTCACCTGCCAAATCCACCAGAATCATGCAGGCTTTAGTTAGCAGCAGATGAAGATGCTGCAGTCCATGGGTCTGAAATTGAGAGCAACATTGATTCAGACTTTGAACCAAGTATCTCTGGTGAGCCTCATCTGATAAGACAATCAGAACTAAATGCTTTGGTCAAGGACTTTGTCAAAAGCAAATGCAGAGTTGGTGGGTTGAAGAGGATTGAACAGCAAATCCATGTGTAGAGGCACCATAAACAAAAGCAACAGTTTGTTGTTATGTGTTACATGTCCAGAAGGCCTGGTGTCGTGGTGTGGCGTGCACTTTCATATGATACCAGATCACATCGTTGGTCTTCATTACGGCACTTAGACAGCCCACTGTTACATCAGTGATGTCCTGCAACCTTTTCTGAATGCACACACCAGTGCACTATTCCAACTGGACGTCCGCATACTGCAGATGTCTCAAGAGCTCGCCTTGAAAGCACGGACACTATACCATGGCCAGATCTGTCCCCATTTGGAATGTGTGTGGGGATGCTATTGATGCACCATCAACACTCCACCACCACCGCAAAATCTGCAGGATCTGAGTGAGAATATTCAAGCTGCATGGAATAGATTATTGAAGGACCTCTTTAGGAACCTCTCCCAGTCTATGCTGAGAGGTCTGCATGCTGCATAGCCACTACTTCTCTGGATGTGTCAGAAATATTGCTCATTTCATTCCAAATTTGGAATAATTTACTTATAATTTACCTTTTGACAACGAGTGCATATTTCTATTCAGTTGCCAGATTATTGTCCAGAAGGCAGAGGGCAGTTCTAGTCAGTTCCCGCTCCAGAGCACAGATACTTGTGTCCAGTTGTACTGAAGAAGCCTAATATTACTATTCAGTCCTGATTCAGGAACAATATATCTAGTCCACCTATTTCTGGCAGGCAGGCAACTACCCAATCCCCTATCCAGTTTCAGCGCAGGGGGCGTGGCTTCTCGGAATAGGGGTGGGGGAACAGCCTCACCGTCTCCGCGGTGCTCCCTCCCTCCATCCTGCATGTGGAGCGCGTACTGGCGGCCGGAGTTGCACCAGGCTTTCGCGCCACTGCGGGCGTCCAGAAACGAAAGAAAAGAATAGAGCAAAAACACTGGATTGCTAACATCCTCTGTCTCGCCTCTTCGCTGCCTCGGACGTCGCAAGCTCAATGTCTCGCAATAGTTTTTAACCCAACAAAATGAGGATTTCTTTGTCGTCGTCTTCTGCTGGTCTTCTGCGTGCGGGGGTCTCACCATGGGCGCTTCTGAGCAGCGTTCAGATCGGTGAGGCGGGGGCTGCGCTGCACAGAGGCAGGCGCCAGAATCCCCGGGCTCGAGTCTCCTCCTGCAGGACAAAGTGGGAGAGGGGGACGCGTGAATGAGCGCGCAGCAAAGGCTGGCTCGCGGAGCTGCAGAGCGCGTGGGTTGTTGTGTATTGTGCGTGTTTAATAACAGTGGTGTTGTTTGCGGGGGTGTTTCGTGTGTGTGTGTGTGTGTGTGTGTGTGTTGGGGTGCGCTGGGTTTACTGAAGCGCACTGTGACAGCGCCACCGCAGTGGGTCCTTACGGCACAGTCCGGGATGCCTTCGTGTGTGTGTGTGTGTGTGTGTGTGTGTGTGAGTATAGCAGAGCACGAAGACAATGGTTCAGGCGTTTTGCGCACTTCGGTTTTGCGCCGCATCGACTTTGTGTGTTATTATCAAAAGCGCACTGGCTGCCCGCTTTGCTGCCCCCGGAGTGTGTCACATCTGGACTGTAATCACACTGGGTCATGATCGCCCTTGCTGGGCAAACGCACTGGGTAGGTCACAAGCCTGAGCTGCACTGGTTCAGCGGCTCCGTTCGGGGGTGATTAACTGTGCATGATGCCTGAGAGACCCCCACTACACTGGGCTTTTCCACAAAGACCCCCACTACACTGCACTGCTCCTGAGAGACCCCCACTACACTGCACTCCTCCTGAGAGTCCCCCACTACACTGCACTCCTCTTGAGAGACCCCCACTACACTGCACTCCTCCAGAGAGACCCCAAAACCCTGCGCTCCTCCTGAGAGACCCCCACTGCACTGAGCTCCTCAAGAGAGACCCCCACTACACTGCACTCCTCCTGAGAGACACCCACTGCACTACACTCCTCCAGAGAGACCCCACTACAGTGATCCTCCTGCGAGACCCCACAACACTGCAGTCCCACAGAGAGACCCCAAAACACTGCGCTTCTCCTGAGACCCCAAAACACTGCGCTCCTCCTGAGAGACACCCACTCTAATTGAGTCTCCGAGAGACCCCAACCACACTGCACTCCTCCTGAGAGACTCACCACACCGTGCCCTCCTGAGAGACCCCACCACACTGCACTCTCCCGGAGACCCTCACTACACTGCACTCCTCCTGAGAGACCCCTTACCACACTGGAGCTCCCCTCCTGAGAGACCCCCACTGGCACTGCAGTACTCCTGCTGGGAGAGACCCCACTACACTGCACCTCTCTGAGAGACCCCACTACACCGGGCACCCTCCCAGAGACCCCGACCACACTGCACTCCTCCTGAGACCCCACTGGCTACTGTGCCTCCTCCTGAGAGACCCCACTACACTGCAGTCCTCCAGAGAGGACCCAAAACACTGTGCTCCTCCTGAGAGACTCACTGCACTGGGAGCTCCTCCCTGAGAGACTCAAACACCGCGTGTCCTCCTGATGATCACTGCAGGCACTGAGGTCCCCCACTCCACTGTGCTCGTCCTGAGAGACCCCCAATACTACACTGAGCTCCTCCTTAGAGACCCCCACTACACTGCACTCTTCCTGAGAGACCCCCACTACACTGCTCTCCTCCTGAGTGACCCCCACAACACTGCACTCCTTCAGAGAGGCCCCAAAACACTGTGCTCCTCCCGAGAGACCCCCAGTACACTGAGCTCCTCCTGAGAGACCCCAAAACACTGCACTCCTCCTGAGAGACCCCCACTGCACTGAGCTTCTCCTGAGAGACCCCAACTACACTGAGCCCTCCCTCAGAGACCACCACCACACTGAGCTCCTCCCTGAGAGACCCCACTACACTGAGCCCTCCTGAGAGACCCCACTACACTGCGCCATCCCGAGAGACCCCACTCACACTGCACTCCTTCTGAGAGACCCCCACTACACCGCACTCCTCACAAAAGACCACCACTACAGTGCTCTCCTCCTGAGAGACCCCCACTACACTGCGCTCATCCTGAGAGACCCCACCACACTGCACTCCTCTGGAGAGAGATCCCCACTACATTGCACTCCTCATGAAAGACCACCACTACACTGCACTCCTCCTGAGTGACCCCTACTACACTGCACTCCTCCTTGAGAGACCCTCACTATACTGCACTCCACCTGAGACACTCCCACTCACTGCACCCTTGAGAGACTCCCCCTACACTGAGCTCCTCCTGAGAGACCCCCCAATGCACTGCAGTCCTTCTGAGAGACCCACACTACAGTGCACTCCGCATGAAAGACCCCCACTACAGTGCACTCCTCCTGAGAGACCCCCACTATACTGCACTCCTCCTGAGAGACCCCACTACAGTGTGCTCCTCCTGAGAGACCGCCACTACACTGCACTCCTCCTCAGCGACCCCCACTACACTGCGCTCCTCCTGAGAGACCGCCACTACACTGCACTCCTCCCCAGCGACCCCCACTACACTGCACTCCTCCTGAGAGACCGCCACTACACTGCACTCCTCCTCAGCGACCCCCACTACACTACACTCCTCCCAGAGACCACACACACTGCACTCTCCTCAGCCAATTCCCACTACACTGCACTCCTTCTTTGAGAATCCCACTACAGTGGGCTCTCCTGAGAGACCTCACTCACAGTGGCCTCCTGAGAGATCACCAAAACACTGAGTTCCTCCTGCAGGGTTGCCCGACTTTATTCACTCCACAGGCTACAGTGCTGAGAGTAGTTGGGGTTTCTTTTATTTTGTCCTCTTTTTTGACTTGTTTGACAGTTAATGTGTCCTTGTGTTTGGTACAAAGTACAACATGCACGCACGAACGCACGCATGCACAATGCGCACACACACACACACACACACACACACACACACACACACACACACATCTTACTCTGGGCATCTCTCTTTTCTCCATCTTTCATTCTCTCCTTCCATCTCTCTTTCACTATCTTTCTTCATCTCTTGCACTTGTTCTCTTCCTGTCTCCTTTTGCCTCTTCATCTTTCTTTTTCTCTCTTCCTCTACAATTTCTTTCTCTCTCTCTCTCTCTCTCCTCTACTCTAAAAATCTCGCTGTTTTGTTTTCTATTTCTGCTTCTCTTCTTTGACTCTCATCATCTTAACTCTTTCTTCTCTCTCTCTCTGCACCTGTCTCGTTTTCTATCTGTCCACTTTCTCTTTTCTTCCTTCAATCTTTAGACAATAAAGCATTATAAAAAATACATTATACAATACAAAATGGTCATGCTGTTTTATATATATATATATAAATTTATTATGAAGTAATTATCTCTTTCTCTCTCTCTCTCTCTCTCTCTCTCACTCTCTCTCTGTCTGACTTTCTCTCTCCCCTTTAGGAGGACTATTTATCAGAAACACAGATCATGAGTACACTGCCTTTCGCCTGGCCATATTTCTGCACAACACAAGCCCCAATGCATCGGAGGCGCCCTTTAACCTTGTGCCCCATGTGGACAACATTGAGACAGCCAACAGCTTTGCCGTAACTAACGCCTGTAAGTCCAACCTGGAGCTCAGTTTATCTCAGCCACTTTCTCAATCAGCTGTTTACTAGGTGCAGAAGAGGGGAGGTGGTGTTGTGAAAGTGGTTGGTGGGGCTGAGGCTGAACAGTTCAGTTGTTGGAATCCACTAATGACGATGGCGTGAGTGATAACTGAAGCTGGTAATGAGAAGAATAGCTGCTACCTAAGAGTGATAATGTAGTATAGGTCCTGCTCTGTGAGAGGCCACTTCCTGGACCATGTCCAGCCAGCGCTTGTGTCTCTCCAAGAGATCTATCCCCAGGCTCTCTACTGACACAAATAACAGGCTAAGTGCATTCACTCACAGTGACACTGTATTATAAAAAGTGCAGTGTGTAAAGGCAAGTGTGTGTGCGTAGGTGTGTGTGTACACAAGACGCCGGTGTACTCATGCCCCAACAGGTGCTGACATGCACTCTCTTCCCCCTCGGTGTGTGCTTCATGAGCTCGAGTATACGAATGCATGGTTTATTATGTGAGCTTGTGATGACTTATGCATCCACATTGTGCAAATTTGTTTTCATCTATACGTTTCATGTTGGGTTCCTGCACTTAGGTCTCTGGTGGAGCAGGCTAGGGTCTGTCATATTTGTTTGTGAAGAAGCTGCTGGTAGCTATTCATGCGTATATGCTCCAGGTTTTGGTCCCAAGGGGAGAGAGAAAATGGTGGGTTGTGCAAGGGCCACCAACAGAAATATACCAAGTCCAGGCTAAGGATGTCACGACATGAAAACACAGAATCAGAATCACTTTATTTTGCCGAGTATGTCTCAGTGAGGGCATACGTGTGACAAGTATCATAATAAACAGACTAGACAAGTACACAGACCGGTGACAAGTATTCAGTATACTTTTGATACTGGTAGCAAGTGAAGTATCCCAGTATTTGATAACAGAAATATGGCAAAATTTATGTAATTGGCTCGTACAGCCATTATTTATTAGACTGAGGACATGAAAACTAGGGCTTATTGTGTAATTTGTGGTGTAGGACAACACTGTATCCTCATTGGTTTGACAGAATTCACAATTGTCTTGCTTGTGTTCATTAGTGTTCTCACTCATACTTATCCAGCATGCATTGCACAACATATATCCATCATGTAACTACTGGAAGTCTCTGCTGTACTCAACTGGGTCTGACTGCTAGCCTAGTTATCGACCTATAATGCAAGCTTTAGAATTTCAAACAGCCCACCTGCTGTTAGTCAAAATTCACCTTAAAGCAGTTCAAGAGTTCCATACACCTCTTCAGGCTATGCCATAACAAGGGGATTTCTAATTCTAAACCAGTTACTTATTCAGAGACTGTTGAGCACTGCTGTTGATGCAATCAGACATGTTTACTATGTGATGTAGCTGTGGTTGTCTTTCATTTGACTGGAGTGTCCCTTTAAAGAACTGTTACCTACACTGCTAATTTAATGTCAGAACATTATATAGAGATTAATGAGATTATACCATAGGTCTAGATTGTATAGGTCTATAGGTTTATGGAATATAACACGCAATGCTTCATAATATTATATTGTGTTGAAAGTGGACATAAAGCATAACATACACTGCATGTCCACGTCCTCCTAGTGAATGTATTCAAGCTATTTAAGTTGCACCCATCATTAACACAGATGTGCAAATGCACACTCAGCCTGTCTAGTCCCTGTAGATAAGTATTACTAATCAAATTGGACTCTTTGGATCAGAGAGCCTATTGGCACCATGCTCAATGCCACGGTGGGCTAGAGGGGTATAAAGGTGGAACTGTGTTCTTGGAATGATGAGATTTGACATGATAATAAAACGCTAATGCCCATTAAATTGACTAAACACGGGCACAAAATATGTATAAAAAGATAAATAATTAGGCAAATACTTAAATATCTTACAACACCAATGCACATAGACTATATGAGGGGCTGTCTTAGTGTCTTTTTATGTTGTTGTTCAAAACAGCCACAGCAGACGCAAAAAATAATTTTTTGTGCCCATTCTGAGAGGGACCTTATGTGTCTCCAGCCTGACGGCAGCGGCTCAAATGATGAATGAAGTGGGTAGGTCACGTAGACCTGAATTCGCTCAGTTATGGATTAGTGGTGTCCTGTAGTGACAGTTGTTTGTGTCCAGTAATCTTACTGGCCTGTTAAACCACCTGGGTCAGCTTCTTTCTGTGCTTACCGGAGAGGTTTCTATACCAAGACACAGTGTTAAAACTGATTACACACTCAATAAGTGACCTGTTAATCAATACTTGCTGGGTTAAACCTGAATGGTGCTTTATACAGTACTTGGGGAGTTGGGGACGGAGATGGTGGTGATCATCCAACATTCTGGCATAGTAATGCTCTTGAATGCAATTAAAAATATCATACGACAATGCTTCAAAAGCAAATAAAATGTCTTTGCTGGACAGCTGAGACAACGAGTCCAACAAAAGAAGGATAAAATCTTTTTAATATCCTTGAGTTTGGAAAAAAATGATGAATGAGCAGGTTTCACAAAACTTTATTCCATATAGTGTAAGCTAGTGAACAGAGCTCTTCACCTGTATGTTTCAACTGGTTTGTGTCTACCAGTTCAAGTCAAATAGTATGCAGTGATTCAATTTACCTCTACATACAATACAATGCCAAAGTATCATTAGCCTGGTTACATAGAGCCTAGAAATTGTTTACCATATTATGTTTATGAAAATGTTTGGGACTCTTTGGGAAGGAGCAATGCTAGTCTAAGGACGTCTTGGCCAGCAAGGGCCCTCTTCGTGCTGCTGTCATAGCAAAGCTCCCCCACCATCCTCTCCCACATTCAGGCTTTTGTCACTTCCCATCAGGCTCAGGCGCGCCAGCCTAAGGTCAGCACGGAGCAGCCATCACATCAGCCAGCCACAGCTCAGCTCTGGCTCACGCCTCTGCTTCAGCTGCTTCTGCAGCATTATGCTCAGCTTTGTATGCCCTTTATCTTTTCACTCCACCTGATGTGGAATTTCCAGCACTCAAACTAGAACCGAACAATATGTCGTCTTTTAGCTGCTGAGGCAATATTTACCTTTACAGTAATGGTCTCACAGATGCAGATGAGCTCTAAGTGATGACAGTGTTTATTACTGTAAGCATTCATGACCAGTCACAGTTCCAGATCATGTTTCTCCAGGGTGTTTTATTTATGAATGGCAGAGTTCATGTAATTCAACAAAATGAAGGATTTTTGGTTGAAATAGTGCAGAGCAGTTTTTAGATATAGTTTCCAGTTTCCAGTCCAACCAGGTGGCAAAGGTGCTTTGATAAAATTGCTGGTCAGAAGTTTATAACCAAAATCAACTGGCTGTAATTAACACAGATTCTCAGTCATTGGCAAATTCTGCACACCTCAGAACTGGCCGATAGCCTGGGATGTCATGGTTAAGGTTAGTGGGAATTTGCCAGGTTAAATCAGGCACATTAAGGTTAGGTAAGTTTAGTTAGGATCAGGTGTTTAGGCTTGGTTAAGGTTACATTAGGGTTGCTACCAAGGTAAGGCTGTTTAGGTTGTTTATTTGTGGTTAAGGTCAGGTAAGGGTTATATTAGGTTTAGGCTGTGGTTAGTTAGTGTAAGGGTTAGGCATGTTTACTGGTGACTGTTGCTACAGGACAGGGCTCTGTGCAGTTTAGGTTATGGTTGGCTGCCAGTTGCTGGCAAGGCTTAGGTAAGGCATGGATTAGTTTAGGTTGAGGTTTGAGTTCAGGTAATATAATTGTATTGGTTGTTTTTGTAACATTTTCAGTTGAAATAATTGTATTTCTGAAATAATTTGATTTCATTTTTACATCTTTATTCTACAATAAGTTATTGCAAGGCCTTTCAATATTCAGCCATCTAACTTCAGTACCGATCATGTCTGTATCATGGAACCTTAGATTTAACTATAGTGAGAAGCATTTTCATTATGTCTGCATGTTGTATATTTGGTGCCCGATGAATAGGCTTGTCATTCTGTGCCAGTATAACAGGCACAGTAATTCATCAGAGCAGATTTTTGGGTGATGGATTTTCACTGCATTCATAGTAATACTTACAACATAGATATTTTAATCTGCTGGTACTAACAAACATGATATTTGTAGTAACTCAGCAGCACCTGTACTAGTACCGTCCTCTGCAGCAAAAATATCATTAATGTTTTGTGTGTTATCACTGCTGATGTTCTCATGCATTCTGCTTTGTAGCCTTTATCCCATACCATAATGTGCCATGTTCTCAGTCTTTAAAGGACCTCTTCATAATGATGAAGATAGTGACTGACTTCTGGGCAATAATGATAGATTTGTTGGAAAAATTTATGTGGCTCGTTTAATTTGCTCGCCAGATTAAATGCACACAAGTGTATCAGTAACTCATGCCAACCCTGATAAGTGCTGCTGTCATTACTGTCTATGAACAATTGGTTTCAGTTAAGCAGATTAACCACTCTGTCAGTTATTTGCCATTTTAGAGCCTATGTAGATTATAGTGGAGAATTGCACTCTTCAAAAAAGGTGCAAGAAAGGACAATTTTTTGTCACTGATTGTTTTTTTTATATAAATAAAATGTATTTAAAGATGCATTATGGTTCTTTCTTCCTCTAAATGTTGCACTACACCACGGACATCTCAGATATAAACAAATGCTTCATATTCAGCCATGTGTTCTGTTCGTGGTCTTAACGTAGTGTTGCAGAAAGTGAAAGTGGTTGTTAAAACACTGGCTTACACAATGGAGCAGGTAGATAAGGCTCTGATGCATTTGTTAACAGATGCCTGTGCTGGACCAGCAGGGTGTGATGTGGGGAGAGAGTGTCATCTACCCACCCAGAGGGAGCATGGCCAATTGTGCTCTATCGGACTCGCGTTGATGTGTTCTGATCCCCGTGCCAGCACAACACCACCAACCCACACACTACAACAATGTTCAGTTTTTACCGTACCACCACATTATATCTGTTCTGTGGTGGTATTATGGGGAACTGACCATTGAAGAACAGGTGAAAAGGAGGCTGAACAAAGTATGCAGAGAAAACCATGAACTACAGTCTGTAAATCAGGAATATAAACTGTCTTGTATGGTCAGTGGTTGGATACAATGGTGAGTGAATGTAGAAACAAGGAGGTGATCATAAAGTTATGGTTGATCTGTTTATATGTTCTCTCCCAATTAGTGGATTTTCCTGGGAAATACTTCAAGTCACCAATGCAGCATTGTTTATGTGAATGTGGTTGTACTACAGCTCTTATCTTTGCTGGACCTTAGCTATTTGTAAATGAGACACAAGGAGGTGAACAGTTTTTATTTAAAGAACTCACCATGACGTGAAGTCTCTGTCTAGGAAAGGTTTTGTTGGACTGGTATCTAAGCCAAGAACAATAGCCAAAACTCTTTATTTGAGTGTAGTGATTTTCGGGCAACACTATGTGGCCTGGTGCAGCCTCTTCATCCTCTCTCTCTCTCTCTCTCTCTCTCTCTCTCTCTCTCTCTCCTTTTTTTCCTCATTTCCTCTCTGCTGGGCATGGCTCGGCTTGCAGCTTTTGTTGCATATGAGGGCTTTTTAGCCTCACTGGGGAGGTCATGGCTGCTATGGGGTAGGATGAGTAGAGGACAGATTGTCCACACGATGATTTCTCTGCCTCACAGTTCATCTCCGTCTTATCTTCTCAATGTGTCTCTGTTAGTTCCACACAATCAATGGCTAACTACAGAGAACAGTGAGCATGTGCCACAGCCTATGAGCAATGGCGTTTTACCCCACACTCAGCAGGACTTCCTTTGGACTCTATGGGGGAAATTTCTTCATTGGCTTTTTCTCTTTTTACCCTAAGCTGTATGCATATCGCAGCAGAATGACTGCAGCTCTGAGCCTCTTCCTCAGAGTAATTCTTCCCAGAGCTGAGTCGAGTTCTTCACTAAGTGTGCTATCAGTTTCTGTGATAGCATCACTGTTTCACCGCAGGACACACTAGTGTATCCCGCTCACCACTGAGCACAAGCCTGAGCTATTCATTCATGGCATGAGGAGAATTCAGCTCCTCTTCACATTGCACTGCTTCGAGTACTCTGCAGCTGTGGGCTGGAAGTGATGTTTGAAAATCTCTGTTCAAATCCTCTACATTACACTTGGACTCTTTTTCCACAGTTGAAAATAAAAAGCCTTTTTGTGTCATTGGGCTTAGCAGGTTCTGATGTTGAATCAGCTGAACTGCTGAACTAAAGGGAGATCAGGACAGAAAGCTGTGGGGCATGAGTGTACTGTGCAGTTAGTGTGAAGTAAGTATTATTTTTTTTTTTTGCACTAGTGTGTATTTTCACTGGATTTCCCAGATCGACTCAATTCTTAATTCAGAAGGTCCCACCCGATTCGCTTCAGTGTTCGATTAATTTAGGCGTAATCAATACAAGATGAACTAAAAGCACATATAAGTCAAATCAAATCTAATAAAAATGTATTTGTATAGCGCTTTTTACAAGTGATGTCACAGAGAGCTTTACAGAAATCAAAATACGGTGAACAACAACACAGGAAACATAACATAGATCCCAGGTTACTGAAAATTCTAAATGAAAAGAACAAAACCTCCACGCTGTATAACATGGGCATCAAATGACAAGGCATTAAACACCCAAATATAACACTGAATTTGAGGCTGGGGTGAATAATAGGAAGAGAGGAAGTCTTGTGATTTTTTATTATTAATTGGGGTATCCATTCATGTTTTTTCAGCATCCATTGCTATTGTTTTATGAGTATTTATATATAGGAATGATTTCAGCATTATCATCACAGTGGGTTCGTGTGCAATGGTTACAACACAGGATGTCAGGTAGCACTCAAATAACACAAACATGTTATGCTACAACTTATAAATGGACAATTCACACTGTGCACTTTTTCCATGAAGTATCTATTAGAAGGAGATCATTATTATTGATTATTGAGATCCAGTAAATATTTTTAGAACATATTTTTATTATTCCAATATATTATTGCATCTTAAAAAGTTTGAATAGCATGAAAATGTTTTTTTATACTATATATATATATATATATATGTTAGTTACATACATACATATATATATATATATATATATATATATATATATGCATATATACACATACATATATATATATATATATATATATATATATTATATATATATATATATATATATATATATATATATATATATATATATACATATATATATATATAATTTTTTATTATTATTTTTATTTATTTATTTATTTATTTATTTATTTATTAATTATTTTTTAACTATTACATTTACATTCATTACATTTTTTGCTTTTAAGCCTGATAGTGATTTCTGGTTTTCATAAGCTATAAGCCACACTGATCAACAGTAAAACAAAAAAGCTTGAAATATTTTGCTGTATATATAATGAGTATACATACATGAAATAATGAACATTAATTTAGTGTGGTGTGTTTCAAATATTTTTATCAGTATCAACATTCGTATTGACAGAACCTCTCTGTGTAGCTTGTACTCAGTGACACGAAAGATAGCCAACTTAAAAGGCATTCACATTCTAATTCTCATTCAGCAGGCCATGAAAACTGAGCTTGCAATGGGCCATTTCTCAGCACACACTGGACCTTTAGCAGAGCTTATTGCAGTTTGCAGCCTATTCCTTCAACCAGAGCTATTTTTTTTTGCATGTGAAATCGTTCCTCCCTCACCAACGGCTGTCTTATTTGATTTCTTGATGGGGAGGACTCTTCTTGCTGTGTTTGTTCTGTCCACACTGAAGACTCTGTGACAAACAGAACTGGGTTGTGCGTGTGTTTCTGTGTTTGTTTGAAGCCATGGCGTCCCCTGTGTCGCAGTGCTGCTCGCAGAAGGCTTTGTCATCCATGTGCTTTGGCTACCAGAAATCATAGCAGAGAAAGGGAGCTAGGCAGTGATGTTGAGTGCCAGGGGCTTGCGGGGGAACTGTTTCTGCAGATAGGAGCCCTCTGTGAACAGGGTTCCAGCCAGCATCGCCTCATCTCTTCCGTGGTCAATGGTGCAGCACCCCATCGCTCTTTCAGCCCCTCTCTTCTCTGACAGTTTAATTGTTGTCCAAGATTGAGGTTTGCATAAGTCCATACTTAGTGCTGGCCTATATATATATATGTGTGTGTGTGTGTGTGTGTGTGTGTGTGTGTGTGTGTGTGTGTGTGTGTGTGTGAAATTTGGAGGAAAGGATGTAGCAGTTTCCCTATCTTATTAAATATGTTTGAAAATGTAGGTAAACTTTTGACTGTGAACCTCAATAGTCATTTAATTGGGTTCTATCTAAGTGTAGTTGGCAAGGGAGGGGAGGGACTTATTCTATGCATGCTTCCAATGCTTGCTTGTCTGGCATTGTATGTTGTTTAGGCTAGGTTCTATAAGCTTTCATTGCTGGAGGGCTGTTATATTTAAAGAACCATGAATTTGAACAGACTAAATAACAAAATAAGAAAAAATCTTAATGTACAAATTCTGTTCCATAAAATTCCTGATCAGTATTGGGCAGTACTAATAAAATTTAGTAGAACTGTCAAATATTGTCAAATTAAGGTGGTAGTAACTTCAATGTCTTGCAGATGGCGCTACACAAGGATGATCAAGCTATAAATACCTGCAAGTGTGTGATTGAGGAGAGGTGGTACAGTGCAGTGAATGTCCTATTTGATTTGGGAAAAAATGGTGTTACAAAATAAGTGTTAAAGATAAAGCAAAATAAAGCTTTCAATGAGGACTGCATGCAATGTATGGCTCAAGCTAGATGAGGCTGTGTGATGTTATATGAGTGTTTTGATTACACAAAAATGTGTCCTTTATTTGAGGTGACCAAAAATGTGAACCACATTGCCTATGCTGAGCTGCTGGACATCCTGTATTCTAAGATGACCATTCTGGCATTCACATTGCTCAAAATGTGTCTGATGGGAATGAGAAATATTCAGGAGCATTTGCACATCTGGACAGATTTGAATCTTGAAAATCTGTGGGACTACATGGAGCATTGTGTAAAACGCCAAGGAAGGCATCCTGTGCAGTTCTTTGATGCACATGTGGCTGAACATGAATGTCGACCAGAAACATCCAGAAACTTGTCCTGTCCATGCCATATCAACAGGAACTGCAGCAGGTATTTGTTCTTGTGGGGGTACTGAATGCTATTTCAGTTTGCATATGTAAACAGTACTCATGCTCAGTGCTATAAGAATAGCTTACATGACAGCGGATGTGATGGCACTGGTTGGAATTTTGTTCTGTGCGGCTTTATTTTAAATGAGACTAAATGATATCTTATAGCATGTCATTACCATTAGCATGTATACTGTGTATTTTGTACGAGAAGCAAATATATAATAATATACACTGCAGTTAAATAAAGTAAGTAATGTTTTGGTTGCCATCTATAAATACAGCTGAAGCTAGAAGTCAGTACACTTATGTGACAATATACATGGACAACATATCACCCAGTACTACTCCTGAATCAATAGTGGCCTCCTGCAGGCAAGCTACAGTGGGAGGGAGGTGGAGGTGAGAAGCCTCTAGTGATCTGGAGCTGTTTGATGGTGAGAGGAGGAGATGGGTATGGTGTATGTGTGAGAAAGAAAAAGGCCTGGGGAATTGCAGAGTTAATCTGCTTCCTACTTACAGCAGCTCTGATTGACAGTATCTAATTCATCAGCGATCGGGGCTGTATTCAGATACACACAGGTGAAGTGAGAACAGTCATATTCAATATTGATCTGATCTGTTTTTACTATATGTTTGTGCAAATCACGAGGTTATGCTCTGTGCTATGCATTGAATTTATATTTAAAATGGTAAAATGTCAGAAATATAAAGGATGTTTTGTTTTTCTTTTGCAAAATAAGAGCATGCAAACCAGTAATTTCTTAGGTAGAAAAAAAAACGATAACGCATCTCCCCTTCTTCATATAAACTCAAATATCTGCTTGTTTCAATCATTGTGGATATAGGTGGCTTAAATACCCAGCTGATATATTTGGGTCAATTCTGAGCCACTTTGGGCAAGATGTGGGTCACAAATGGGCCAAACATTTATTGCTATCTGGGTATCTGATACATACCATATATGACTCTATATCCAAAACGTTTGCAGACACCTGCTCAATTAAGGGTATTAATGGAGTGTCTGTCCCCGATATACTGGAGTAACAGCTTCTACATTTGTAAGAAGGTTTTACCCAGATGTTAAAACTTTGCCATGGAGATTTGATTCAGCCACAAGAGCATTAGTGAGATAATTTGGGTGATGAATCACAAACACCACTCCAACTCATTCTAAAATAATTGGATTTAGCTCTGTGACTGAAGAACAAGATTCCACAGCTCAACAGTCCAGTGCTGAAGGGGTTTATAACCTATTCAGTGCTTGGTGTTGGCACTGTGATGGTACACTATGTCCATTTATATTTCAACTATAATACATTAAATGAACCATTATTTGAATTGGAGCAGTTTTGTTCCATCTGCCCTCCGTAAATAGCCGATCAGTAACATCATCTGCTAGAACATAAATGCTCCTGTTCTACAGATGTTACACTTTATTGTATTCTGAAAATTGGCTACCTCGTTTCTCACTCCCATACGTGAGGTACTACTATTTGCACTACCGCTGTATCCTGCCTTTTACCATTTGTTCTTTGTCTAAATATTATTACCCTTGTATAGTGTAGTGTGTGTTAGGGCTGGCGATATAGCAACATTTATATTGATATTGTGATATAAACAGAGAAAGAAATTGTTTGAGGTGTTATAATTTATTTCAAGTTCAGTCTCGCTCTGCTCCGCCCCTGCTCTCAGCTTCTCCTCTACTCTGCTCCCCTCCACCCATATTTGTGCTCTCACGTACACACATGAGAGAGGGCATAAGTAGTAAAAAATATAGTAAAAAAGACAAAGGAAACGTAGGGTGTCTTAAGAGTCTTTAAGTATTTTTCACATCATATATTGTCTCATATATTGGGACTATATGGTGCACCACTACCAGACTGTGAGCTCCCACACCAAGAAACTGGTGTTCAGATCCCAGTCCGAGTGCCTGGGTGTCTCTACACCATTAGGCAAGACTTACACTGGCCCATGTCAGAGTAACCTCATAGGTTGCCCTGGATAAGAGTGTGAGCTAAATGCCATATTATAAGTGCAGCTGTTCCACAGTGCTCTAATATACTGCCAGAGATTTAAATGGAAATGGACGTAGATATATATTCACACCGAGTTGTTCCAGCTTCCTGCATTTGTCTCCTGCATGATGTCTGAGGCTGTTCCCTCATTAGTATTGAGCTACATAGGGATAGACTATTTCGTTTGCTAAGTAGCAGTAGAAACACAGATGAATTTGGACACTTTCTCATCAGTACTGGCAGCATAAACACCAGCTCCGTACAGACACACAAACTGAATTCTGAATGAAAGTTAGTAAAGCTCTGTTCATGGAATGATCTTTGATAATATTGCTTACAACTTCACATGGGAAAACATCTGACCTTACAGCGTCCAATGGCTCATAACTATCACAGGCTTATCTAGCTAGTTATATGAGCAAATGTCATAATCTCCATTCTTTCCGTTGTTTTCCTTGTAGTGAGATTCACAGTTGCATCCTGGATCGTATTCAGCTCATGTAGTGAGCTAAGATGTTTTCCATAAATTAGTAGTGAATTGTTTGAGATTATAGTGCCCTCAAAATCACGTTCAAATTCCACTCCAATTTGGACACTCAGAGAAAATTGGCTGGTATACTCATTAGTGTCCTGAAACGTAAATAGGGATCCATTTCCGTCGCAGCTTCTTTGCTTTAGCATATGTGTCCCATGCTTTTTTACCATCCTGCTGAAGTATTTCCTCCCTTGCCCCTGGAGGTAGGGCTCTGAGCAGTCTGTAAGTGGTTTGGTTTCTCCTGATGAGGCCTCTCCAGCGGCCGTGCCTCTGTGGCTATGTCCTGCAGTTTGCGATGCCTCGGATCGGGTCGTCTCTCATCAGCAGGCTGCCGTCTCCAGCAGAGCTCACACACAGAGCTCCCTGAAGGATCCATCACTGCAGGATCAGCTTTAGACTCCTCAGGGTGTTGGTGGTGTGATTGCGGGGGAAGAAGGATTTCTGGCTTTTCTAACCGTTTAAAGGAATACCGTGTTTGCCTGGGTTTGAACCCTTTTTCTCTATATGTCATATCAGTGTCATATCAGGGATGACCACAGGCAGTCATTTTGATGCCATGAAGACACGGCATCCCCATGACATCCAAACATACTTAGAGTAGAACACGATGGGCAGCTGCATCAGCATTTTCCACTGGCTTATATTACACACGTGTTTTGAGTGCATAGGTGTTCTGTTCTTTTTTGGGGTAGAGGGAAATGTAGTAAATGACCGTATGTGGCACATGTGGCAGATAGAGATTAGGCCGGGTATGACTTTAATGTAGCTATAACACAGCGCAGGCAGCATGCATTGTCATTTGGGGCTGACTGAGTCCTAGAGAGCAATCCCAATATCTCTTTTCCTCAGTCGCACACACATACACACACTTGCACTCAGACATAAAAATTCATTGGCCAGTATTCTCTTCACAGTCGTGGCTTTTATGTGAGGCCTGTGTGCTGGCTGTCTACTTCTCCTCTCCTCCGACCTCACTCTGCAGCTGTCTTTGTCAAAACTATATTTCTCCCAGTGATTAAAAGCCCCCTGGATGTCCTTCAGTGCTCCCTCCATAAATCCTTGAACCATGGGCCAGATTTTTTTTTTTTCTCTGAATTCTATTCGCCACGCTCCATCGTGGCTATCTTTGTGCTTGGCCAGGTATCTGCACTGATTAGAGTCTTTGTACTTGCCTCAAAGTGCCTCGCTCTGTTGAGCAGCTGCCTCTGCCAGGGCCAAGTAGATTCGATCCATTCAGACCTTCTGAACCTTTTTCAAAATGCCTCTCTTCCTGGCCTATGGGACGCTCACCCATGGCATTCGTCGTCCCGTCTTTCAAACTCTGCTCCAGAAACATGGCAGGGCTGATGTGATGGATCACCTCAGTCCCATCCACAAGGCCAGCGAGGGAGCAGTGCTGGACGCTGGGTGGACAGGAGCTGCCTGTCAGGAGCTGCCTCTTCCCTCTTCTGGCAGGTCCCATGCTTTGTCAGCCTCCTTTTATCACCTGCCAGCAGATCTGACTGCTTCTACAACAGGAACTAGACACATCCTGCCTTTGTATGGGTATGTGTCCGGTACACATATGGGCATAAGGACTGAAAGGTAGATGTGTTTGGAGATGTGAAGAAATAGAAATCATATATTTAACAGACAATTACAATGAAGCCTCAATTACTAATATCAGATTTCTCATTATTATTGCATCTATCCTTTACCTTTATTACACTTTTAAACAAGTTCAGTGTTTTGCAGAGAGATTTTCCTACATATCCAGTGGTATTTTATGCTTTTCACAATCCACATAATCCATTTCACATTTACTAATATTCAGGAAAGATCCATGGAATGGTCAGCATGGGTAGGAAAATATCAGTATATTAAAATATTGTGATATTATATTTTTCATTACTGTATCAATTCTAAAAACAGTATCAATTTTATTAAGAGTTTACATACAACGAGATCTCTCTGGTGAGAATGTGTAATTGCACCAAACATGTGGAAAAATACTTTGTGTCATGGTGTGGTGTCCTTTAGAAGTGGATAAATCAGTATAAAAATAATAATAAATAAATAATAATTGTGTATCAGCATAAATACTACTACTACTACTACTNAGAATCTTGAGGGGGGAAAAATAAATGAAACCATTTTGGAGGCTATATCAACAAAATATGCAAAAAGTTAAACGCTGTAAATATTATCTAGATGCACTATATGCATAAATACTACTACTACTACTACTAC
Organism: Acestrorhynchus altus; assembly: GCA_034509495.1. Classification (NCBI taxonomy): domain Eukaryota; kingdom Metazoa; phylum Chordata; class Actinopteri; order Characiformes; family Acestrorhynchidae; genus Acestrorhynchus; species Acestrorhynchus altus. The sequence continues at coordinate 21,978,857 of CM067516.1, read as the reverse complement.
TACTACTACTACTACTAATAATAATAATTATAATTATTATTATTATTATTATTATTATTATTATTATTATTATTATTATTATTATTATTATTATTATTATTATTATTATATAACACCTTTCAGAAGCCAAGCCAGTGTTTAACCTGATTTTAGGTACTCTACTTTCACATTCTCTTTTGGCTTGCTAGCTCTCCCTAGCATTTGTATTGCAGTTATTTTATATCAGCACCATTAATAATGCTGCAAATGCTAAGCTCAAAAAGGTGCTGGAACCTGTTTCAGATGTGGTACATGTGACATAAGTATGTAAAGAAATGCTGTGTGAATTGAAAAGCTCCTACAAAACCTACCGGACCACAGGGCTGGTTATGCCAGCAAAATGATGCTAAATTGATGATAAATTAGATTCAATTGTTCCCTTCCACTAAGGAATACTACTGCTTTCAATTAAAAACAGTACTTTTCAGTGATGGTTGCATAAAAAAATCATGATTAATACTTGCTTACAGTATCACTGTTTTTCATGATACATTTCAATACACATGCCCATTGTACTGATGACAGTAAGAAGCTTCGACAGAACCATTTCATACAATGTTCATCTTCATACTTTTCCTTTTCTTAGTAAGGGCATCTTGATCAGCTCCACATCATTTTTGACCAGTGGCTGTCATTCCTGGTCCTGGAGTACCACTGCCCTAACACACCTAGTTTTGATTGGGAACCACCGTGGGACCAACAGTGTTAATTGGGATGTTTTAGATCTAAAATGACAGTAGAGTTTTGATTAGATAATTGAAAGGTGTTCTCGGGCTGTTGCACATTACTGTACACGCGTTGGGCACTTCTGGGTATTTCTTCCAGCACTAAATATTCCAACCAGTTACATCAGTAAAGCATTCCATGTTATGACCATGATAGAGATACAGAGTATTTACATGTGAACACTGCTGGGTGATGACACTACTTAAGCTCTATGTTGAAGACAACAGCAAAGCCTCAGTCAGATGAAAGCTCCATGAGACAAGTAAAAATTAAACTACTGGTTTTCAGAGGACAGGGATGAGAGGAATATGGCTGTTTAATACATTTATTGAAGTGATCTGAAATGCATATCATCTGGCTTTCAGGCATTCTTTATAGAGACCTTAAGAAGTGGAATATTTGGAAGCCAATATGACCAGGGACCTGAAATTGTCTGAATTGCACCATTTATCGATTTATTGTTGCCATAATTGGAGCTGTTCTTTTTGTTTGAGACCTCATTTGATTACATAAAGTTGCCCTGAGGTGAGATGGAGATGCTTTCCACATCGTATGTCTTTTCTGTTTGACACTAGCCCTCACAGGGTAAAGTCACTGTGATCATTCTGCCCTGTACACCTCCCTGCAGCAGATCAAGAATTGATGCATAAATCAAACAAATGCCTCCTTCTCTTGGACAGTACCTGTTCCTCTCAGTCATATTCCAATGTGGTCAATAAAATAATATGATGGCAGCTTGGGCTGGATATTATAGCACAAATAAAACGTTGTATGTGAGGTTATAAAATCAGATTGCTGTTATTTGTTGCAGTACATCTGCAATGCCCTTGACTTCTGAAAAGTTCCAACCCCAGCACGTAGCAGTGTTGCAAAGGCCATCTAATATATCAAGCAGCTAGTCCTGTTTAAGGTGAGTGATGGACTGATGTGTAGTAAGCAGGATGAAAGGCTTTGGATGAAGGAATGGGGGAATGCCAGGAAAAGCTGACACAGGAGAGAAGGTGAATAAACAGCCTTCAGTGAGGGATAGCATAGCTAACTAGAGCAGACAGGTTTATTACTCCAGGCTTTGTTTGGAAATGTTCTCTTATGTCTTCTGAAGGTTGAATATTTTCACTTTGAACTTGGCTCTAATGTGCAAGCATCAAAGTACAGTGAGATAGCTGGCCTTTTATTTGAGATGCTCATGCACTTCCCGCAGAAGGAATGATTTATGCCGTGGTCAGAGTGCACATATTTCCAGGCAGCACTGTATCACGCGTGAGGCATAACTCAGAAATAACAAATGCAAATGTGTTGTTGCTGAGATCCATTTTGTATCTGATGAATCAAATGTTTTAGCTGAGAGTTCACTTAGATAGAGGCTGATGTCAGGTATCAGGCTGCAGTAAACATGGGCCTGGATTTAAGTGTTGTCAGTTTAGTGCTGTAGGATATGACACTGAAAAAAGGTGATGCGTTGGATTTACCTTATTCGGCTGCGTAAATCATTTCCACATGAGTTATTGCCACAAGCAAGTAAACGGAAAGTAGGGGTATAATGATATACACTGTATGTCCGAATGTTTGTGGACACCCTGTCTAATAAATGAATTCGACTGTTTTACGTTTCACCCATTGCTGACACAGATGTACAAATGCACCGCTTGTCTAGTCCCTGTAGAGAACTATTGCTAAAAAATCGGGCTCATCTGAAGCAAATAAACATGAACCGACTGGCACCATGCCTGATGTCAGGTGTGGGATAAATTGGTATAAAGCCACCTGGTTGCTGAATGTAGTCAAATCCTTATAGCAACGCTCTGAAATCTGTTCAAAAGCCTTCCCTGGACAGTAGAGACAGTTGCTTCAACAAAATCAGGATCAACTTTTCTTTAATACCCTTGATTTCTGAAGAAACAATGGATGAGCTGGTGTCCCAGTACTGCTGTATATATAGTGCATTTTCAGGTCGATTTTATGTTCATATGTACATTTTTTTTTATAATATATAAAAAGTATATAACTATTATTATAATCTAATGAAACAAACCTTAAAATAAGGAAAGGGGCCAGTGTTTTTAGGGTTGGTGTGTTTTTCATAAGCCCCACTTCTCCCCACGCCCCCCTCTTGCAATACTGTACTAAAATATTTTATACGCATAACTGAAAGCCAAGCCATGTTTATGTAATATATTTGATTCACGGGGAAATGATGTAGGGCAACATGGGACACAGTCTTGCATGTTATGGGTTTCTGCAAGGTTCTTTAAATATATCTAACAAAAACCACAACAAACAAAAACATAAAACTTTGATTCCAGCACAAATCTTTTATGAGTGACAAAGCAGAAAGCAGAGTATGTGCAGACATTTATGACTAACCTCTTAAATGTCACAGATAAAGGGGCTACTTGTCACTGAAATGTCTTGTACATCAATGCAAATCAGCAAATACAATACAGTTCAGTTTCAAAATGAAGATGTTCTATCAATGACTATATTTAAATGTATACATATCCAAAAATGTCTGTGTTCTGAAACTGTTCTGAACTTATATGGGGGAGGGGGAGTATGGGCTGCTCTGATGCTTCACTTTTGGTGTGAGGGTTCTACTAAGTTACAAATTTGCATAGTTACAGTTATAGTTACTCAGTTACACAGAAGATGTGAGAAAAGGACCAACGGTAACCTACATGGACAGAAGTATAGGGACACCTGCTCATTTATTGTATCTTTAAAGTATTAAAAACGTCATCCTGCTTTTGTTGGAGTAGTTATCTCTAGGGCTGGGTGATGTATTATTATTTATATCTATATCGGGATATAAACAGAGCAAGATATGGACTGAGGCATTATCGTTTATATTGTTTGAGTTTTATGTTTTTAAAAACAGATTTTGATATTTCTACTCCCTCATTCTGCTCTGCCCTCTGCTCTCTGCTCCATCACTATTCTGCTCCCCTCTGCCTCTACCTCTGTTCTCACACCCCGACCATGGAGGGGACATAAGACAAAGCTCTGGCATGAAGACAACTTAGTGTATATAACAAATAATTTTTATTGATTAAATACAGTAAAGACTAACGATTTCATGGGGTGACCTAATTATTTCATATTGTTTTTCACATCATCATCATATGGTATATCTTCATTAAGCTAAAATATATTGGGATATGATTGTTTTGTCTTAATCAACCATCCCTAACTGTCTCAAGTTTCTGGAAAGGCTTTCTATTACATTTTGGGGCATTGCTATGAGGATTTGATTGCATTCAGCTGCAGTACTATCAGGATATTAGATGATCACCACCTCACCTAATCCTCAACTCAACTCATCCTAAAAGTATTGAATAGAGCACCAACATTTCGGAGAACACAGTTCCATTGCTCTACAATGTCAAAGCTAGGGGGACTTTATACCCCTTCAGCCCAATCAAGTCCATATAACATTTTAACCCATGCTAGTTTGTGCCCCTCCCTCACTTGCAACACGAAATCCAATAAATGCATCACCTTTCCAGTGTATTGCATGAGTGCTGCTCCTTCAGCCAATCATATACCACAACAGACTGGAAGTGAAGCATTAGTCTTTAACGTAGTACATAAAGAAAAGGCTTTGCACAGATTTCACCATTTTGCATCACTCGTAGTGTTGGCTGGTTGAATATTCCTCTGGTTCTGCTGGGGAAAAACATTGAAACAATTTGCTCACCACAGATAAAGCTTCCCGAAGCCACTGCAAGCCGTTTGTACAGTCGCTTATTTTAATGATTCTGTTTCTAGATTGCTCGTCTGGTCATGGTGTTATTTGCTTTGCTCCAGTTATAGGTTCTGTGAGTCATTCCAATTAAAAGTTAAACTGTGGGATCACTTCTCTGTCCAATATTATGAGAAAACATGTAATTATTTCTTTTGCAGGCCTGATTTGATTTTGTCTGCACAGTCTGTGCCTCAGTGCTGTTTCCCTGCTTTTGTAAGTACCTCTACCAGTGTGTCCCCCCTTCCCCCCACCTCTCTATTTTCAATTCTTCAAATCCCCTGTAGTCAGACTGGAGGGGGTGGAGGCAGATGCAAGCCTCACACGAACCCCTGATTGCTCTTTTTTTAATTAGTCTGCATCAAACACACGACAGTGTCACCTCACCTCATCTCTCTCACTCACTCACTCTGTCTCTCTCTCTATAGCTCCCTCTTTCTGTCTTTCTCTCACCCTGTCTCTCTCTATTTCCTTCTTACTGACTTTCATTTTCTCTCCCTCTCTGTCTCTCACTCTCATTCATTTTTTCTTGGCAGCACCTGTCTTTCTCTATCTTTCTCTCTCTCTCTCGCTCCTCTCTCTCTCTCTCTCTCTCTCTCTCTCTCTCTGTTTCTGTCTAATTAATTTTTTCATTCACTTTCTTGGCAGCATCACCTGTCTGTATCTCTTTACCATTTTTCTCTTTTTCAAGATTCTTTTTCTCTCTATCTCTCCCCCTTTTTCTTGGCAGCATCACCCCTTCTCACTTTCTTTATGCCTCCCCTTCCTCTCTCTCTCTCTCTCTCTCTCTCTCTCTCTCTCTCTCTCTCTCTCTCTGCCACCACACAATGCCTCTGAGAGGGGGAACAGCCTGCCAGCTTCCTGCCATTTTCTCTGAAAAATGAGGTTTGTGTTCGCCCCCACTGACAGGCCTCTCTTTTTTTATATAGTCAGTCAAAAAAATATACTTCAGTGGATTCAGAGTATTCACAAAGAAAGCCACACTGCTTTTCCTCCCTGTTTTTTATGTATCTGAGTGTGTGTGTGTGTGTGTGTGTGTGTGTGTGTGTGTGTGTGGTCAGGCTCTCTCTCTCTCTCTCTCTCTCTCACTGTATGTCTCTCTCCTTTGACTCTTTCTCTTCATTACTCTCCTTTCATCCAGTATCACCTCTCTCTCTCTCTCTCTCTCTCTCTCTCTCTCTCTCTCTCTCTCACTGTATGTCTCTCTCCTTTGACTCTTTCTCTTCATTACTCTCCTTTCATCCAGTATCACCTCTCTCTCTCTCTCTCTCTCTCTCTCTCTCTCTCTCTCTCTCTCACTGTATGTCTCTCTCCTTTGACTCTTTCTCTTCATTACTCTCCTTTCATCCAGTATCACCTCTCTCTCTCTCTCTCTCTCTCTCTCTCTCTCTCTCTCTCTCTCACTGTATGTCTCTCTCCTTTGACTCTTTCTCTTCATTACTCTCCTTTCATCCAGTATCACCTCTCTCTCTCTCTCTCTCTCTCTCTCTCTCTCTCTCTCTCTCTCACTGTATGTCTCTCTCCTTTGACTCTTTCTCTTCATTACTCTCCTTTCATCCAGTATCACCTCTCTCTCTCTCTCTCTCTCTCTCTCTCTCTCTCTCTCTCTCTCTCACTGTATGTCTCTCTCCTTTGACTTTTTATCTTGGCAGCATCACCTCTCTCTACCCCCCCCCCCCCTCTCTCTCCATTAAGACAGAAAGTGATGAGGGCGCTCTTTGTAAAACTCTTTATTGAAAGGTAAAAGAAACAAAGAGGCTATTGCAGTAAAGTGCTTTTAATTGAAAGGGAGAAGAGAGGCCACAGAGGGCTGCAGTTTGATCCGTGGAGTTTCGTGTGAGTTCAGTGTGTTCACACAGCCAGCTGTGCAGGAGCACTCTGTTCTGCACTGCTCACACAGTCTGACTCATTTAACATGGTCCTATTTAAACACATTTGATTGCTTCACATTTGATTTTAACAGGCAGTGCGTGAAATGATGTGTTCACACGTTGCACTGCAGACTCTGTATTGAATGAGTTTTGAAGATTTCTAAATCCTGGCGTTACAGAGTGGGCTTTTATCGATTTGTGTTTTGATGATAACGTACGTGATATCAGAGACGCAGTTGCTTTGAACAATTTAATTTCATTCAAGCCATAGAACTTAAAAAATGGCATGAAAATATTGTGTAGATTACATCAAATGCTCACTGTTCTGTTAGCAAGCTGATTTTAATAAAGGAAATAAGACATTTAAGATAAGCTGAGAGCTTTCAATACAATACAACAATTCAAAGCGAAACTGACCAGATTGATTGTGTTTCTTTCAGAGCTCTGAAAGAGAAAGACATTAATAAACACTATATATCCAAATGGTTGTGGACATCTTTTAATGAATTCATTCAGCTACAGGTAATTTGCATGCATTGCTGACACAGATGTGCAAATTCTCACACAGGCTGTTTAGTCCCTGTAGAGAAGTGCTGTCAATAGAATAGGACTCTGGATTAGATGAACGTGAACCTGGAACCATGTGTAATGCCTGGTATGGGCTAGATGGGTACAAAGACCACCATCATTGAGCTGTGCAGCAGTGGATCTGTGTTCCCTGGAATGATGGCACTCCATCCAATACTTTTGGGAGGAAAAATGTAATAAAAAAAAAAAAATAGCACCACACACTGTCTTCTGCATCACATCAGAAGCTATTGATGAATGTCTCCAAGCATTACTCTAATCGCCAGTGCCTTGATTGGCTGCTGGAAAAACGCTGGCCATGCGTTTGTTATGAGAGGTCGTGCCAGGATGAACCTTTTAACCTCTGATTTGCCTCAGTGTGCCTGGCACATGGCCAAAAACCACAGACATCATACAGAACCCTCAGATCCCTTTAGATATGCAGAAGCCTAAAGCTGTAGACCTGCTGGGAGGCTTTAATGCTGCATCATCTCTTACACAAATCACCCGGCTGCACTTCCCCTGTGATTATCATCTCTGCATGCTGCTATAGGATTCAGAATGGACCTTTTTGTAAATATAAATACAATAATATAATAAAAATATATAAATATAAATGTCTTATGAGCCTTGTTTTACTGGTGCTCTGTGAATGCTTCTAATCATACTTAAATCTCTCTCTCATTTCATTAGAAAAAAAGAGGACATTAACCCTTAATTGTCATTTATTAAGACTAAGGCTTAATATGTATGTGCTATATATGAAAGTGTAACTGCTTAGTAACTAATATGTAAGGTCGTTAAAAGAGTTTAAAGGGGAAGTCCAATGATTTTAGAAAATACTTGCATAGTTAATTGCTTAAAATATAAACAAAGCCTATAGATTTGTCCTGATTCAAAAGAGATGAATGCCTCTTAAATCTACTTCAAAGCATAAGCATATAAATGAAATGGTTTTAAACATTGTCGCTGAGAAAGAATGGAACTTTCGTTGAAAGTCATCATGCTGTGCCTTTAACTGCAGGGATTTATGCATAATTTAAACATCTATACTCTGTAATATAGTCTGTAGTGTCATCCCTCCAAAACATTGAATCAATTTCACAATTACATAAACAGTTTACCATGATAATAGTTAATGAATCATACATCACATTACATTACATTTATTTATTGATTAATTTCTTTATTAATTTTGCATAACTTTGTTATACTGTATTTTCTTTTTTCAAGAGTACAGAATGGCTGTTGATCAAACACGATTTTGTTGGATCTCCTAGTACTAGGAATGAATGATATATTGATGTTTATATTGATATCAGGATATAAACAGTGAGATATGTGATATTGTTTATATCAAGATTTAAGGTTTTTAAATAATGTTCTCTTTCAGTCACCCTTTCTACTCTGCCCACATTCGTGCTCTCATGTACACATTGCGGAGGAGACTTAGTGTGTATAAAGCTGAAATAAAGATCAAATTTCAATATAGCTAAAATGGGAAACTGTCCATATCACCCAGCCCTACCTAAATTCATATCACATAATATGAATACAAGATACAAGATAAGCCTGCTTCATGTCCCTAAAATCACAATTATTCCCTAATTATATACAGAATATGATGAAGTACTTTACTAGTTACCAACTAAAGGTCCCTTAGCTGATATCACATGCTTAGTGTGTAGGGAATACAAAGGCACTGCTTTAGTACCCTGTGGAATGGATTGCAGCTTTGTTGATTGATTTACACTGACATTTCTACCAAAAAACGTGTGGATTTTAATGGAATTAATGCCTTAAAAAACTGCTGGCCTGCTGGCAGGAACGAAGTATCATTACACACTTCAATAACTGAGGAATAGACTCACCAGTTTGCACTGAATTCCCTGTAGGTACTGAATAATAAGACTTAGATTAAAAATAAGACTTAGATTTAAGAAGTTTAAAAAGTCAAATCTTTATTTCCCCTTACCATAGAGTGATGTGTGACCTCTGTGATGTCATGTTTATCCTGTATCCTTTTGTAAAAAAAAAATAGTAATAATGGGATGCTGTTTCTGGCTTTGGCGAGAGAGGTCTAACCGGGCCAACAGGCCCAATGGGGCAAGATGCACTGTACCACATCTGCAGAAGAATAAAGAATATTCCATTTAAAAGCATTTCCATTTACTTTTCCTTAAAACAAATTACAATTTGATGTTCTCTTTCAGTCACCCTTTCTACTCTGCCTTCTACTCTCATGTACACATTGCGGAGGAGACTTAGTGTGTATAAAGCTGAAATAAAGATCAAATTTCAATATAGCTAAAATGGGAAACTGTCCATATCACCCAGCCCTACCTAAATTCATATCACATAATATGAATACAAGATACAAGATAAGCCTGCTTCATGTCCCTAAAATCACAATTATTCCCTAATTATATACAGAATATGATGAAGTACTTTACTAGTTACCAACTAAAGGTCCCTTAGCTGATATCACATGCTTAGTGTGTAGGGAATACAAAGGCACTGCTTTAGTACCCTGTGGAATGGATTGCAGCTTTGTTGATTGATTTACACTGACATTTCTACCAAAAAACGTGTGGATTTTAATGGAATTAATGCCTTAAAAAACTGCTGGCCTGCTGGCAGGAACGAAGTATCATTACACACTTCAATAACTGAGGAATAGACTCACCAGTTTGCACTGAATTCCCTGTAGGTACTGAATAATAAGACTTAGATTAAAAATAAGACTTAGATTTAAGAAGTTTAAAAAGTCAAATCTTTATTTCCCCTTACCATAGAGTGATGTGTGACCTCTGTGATGTCATGTTTATCCTGTATCCTTTTGTAAAAAAAAAATAGTAATAATGGGATGCTGTTTCTGGCTTTGGCGAGAGAGGTCTAACCGGGCCAACAGGCCCAATGGGGCAAGATGCACTGTACCACATCTGCAGAAGAATAAAGAATATTCCATTTAAAAGCATTTCCATTTACTTTTCCTTAAAACAAATTACAATTTGATGTTCTAATAACAATAAACACTCAACTGAATGGATATTTTTATATATGGGGCAGGAATCGCTCTCATTACACTCTTTGGCAGTGACATGGTGTGAAAGTGTGTAAACCTTTAAAGTGCACCTATACACACATTTTGAGTATAGATGTACCTTGTACTAACAACAGTTACACATGAACACATGCATATGGGCTATTGGAGATGTTGCGATTAATGTTTATAGGCCTGTCAAAAATAATCATTGTTTTAAGGTGACAATAAATAAGTGATAAATGATAATATTGTCATTTTAAGACTATTTATGCTGTGAGATGATAATAGAATAACAATGAATTTTTACATTTATAGACGTATTTCCTCATATCTATTGGCTATACAAGGGAGAGAGGAATTGAGCAAGACCCCCAAAGTGGCTGATATTTTGACTGGATGATTAAAGGGGACCTGATGCTAAGTAGCATATATTGATGGGTACCACAATTTGACAGAACACCAGGTTACTCAAGTTAATGGGCTTTCCTTGCTCATTTTTCGGACATGCAGCTTTGAAACGGCCCTTTTTGGCTCAAAATTCTGGATCGAATTGTGCATTCATTGGGACACACAGGTGCTGTGTGCATGATTGGAACACACTTGTGATGTGTTTTTACTCTGAAGTGGATGATAGGACAACAACGGGCTATGAATGCCCTTGTTTTGTGTGAAATCATGTAAAAGACTACAGCAACAGTAGTGTGTGACAGAAGATGGTTGTAAAACCTTGGGAGTTTTTCTTTGATTCACTTGTTTGCTGAACCGTGGGGGTGGGGGATTGGGTATTACTATGTGTTTGGAGGGACCCACTGCAGTCATTTCCTACACAATAGATGTAGATGTGTGCTCTCAGACTCGAGGGCACTTCAGACTGAGACCAGATGAGCGACCAGCAACTGGCTCAAATACACACAAATCAGCACAATAGGTAATATCACATTCATCATATTTATCAAGGTCATATCTGCTTATTGTAAGTCGATATTGTAATTATCGTGACAGGCCTGGTTTTGTAGACCAGGCGTTTTTCTTTGACAACAATAATTATTCAGAATGAAGAACAAACAGAGAACGATTTAAGCCTCTGCACCTTCACCATGACTATAATAGCTCAACTGCCATAATTATTTTTCTTCAGAAACATAAGACCTCCAGCCTCAATCACTTTCCAATCTCAAACTCAGTCTTGCCGCAGTTATATATAGGATGTGTTTAGTTATTACATTGCACACATAGGTAGCAGTTGTTTAATTATTATGTGCAAGATATGCAAATCGAAAAGGCGCTTACGTAGAGCTGTGCATACAGAGCTGTGTCTCTCTACACCCCGCAGGTCCACAGTGCTGTGTGATTATAATAAGGGCTGTGGAACAGCTGCTGTGAGAGCCCTATATGCCACAGCCATGCAGGACTTACGACACATAGCACACTTTCAATTATATGGGCCGTAGGCAGAGCGCCAGGCCGTGCAGATATGGGTGCTTTCCAATTACACGGCAGGCTCAGCTACAGTGTGAATGGAGCGAGCAGAGTGGAGCCAGCGGTATAGCTGAAAACACACACATATACTCACACACACACACACACACACCAACACACACAAGCCAGCACACAAGGGGGCCATGACCGACTCATATAACCTGCTTTTTCTGGATGTGTCCAATAAGAAGAATATATTCCTTGTCTGTCCCTTTTGCCCCCCCCTCTCCTTTTATCACTTTGTTTCTTCATCTTCTTTCCTGTCCCTGCACTTTGTTCTCTCTCTTTTTACTTTTCTCTTGCTCACTCTTCCACTCTTTTTTTCTCCACCTCCTCCTTCCATAAGGGAAGCTACTGTTTGGTTAAATGAGCCATATACTGAATGCTATGCATTGCTTACTGGGTAAAAATTGGCTGGTCGGTTTTGGAATTCCGTGTTTAAGAAAATGTGGATGACCTAATACAAGGTCACATATACTGTATGTTTAAATGTTTGTGGACCCCCCTAAGCCATTTTTAACTACACCCATTGCTGAAACAGTTTGCTCTTTAGAGAAGTATTGCCAATAGAATAGGACTTTCTGGAGCAGCTAATGAACAAGAATCTAATATCATGTGTGGGCTAGAGGCATATAAAGCCCACCAGCAGGAACTGTGTTCTATTCATTTGTGCTCCATACTTTTGCGGTGAGTTGTGGTGGTCATCATCTGACAGCCTGACCTCAATAGATTTCTTGCCAATCACATTTTCACAGCAATTTTCCAAAAGCTAGTAGAAAGTCTTGACTGGACAGTAGAGACAGGTTCCAACAAAAACAGGATAAGTTATTTATGATATCCTTCATTTCAGAAGATAGTATGAATAAAGAGCTGTCCTGATACAGTTTGTCATTCATACTGATGACTTACTTGGTAACTACAGAATAGTAGTTTAGATGTTGTGAAGTTTTCTGGTGAAATTGGCATGAACAGAACACCATAACAGACACTTGGAGTCCTGAGCTAAACAGACTTTTTAGTTACTAAGCAATTTTAAATCTTAAAAATGGGCATTTCTAGTACAGAAGTTGCTTTACCATTGATGACCATGAAGTACCATGAATTATAACGTTGATGACCGGAGTGTGAGAGAACAGAATTGGCCATGCTCACTCTGGGTGGGTAGATGGCAGTCTCTCCCATCACATCTGTGTGATGTTGCCTGGCACAGGCGTCTTATAGATGGTCTATCACATCGGTGGAGCTGGATCTAAGAGTGGGTTGGCTGCCCAGCAGTGATGCAGCTGTGGCAGGTTGAAAAGAGGTAAAGGCTGGTTTCACATACAGGAGGAAGCATTTGCTTATGTTCACTCTACTAGTGTCAGGAATATTGTGATGAGGGACAGTTGGGTAATTGGCACTTCCAAGAGATGGCTGGTTCATCATCATATGTGCACACAACATAAAGGGCAGCTGGCATTTAAAACTCCTGAGAATAGTTGACCAAAGTCAGCAACATTATTCTTTGATAATTCTTATCTAAGGTGATCACAGGAAATGACTGCAGCGCTTTGTGGAAGCAACCCATTACTTCTTATGAGTGGTTTAACAGTAACGACTCTTGGGAAACAGCAGTCCAGGCCTTTCATTAGGAATTCTAGTAATAAGGCCTTTTCACTCTGCCTTTCCAATTATGGGACACGCAGGGCACTGCAGGGCGAAGAGGTAGTCTCTCTGTTTCCGCTTGCTCTCCCCTTAGCCCTCAGGTAATAGCTGTCAATCAGAGTCTCCTTAATGCACATTTGTGCTCGACCGCTTGACCCTCAGGTTACTTTCTCCTGACAGCTTGCTGTATGACTCACCATCATCATTCTGTTCGTGAGAAATGACCCCACTGTGTTAAACAGGCAGTGTAAGGGAGGAGAGCACAAGCAGTCATGTTTTGGTTTATGTGACCAGACCATCACCATAAGTGATGTCTCTTACATCAAGGTGGAAATACCTTTATTGTGAAGAAGCCTACCTGTTCATTTCAGTGATGGCTGGTCTAGAGAAATGGGCTTCAACTCGACAAACCTGTCAGCAGTTGCTCACTTTCATTACCTTCACATTAGTTTCATAGTTTATTTTCAGAATAATTGACCTATTCATACTCTGCCCACACATGTTCTTTTATAACGGCTGTTACAAGGTTTGTTGAGTTTTAGAGAGCCCTGGCAAAAGTATCATTCAACCTAAAATGGAACTGTCGCATTAAACTAATTGTTGGTCAAAATATGAATATGTAGAGTATTTCAGGAATTTAAAACACTTGATTTCAGTGTGTGCGGAAGATCACAGTGCCAGGTTGGGCTAGAGTAATCAAGCTGACATTAGCACAGTGGAGCATTTATCAATCAGTCAATTCAAGTTTATTTCTATTGTGTTTTTTACAACAAAGGTGTTGTTACAAAGCATCTTTACCAAAATTCGGGTCCAAACCTCAATTGAGCAAGGTTAAAGGTTACATTAGTTTTTAATCTAGCATGGATCCTCACTTGTGTCCTCAACTTTAGCTTCATTGCTTCTTAAGTTTGAGCTCTATATTCTATTGTTGCTGTTGCATTTTACTGTTTCGTCAGCCCTGATTTAGTTTGGCTGGATGTCCTTTAGAGAAGGACACAACAGTGTTTAGGGTCTATTATATGTCAGTACTATATACCCATCTCTCATTTTTCAGCTATGCCAAGGAAAATGCAGTTTGACATTCTAGTGGCCCTTAACCTTTCTATCCTTGACCTTCTTACATGACTAACATAGAGCTTGGTGGCATAACATGCCAAACAAGAGCCTCAGTATCCATACAGTGTTGTAACATGACTATGCATGACACAATCTAGTGGGTTCTACATAATTGCATCATTGCATCAGTGCTTAGTCTATAGAAAAGTAGGGCCTCTCATTCCAGAGGTTCTGCAGGGTGCTCTTTATAAAACATTTGATTTTAACTGAATCCATTGCTGCTTTCGGACAGCATTGGTTTGGCACCATTTCAGTGCTTTGCTTCTCCACTGGGACTTGCGGGCTTTGACCTGAAAATTAGTTTCAGTCCCTTTTTTTATCTTCTACTGACTTCAGGTTTGTTGTGGAATTACCTGAAGAATGAAACAGCAGAATCATGCCTACAGAAAAGTACTTACGCAACATTTTTTCATCTACTTCTTGCTGAATGCTGAGAAATGGTTCTGAAATGAAAAGCAGTTTTGTTTTGTTTTTTTCAATTACTTCTATCCCCAGCTCAGCAGTAGCATTAGCTTTCTTGATATTTTAAGCCCTTAAGGTTGTACAGAACAGGCTCGTTTGCCAGAGAGCTGTAGAAAGTACAGAACACAGGTGATGGCTTATCTTAACACCCAGTGTGATGCATATTTGCACTTGTGAATGTGTAGACAGTAATAAGACCGGGTGTGGGTGTCCTGGTGTGCTTGCATGTGGGACAGTTATAGCTACAAAATGTTCTCTGTTGAGGGCTGAACAGTTCATTATGTTACCATGGATACGTGGTCAATTATTCAGGTCTGGAGAGGAAGCATGTTAATAATGACAAGGTCATATGTGTGGGCCGTTGTGCCTTGGGTGACCGCATACTGGGTTTTGTGTATGAATTTCCATTTGTCATATGTCCTGTTCTGTATATGTCATGTGTGCATGTCTGTTTCAGGGGTGGGGCAAAAAAACTAATAAACTTAAATAGCCCTTTTTTCTCCACACTGTGCCATTTTGTAATAACCGAAACCCTGAGCCCTAAGACTGATGGAGATGTGGTGTGCAAATTTGTCCTCGTTCTCATCCCTGACTAGTAGGAATCTCTCCAGGCTGCACATAATCGAGGTTTATTTTTAGACCTGCTCGCTCAATTTAGATGGAGAAAAGGCCATTCGGTATGGTTTTGTTAAATCAGGTTTTTATCATTAGGGCCAGACAAAATGAGCTCAAGCAGGGATGGCTGCTCTGCTCTGGGCTGTGGGGACAGGAAGGGTGGGAGTTTGGTGGAGGGGAGTTGCATTAACTCACAGCTCCAGCAAAAGGCTGCCTTGAACTTACACTCCTTGCCCTGTGTAAAGCCATGGTGTTAGGGGGTGTTTTGTGGGAACATGCCGGCAGTACTGAGAGATAAATTCCGGGCCCAAGCGGTGTCGATAATGCTCGTTACAGTCCATAATGAGGTCACAGGCGCACTGTCTGGCCCTGATAGAGATTTATAGAGGCTCTGACTCACTGGAGCTCTCGGTGTCCACCACAGCCACCACACATAGTCCTGCTGGGCACAGTGTAACGCCTCCTACTCCTCATGTTCTTACTCGGAGAAACTGCATTACCCTATTCTTGGTGGGGTGTCGTGTGTGCACTAGCAAGAATTAATTAATAATACAGTACCTTACAAGCAGGTGCATGTAATATCGCAATGACATGCAATATCATTCGAGGCAAATGAATCAATTAGATCATACTGCAACTTATTTGCTACTTGTTACAAAAGAAAATTTCACTGTTCGCATTTTATATATATGTATCATATAAATATTAATTATTTTACCTCCATCTAGGATATTTGGAGTAACTTTTTAACCCTTTCGCAATAAGTTCTGGTTACCTGTAATGGTCTGCCCAGTGTGAGTTTATTTTTTGTGACTTCTATGCCATTTAAGGTGGAACAGAAAATGATTGCCTTTTATGGATATGCTGTGTGTTGTAGGAAGACAGAATTGATGAATGAGTAGAATTAAAGCTGACTGTTGTCTCAGTTTTAAAGCTGAATTTTCAGATCCCACAGGTGGGTCTGTACTTGTGAAAGGGTTAATATCATGTGTTGGATCACAGATTGCAATTGTTTTGGATTTTTGGCAAAAATCCAAAACAAAGCACTAGTACAGGATTCTATTACAGCATGTGACAAACATGAGCTAAACGAAACCAAGGCTGCCACAAACACAGGACTAAACATACAATGAGACTAATGAGACATACCTGAAGGAAATAACAAGAGGGCAGTGGAGATCACTACAGTGGAGATCACTCATGACGAGGTTGGATAAAAGCAGAGACAAGGGCGGAGACCAACAAACAGACCAAAGCAAAGACACAAACTGAGAAAGAAACAAGAATACAGGCAGGTTGAAACTAGAGACTGGGCAGACAGGGGGCAGAGCCTGGCATGATATTATTGCACTTGTTGCAGTGAGGAGGTGGGGAACCCAAGGCGAGCCTCCCCTGTTAGCTTATGCCCTAACCTACCCTTGCACACCTCAGGCCTGAGGTCTCGTCTCGTCTCGTCTCGTCTTTGTCTGCTTATCCGGGGCCGGGTCGCGGGGGCAGCAGTGTAAGCAGGGATACCCAGACCTCCCTCTCCCCCGAACACCTCAGCCAGGTCCCCGGGAGGAAACCCTCGAGGCTTTCCCAGGCCAGCCGAGAGACATAGTCCCTCCAGGGTGTCCTGGGTCTACCCCGCGGGGTACGACTATGAGCACTATGGTGAATGCCATATTTTGTCTAATGTTGTACTAGTGCCTGCTCAGTAGTGCTCATAGCAGCCCTGTTAGACATAAACATGTTCATTTGCATTATTTGGGTGCATGTGTAAATAAAAACCACTTTGACCTGCTCTTTCCATCTGGTTGTGTCCTTTCTGTGCTGTGCCTAGTGATGGGTCATTGTGGTCATGCCCCTTTCCCCAAGGGCTAGTCACACAATATATATCGTACAAAAAGAGTATTGCAATGTTTTTTTTCCCCCATATTGTTCAGTCCTATTTACAAATTCAGTCACATACTCCCTATGTATGGCAATGGTCAAAACCCAGTCCATACCAAAATCCCTTTGAGCTTGACCCACCATCCCTCAAGATGGAAGATAAGAATCCAGCTTCATTTGACTTGCTCACAGGTAGCTCCAACCCAGACCTCTGTAAAGGTGGTTTGTGACAGCTGCTTTTGTGAAAAGTGCTCACTAAGTACATTTGAGCTGAATTTAATTAAATTGAAAATATCTACACTGTCCTGTGTCCTGCACTGTGCTTCTTTTGTGTCAATGTATTCATACTGACTTCTGTATTTGGCAGTATCTAAAATTGAGGTACTTGATCTCTAACGTGTATTCACATTAGCTAGACATTTTATTTTAGTGAGCAATGAACATACTATGAATAAAATGCTCAGTTTGAGACATGTTTTAAATGTGTTTTAAAGGAAATATCCAAAACTGTTCAAATATAATGTAGAAACCAAACTGTTAGCAGGCCATTATTGTTGCAGTGTGATATAGATGTATGGTTGCATTGGGGTCCCTCCACATCTATGGAAAACTCTCGCAGATGTTCTGTCACTCGATAGTCTCTAGCATTTTCTTATTCGCTGTGGTGTGCTGGGGAGGCAGCACCAGGAAGAGAGATGCACGGCTGGACACACTGGTCAGCCGGGCCGGGCTGGACTCTCTGGCTACAGTGGCAACAGTGTATACATATATCAGCATATTTATCTATTTCTATACTTTTGGTTGTACAGTTACTGGTTCATGCATATTTCTTCATGCATATTGTTTGGAAAGCAAAGTTAATTTATTTGTATTTACTTGGTTTTTTTTTTATGCTGATCCCTATGATTTGATCTGTGAAATAATACAATTTTAGTGAAATTGGTATTGACTACTAAATTTCTGGTATTGTGGCATCCATAGTGCATGCCCATGTTGCAATAACCATGTTAAATATATATTGTGTAGTCCTCACATATACTCAACAATGAGGGTTCTACAACGAGAACAATGAGTTCTAGTGCGTGTGTGTCTCCTGGTCTTGTGAGGTTGACCAGTCAGGTTACTCAGCCCTGTCCCTATATACATTTGAAATATTTCAGGGAAAGCATGTAAAGTGACATTTCAAACCTTTGCTTTAATCAAACACAGCTCATGAAAATCAGACATCCAGCAGAGTGATTAATAAACAAATTATATTAATATTCAAATGTAATATATGATAGTTTAGCTTTTAAATTAAATGATGAAAAAGCATTTCAATCACTAATACTGTATATACACACAACTGGTGCATTTGTGTGATTTATACATTATATTTTACAGTGACATTGCTTGATTTGGCTTCTACAGTAGACACCCCATGCTAAGGCAGAGCACGTAGAAGCACTGTGTTGAACTGCGGCAGTGACAGCTTCTCCTACGCTGTGTCACTGCACTCTGAGCTGTGGCTGTGTGCTGCTTTCTGAAGGTGCCATTCCTCTCTGATCTTGGACAGAGCCCTGCCCGGTTCAGGCGATAACTCTTTTCAGCAGCAGGGCTGTAATACACCGAGTCTGAGCCTGCCACTGTTGTTCGTGGCCAAGGCCTGCATAAAGTGCAACACAGAAATTAATGTTAATCCAGGGGACAGGAAAAAGCCCTTTGAGAGTCTTAATAATATCTCAGTGCGACAGCCAGCCTAATGTTTTCTGAAAGAAAGACTCCATCTTGGTCGGTAGCCCCTCGAGACGCCAAGCTTTGTTGCACACATATGAAGTGTCAGCTTCATTCCTCATTTGGTACAAAAACAATCAATTCAAAGGTGCCATGCCGTATGGCATCCCTGTAGAGAGTAAAGTGCTGCTGCCACACTTGCGAGGTGTTTCTGCAGTCAAACATTTTAATTCCTTTTTTTGTGATTTCTTGACATTTAAACAAGTGGATGAATCCAAAGTGCAGACAAAGCTGTCGATACAGAATATAAATGTAAAGGTAGTTTATTGTTTCTTATTATGTAAGTAAATATGTAATATGTAATTGCATTTGAATCACACACCCTATAAAGCTCATCAAGACTTTTTAAGACTAAGGTTGTATTCAAAACCATGACTAATCAAACAAACTATTAAATGATGCTTTGCATTGTTAAACGGTTCTTCTTGATGGTGGAGAGCCTGGTGTATGTGATTCTTTAATACACTTTATGGACAAAGTCATTGGACACCTTCTTCACAGTTTTAAAAAGAGTGTATCCTGCTTTAGGTGGAATAACTGGCTTTTGTCCAAGGAAGGCTTTCTACTAGATTGAGGAGAATTGCTTTGAGGATTTGATTGCATTCAGTGACTTAACATGGAACCAAATTTCACAAGCATGTGTTCCACACAGAAACCTTAAGCTTTAAGCTGTAAGCAAGTGAACATATCAAAAACTACAAGCCTTATGTTATCAAACCATGTCTCACCATTGTGTGATGAACTATCAGTGAGTAATCCAACTCGAAACACTCATTTCCAAATGAATTAAATCCCAATTTCACTGTCTCATCATTAACTCCCAAAAATCAATGTCACAAATGATTCTTGCATTTTCAGTTCATAAACACTCTGGATGAACACAAACAATTTTAGCTGCAGGTAAACATTTGATCAAAACATGGTGAACTATTTAAATTCTGTTCCATTTTTTCATCTGAAATGAAGATGAATTTGAGTTGCCTAGGATCTCCCGACAATAACAGTATCTGGTATGTGTGGCTGTGTCCTATAAATAGTTTACTGATTTTTTGCAAATAAATGTATGTTAAACTACAAGAATATAAAAAATGGTCTAGTGTTCTAAAGGCTTTACCAAATACCTCATGTGAGACCATACAAAATTTGGTGTAACAAACTGCAATTTGAATGACTGTCTGTCCAAAATCAATGAAAACAAACTCAGGTTAAACTTATGCCTTTGTTGTTGTTGTTTTTTACACTAGTGTTACACCAGACTGTGGAGTACAATTTGTGGTTTTTCACCAAGTGTGTTAGGGGTGCAACAATTTATAATTGCCTCAAACTCAACACAGAGGTGCTGTGCAAACATACAGACTGATCAGCTATCTGTCACATTAATTGAGCGTGTGTATTAACCCACGAGGAAGCCTTAATGTATTCATCCTTATTGTCCACATTGTTAGTTATCAAATGCATAAAATAACATCATTTAAAAGCTGCATGAAAATATCAAAATTTGTTGCAGCCAAATATTGCATATCAAAGTCAAAGCATTATTTTTCAGGTTCTACAAGTCAAAAGTGTGGCTGTAAGGATTCTGCCGTAACTAGGAGAAAGAACAGATAGTGGTTTTTGTAAATGCTGCATTTTGAGGAGGAAGAGCCGTGAGCTGCTCTTTAAAGATGATCAGCAGTGTACACTGCTGAGAGATGCTTTCTCCCTCACATGAACCAGACGGAGGAAACACACCCAATTATTCAGCCATGGGCCAAACCTGCCGCTGTGTGCGGAAATCAATCAGAGCGGCGCATTACACGTACAAAAGCACACACGCAGCATGCATGCATATAAGCAATTATTTACATACTGGTGCACACATATGAAGGCACAAGTCTCAGATCCTGAAGGGATGGATTTTTTTCTGAAGATCTTCTGGGAACACAGTGAACAACAATGAAATGAATGTACTGCCGCATCTGTTATGAGGATGTTGTGTTGTTTATTAAGTCATTTGGCATGGCCTAATTTCAATTTCGTCTTTGAATATACACTCAGGTTGCTGAGCCTTGGGAGTTGTTTTTTGAGAACCTGTCAGCTTGGCATTTTTGTTTTTTCTTCATCTGTTTGTTTGTTTTTTTGTTATTCTATCATTTTATTGACCCAAAAATATGTCTATTCCCTACTGAGATACTGTGTGCCTAGAATTAATGTCTTGATCAACTAAATAATCTTTAGGATGGCAAAGCAAAGGGAATTCAGGGATGGCACTACAAGGTAAAATATTGAAATTTGCAGGGATACAGAGTTAGGGACTTCAGATTTTTGCCAGGATAACAAATTATAAGTATCTTGTTTTGATGATACTACTGCAATAGGAACTTTTGTATTTTTTAATACTCTATATATAGAGTACAGTCATCTTAATACTGTATAAAATTGAAAGAGAGAAGACTGATTAAGCTTATGCAGCCATAGTAAATGAGCTAACTAGGCATACACATTAGGAAAGTTAGTTTAAACAGTAAATTTGGATGTTTTTCATCTTTATTATTGTTAGCTATCAAATGCATAAAACATCCTCAAGCCAAATTTAAAAGCTGACAGCAACACAGAGTTATTTTGTAATGGAGTGATTCATAATGTGAATATTTGACAATGGAATTAGGATACAGTTTATGCATTTGCGCCCACATTTCAGGCTGATCATGAGCTCTGTGGTGTGACTGTGATTGACAGGAGCTGAGTCCCACTGGAAGCTTTATAAGGGGTGGCTCAGAGCACACTCAGAGGGTTCACTCTAAGATATAGTGATAACAGATAAACGAATGCATCTGTGACAGTCTTCAGCATTTCCATTCTGTATTTTTTTCCACTTTTTAAGAAAAATGTCATGCCATAGATTCATTTTTGAAAACTAGCCAGCTTTGTGATTCCGCCAGGAAGTTTTAAACCAGGCTTCTGAGAGATTACAGAGCTTCTCTCACCCTTCGTCAAGGCATAAGGAGATATTTTCCACATTTTTTCTTTAAGATCACATCTTTTCTTGGCATTTAAAGGTAAATCTAAAATCCCTCTTGCTACTGTAGTGATCTGAGAATGTACAGCCATGCTTCTTTTTTATTTGCTCTGCAGTGAATTTAGCCCCCTTGCTCATGACTGTGTAGTACATCTAGGCTCATTAGGACCACACTGGGTCAATAATGTCTGTTCAGTGTTCTCTCACTGGCAGGGACAAACTGAAGCGGACGATTTGTTCACTCAGTGGTAGTCTTGTCTCAGAGGGTCAGTGTCAGCATTGTGGCTGCTTCAATCATGACTGCAGTTTGTGCCGCAGTTGCCAGGCCTCAGGGAATGTCTTTGTGACTTAAGGAATTATAAAAATTCAGTCCTTGTCTTTTTTTTGATGCTCTGCACCAAAAAAGTGGTAGAATTGTTACTCACTGAATGTAGGACTTTCTAGAAGCCCAGAGTTCAATCTCCACCAGTGCCAAAGCTTTGGCCTTGCTCTCAGGGAGAATATAAAGGCCCATCCTCTCCCTCATTACTTAGTGCAATACTACAGTATGGACTCTTACAATTGGTATTTAGTGTTCTCCAAGCGTGTTGAGTTTCACAGCATCAGTTGGAAAAGATGGAGTTGGCTGGATTCACAATTAATGGAGAAAGCACTTGTTAGCCGTCACCCTCCAAGCACTGCTAGCTGGTGGGCAACATTGTGTTTTTTTAAATGGATACAAATGCCATTGAATGAAATGGAAGCTTGTTCATGGAGCAGTCCAGCATCACAAATGTTCTGATCTTCTGAAGAACATTAAATGTGTCATCAAAGGTTTCAGTTTTATTTAGCCATGAAAACTAAACATTGGATTGGATCGTCATCAATAATGAATAATGAATCTGATTTCATTCATTTCATGATCTTAGGCTTAAGCTTTACAGTATGTAATCATAGTAAAACAGTACTAAGCGTAACCCCCCCAGAAAACAAAATACATTTCTGCTGCTATATGCAGATGGCACCACTACCAGTCTCTGTAGAGTCAGATCACTCTTTAACTGTCACACTTGACTGTGGTATTGACTGGTGTTCATTCATGTAAAGCACCTAATCTTAGTCTATAGCAAGTCAGGTAAGTGAGAGAGATTGCACTGACTGCCTTCTACACTCGCTGTTCAACAGCAGATCTGCTGCTTGGTTGTAGTAATGATGTTTCTTGTGCTGGACCACTGAGCATGTTCAAAATCTGCATTGAGAGAACAGAGCATGCTCTAAGCCTCCAAGCTGAATAAAGCTCATGCCACTGAGCATTCTGCACACTTACCACATCATGTACAGCACACCAACATGCTTGAAGCAATCTTCAGGTTGCCCTCATTGAGAACACTCTAAATGCAGCTCTGTTGCAGCTCCAAGTCTAACGTTTCTAAATGCTTTGTGGCCAAGACACAGTTCAAGTGCTCATAAAACCTGAATGCTATGAGGAGGTTCTTTCATTTTTAGTAAAACATATTCACATATTTTGTCTTTTGAAAGGTTAGCAACATGAGTAATGCTCCAAAGAATTGCATGGTACCTTTGATCTATGCTTTATACTGGCATTTGTAAGTAGGGGTTTAATGGTACAGCAAAAGTAACAGTTTGGTACACCACGATTCATCTCACAGAAAACAAAAATTAACTTTTTTTTTTTTTTTAATTTAGACAATAATCAGCTTGAGCTAAGCTTCTCATTGCATTTTGCTTACAGCTGAAGACAGGTTCCCAGTATCCACTAGGGTTGCACAATATTGGAAAAATGCCATTGCAATACTTTTTTCCCTGCAACATATATTACAGTATTAAGGATTTTCCCCAGGCTTGACCAGTAGTCATCAGAAAACAGCGATCCAACATGTCATGAGATAAATAATGCACTGGGTTTTTCCAAGATTGGAGGAAAATAAATTATAACAGGCAGATGCCTATTATATATGTTGTGGAAAAGGAGAACAGTGAAAATTTGCCGTTTGTATCAAGAAAAAAGTTGTAAAATTTAATTACATGTGCCTTGTATGATATTGCACATCCTGGAATGTAACTGCTATGCATGGCACAATTGCGATGATGATGCTGAAACAATATATTGTGCGGCCCTAGTATCCTCCTTTACAACGCGTTCTGTTCTTTTAAAAATGTTCAGTTATTAAAGAAAATATCATGATGTCTCTTATTTCTCTTCTGTATTCAGCTCTAATCTGCAGTATGAACATATTAATTCAATATTTCATTTAGTTCAATAATATTCAGACATGCTTTGTTTTACAGTGTTCTAATCCATGTTGTAAGTGATAGTGCTGAGTTTCCTCTCAGCTCACATAAAACATCATTGTTAAATGGTGTATCACATGATTAAATACACACAATGTTTCACATGAAACCCTCTCTCTACCATGTAACATGATCTAAATAGTATGAAGTTACAGAAAAAATGAGCTGGTTAGATCATCATTACTGTCAGTACTGGTTTTATTGGTATATTACTGGGCAATAAGCAGTCACTAGGGGTTATTTCTGGTCCAGTTCACAGGGAGTTCACAGTGCTGCAAAAGGGGACCTATATGTGGGCGATTTCCCACCCCCAGCAACAGCTTGTCCATTTGGTCAGCACTTGCAAGACATAATGTGCACTTCTCGCATGCGTGACCAAGCTTTTCTTGCAGGTCATTGCTAACAGGAGCACTTTGGAAGTGTGATGAACCGGGTTCCAGTTGTGAACTTTGATCCCAGATTCTGTTAATCAATCTTTCCATATTCCCATAAGATACGCATACCTTGTGTTCTCCATAGGAGTGCCCTCACTAATCCATAATGTGATGTGATGGTTCATATCAATGCACATACAACTACACCCCTACATGGGTCTTAGATTAGTTCAGTTACAGGGAATCATGGGCCTGAAATACATCCGACGAGAAACTCTGTAAAGACTAAGATTACAACAACGTACATACCAAACTCTTGAGAAGTGATGAGACATCCAAACTGAAGCTCAATCATTTCTCGAACAGTTATCTAATCAGAAGCACTTGATTGCAGTCGCATAAACAGTTATCAGTGTGAGTTGGGTAAACTGAATGATGATCTAGCTATTGAGGACAGGCCGTGCTAATCAAGCCATGTCTGAGTGACTGAGCTGAGTGTTTGTACGGCTCTAAGCGGAAGTAGGCTGTGAATGGGCTTGTAATGATCCACGTGCACTGAGGGTGAGAGATTACACTGCTAAGTTTCCACTGGAGCAGGAGTTGGCCATTGTTATGTCATTGTCATTGCTGCCTTTCTGTAAAGTGACATATGAGAGTGTGCAAGTGGGCAAACATACATACAGGTAATTGTTTAGCCATATCTTTAAATGGGTTATTTGTAACAACTGTTGCAAAGTTGGACAAACTTGATAGACTTACACAAGAAGAAATGTTCCATTCAACCAGACGAGCAGATGTCAGTTATCTTTAGTAACCCCCACCAAAATGTATATATGCTCATTGGCTCATTTATATATGTGAAATGATACACTCTTATAATGGCTCAGTTGCAGAAGTGGCCTAATTTCAATAATGTACATATTTTAACTAAAACGGAGAGGTGTCCTATCATTTCGCATTAATTTCAACAGGATTTGGGAAGCAGATTGGTCAGCTGTGGCCATTAAACAGAAAGAAAGGAGTGAAGAGAAAAAGAAAACAAAGAACGAATGTGAGACCGCAGGGAAGCACCTATAATAAGGGCAACAGAAGCATGAGGGGAAACAGACCCAGACAGAAATGGGCCAAAACGCAGTTCTGTAAACAGAAGAATGTGGCCTGGCTGCATGCCACCATCCAAAAACACTGCATGCCTATTTGTTCCTGCCTTTTTTTCTTTGTAAATATCATGGCCTTGTGCTATTTGGATTTGGAGCTAATTAGCGTAACTGTAATTAGTGAGGAATGAAATAGAAAACCAGGGATTTAGATGAATTAGTGACACATAGCAAAAATGAATTCATCTGCTGCTATTCCTCATTAAAAACAACCAAGATGCAACCTGCTAGTTTTTTATAAAAATCAATTCAATTATAAGATAGCAATAATGGCTTTCCATTATAATAATATCACTTCTTTCATACCATCTTCTTTCTTCTTACTCACTTTCATACCATTTTTGGATTTGTTATACCAATTATGTCAGTTGCAATATAGTAAATAATATTTTAAATCCCATTGTCCTTCATTCGTTAAGGTCCAGATTGCCTTTTCTTCCCTACTTGAAGAGTCTGTGCTTTGCTGTGCTATGTAGCCCATATCTCTGATGATCATTAATAACAGTGATAGTATAGTCCTCTATTATCCTGAAACTGAGAGAACATCCTATTTAAGTAACAGACTGAATACATCTGACTGTGCTTTGATTTTAAGTGAAGGGCTCCTATATTGGTGTGGGAATGAGGACTGATGGTGTGGTTTGGTGCAGAGCTCATTGTCATGCTCTCAGCTTTAGAAAAGAAAACGGGCAGAAAGAACATAAGGTCAATCTGTTCTGTGGCCTTGTACCTTAACCTCTCTTAGTCTCTGAAACAGTCAATACTCTGCTTATTGTCATCTGCTTGCTCTGAAATCTAGATTGCACCAAGATGTAAGCTTATGGTTAAGAATACAAAGGGGGGGGGGAGTAATATATATACGAGAGGTGTAACACCATGTGTATTTGCACCAAGCTGACATAGTGTGGGATTATGGTTTGGTGCAGTCAGTTGCATTGAGAATACACGGTGTGTGCTATTAGAGTAAATAGAGTACACGCTTGGCTGGAAACCTTATATAGCAAATCAGATGGGTTTAGGAGTATTGCTATGGTAGCTGTAGTCTTGTTTGTCCCCCCTTGCCCCCCTATTTCAAAGCTGTTCTGACTTTTAACATCTCATTTTTAATCAGACCAGAACGATGGTGGATCAGACAAGGATAATGTGTGAGTATTTTTGGATTTTATATTCAAACATGGCAACAATGACAATCAATCAGCAACAAGAGCGTTAGTGTGGTCGGGATGTTGGATGATCCCCACCCAACCTCTTCCCCAACTCCTCAAATGAACTCATGCATAAAGCACCATCATTCCAGAGAACACACTCCTCCATGACACGTGTTTGGGGCTTTAACCCCTCTAGCCCATACCTGGTATTAGGCATGGCGCCAGTTAATGTTTATCTGCTCCAGAGGGTCCTATTCTATTGACAGTACTGCTCTATAGGGACTAGGCAAGCTGTGTGTTTTCATTAGAAGGGGTGTGTGCAAACATTTGAACATATAGTGCATTGTATGCTTTATAATTTGAATTAGTTTGAGCACGATGACCTCCCTTTAGATGCTCGTCGAAAGTGAAGAGTATAATCAGTTCTAATGTTTCAAAGTCCAACAGCTTCAGATTAATTTGTTTTGCACTTCTATGGAAACTGTATTACCAGTGACAATAAACAAACCTGCATTTCTGAATGTAGACAATG
Source organism: Acestrorhynchus altus (assembly GCA_034509495.1). Taxonomy (NCBI): domain Eukaryota; kingdom Metazoa; phylum Chordata; class Actinopteri; order Characiformes; family Acestrorhynchidae; genus Acestrorhynchus; species Acestrorhynchus altus. The sequence continues at coordinate 21,951,407 of CM067516.1, read as the reverse complement.
TTATTAGTCCAGAAAAGCACCGAATGGCCTACAAATTGGAGTAAGCTTGACTCTGTGATTATTTTAATATGCGTTTTCTTCTATAACAGCGATGTTTACTTGGTTCTACAGTCGGGCTTTCCACACAAATATAGCTTTTGACCCAGACACAGGGTAATTTATAGCAATAGCTTACAAAATAGGGAAAAGAATACAGAGAAAAATAGTGGAATCAGTGGAAAAATAGTGGAATCAGTCTGTCAACAGTGCACTGCAACAGTCCACTGTAATATTAGTGCTTTAAATGACACCTATTGTATTTTAAGTGTCTTCATGTAATAACCTATCAGTTACATTCAGGTTTCCCTTTACAAACTCTGTGTTCATACTGTGATGTTTTATCTGAGGAAATTTCCCCTGCAGTGCTCTAGGAATGGTGTGTGTGTGTGTGTGTGTGTGTGTGTGTGTGTGTGTGTGTGTGTGTGTGTGTGTGTGTGTGTGTGTGTGTGTGTGTGTGTGTATTGTTAAGGGTTGCACCTCTGAGGATGAGTAGATGTGACAGCTTATGCTGTAAAAACCCGTCATCCTCGGACAGAGAAGTCTTCCACACTGTGTGTGTGTGTGTGTGTGTGTGTGTGTGTGTGTGTGTGTGTGTGCGTGTGCGTGTGTGTGTGTGTGTGAGGTTAAATCACAGAGCTGCACAGGCCAGCATCTTCCCTCCCTCTCTTATAGATGTGCTGATTTAATTTAAAGTGTGGGTGGAATTAATCAGAGCTCCCTAAGGTGTTCAGCATAGGCCAGCAGGAGAACCACCTCTGTGTCCACTTCATATTAGCTCCACACGCACAGCACTGCCGTGTTCTTTTCCAACACTGCAGGGTGTTCCTCTACACTGTAGAAAAATTAAGCTGCCCCACACATTCTTTGGACCAATAATACAGAAGACTTTTGTATTTTCTAACGTATTAAATATTTTCTTACAAATATTTTCAATGGATGATTCTTTAAAGAGGCCCCTCATCTAAAAAAATTGCGTTTTTAAATAAATATACCATTCCTCCCCCAATTTGTGTGGTCTTATAAATCACAGAACTACAAACACTACATGATAAAATTAATTAATTTAAAAAAATGTACAAACACCAGTGGATTTACATATCCATATTCAGCTGTAGTTTGACCAATTCACATTAAAGGTGCACAGAGACTACAGAGCTTAAGCTAAGTTGTCAGCTTTACGTTGTATTGTGTTTTAGGGGAATTGCTGTGGTAACTAGTCTTGTTTGCCCCTCCTATTCTAAAAATCCTAAAAACTATTTCACTGATGTTTTGGCTTTTAACATCTCATTTCAGTTGGATGATGGTGGATCGGGAAAGGATAATGTGTCAGCATTTTTGGATTTTATGTTGGAACATAGCCCAAATAATTCAGCAACAAAAGCATTAGGATGTTGGATGATCCCCACCCCAGCTCTTCCTCAACTCTCCACATTAGGAAACCTAAGCTGACATTATTCTCATTATGGTTATGAATTTGTACAGTGCAGCAAAACTCTATGCATTTAACAGCTTAGAAAGCTGTGAGCAGTGCATGGTGCCAGATATGCTGCGGTATCCCTAGAGCAGAGAGGTTAAGGACTTGCTCCAGGCCCCAAAAAGTACTTATCGATCCTGGGATTCGAACCCCTGTAATCAACAACCCAGTGCTTTAAGCACTGAGCCACTTAAAAAATGAAATACAACGTTCAGTTGACTGAAGTTCACCAACTGTGTGAACACTATTCATGGTGTTAAATCAGCCATTCAGTAAATGACTATCAATCAGTCTTGGCATTCACTCATTTAGACTGATAACAGTCTGCTTGCCACAGACGTCATGCTCTAGCATGGCTGACTGAAACCCTGCTCATGAACATTTGAGCAATTAAAAATCAGATTGAGTGGCAAGTGTTGGAAGCCCAGAAAGTTGAATCTGAAGCCCCTATTTTCAGCCGGTCCAAATATCAGTCATTTCGGGGTCTTGCTCAATATCTCTCTCTTTCTTAAGGAAATTCCAAGGAATTCCCAATTCACTCAAATCAGTTGTCTAAGGGAAAAAGGGAACTAGGTGTTACACCAAAGTAGCCGATATTGGGGAACTGGGGCATGCCTAGATAAGAGATTTAAGTCTGACAACAAGTCAAGTGAATGGTGTCATGAAAAACTTCATTGTTGTCACGGATCAATGTCAAACAGAGGTCAGACCGGAAAATGCTGCAGTATTCCTTTACAGAACTCAGGTTCTTCAGTGAACTTTTCAATGCTCAGAAGAACCCTTCTGGCACCTTTGTTGTTTTAAGAGTGTGGCGAGGTGGTCTGTCACAGCACTGTTTATGCAAGGCCCGACCTTTGAGCATTCTCTGGGGGTATTTTCAGTCCTGTGGTTTTTGTTAGCGTGATCCACTGTGTTGTGTGTTATTTAGATTACCACACACAGGGCTGATTGTTCCCATGCTGCTTTAGATGTCATGAAATTACACTAACACTCTGTGTTCCTGCTTCAAAACTGGGCTGAGGTTTAAATAGATTTTCAGATTCACACTAAAACATACGCCTCACCTCAGCCACCTCCCTCGCCTTCTGTCTCACTTCTTTCAATTCAGTTCTGTTATGGGATTTAAAAGTTATTTAAATTTTTTAAATTGTTAAAGTTATTTATTTTTCCATATCTTTATCTCTCTCTCTCAGTCTCTCTCTCTCTGTTTCTCTGTGTCCCTCTCTGATTCTCTGTGTCTCTCTCTGTTTCTGTCTGTCTGTCTCTCTCTCTCTCTCAGCTGCACCTCTGGCAGAGGAATGAAGTGAATAAGTAAATAAATAAATAAAGGGTGATAAATAGTGAATTCTCTGGAGGATGGCAGGTAAATACAAACTGAACGAGAGGAGGGAGGGAAAGGTTGATAGAGGCACCAGTCTGAGAAAAGCAGAGTGATGCAGCAAAGAGAGATATAGTGAGAAGAGAAGTCTCAAAGGAAGAGATGGAAGAAAGTGATAAGAGGACAAGAGGCATGGGGCGAATAAGAAGGAGAGATAGAAGACAAGGAAGGAGCCGACAGTGAAAGGAGCAGAAAAAGACCAAGGCATGAGCTACGAATAGTGCAATGAATTTAGTAGAGAGAGAGAGAGAGAGAGAGAGAGAGAGAGAGAGAGAGAGAGAGAGAGAAATGGGCCAGCATTCCCCTGCAAGGCACACCCTGGCATTCAGCCATTTAGGAAAGCAATAGAAATGTTGAAGGAGAGAGAGATAGAGAGAGGGGGAGCATTGTTTGTTAAGAACTGACGAAACAGTGTTTTATACAATGTCAGTAAAAAAGAAAGAGATGGGGGGACGTCAGATCTGAAAGTCAGAGTGCCGTGCCAAAAGGATGTGCCTTTTAGGAACTCACAGCGCTATGGAAACGCCGTCTCAGGCACTTCCGATACTATTTATCCTCATTCAGAGGCTGTATGAATATGTATGAATATGATTACGTAGGCAAACTGTGCTAATCTGCTCATCCGCACTGGCTGGAGTGAGGCAGGCACAGCTCATATCTTTATGAGTATTGAAATAAGAAGTTAAGTGGCCTGATGAGGGCTTGTACAGATATTTAGACTGACTGATTAGAATTTGGATGCACATTATGGATGTCTCATTTATGAATGATTGAGTCTTTTTTAGGCAGAACATTAAGCTGAGTGAACTGACCTGACCTGAAATGAGTCTTTGCTAAGATACTAACCTAGGGCCTTCTGATTTCCATTTAAAAGATGATAAAATTTAAACTTAATTTAACTTCTTTCAGCACCTAAGCATGCCAACACACTTATGTCTTTGTGCACATCACAGTGTATAGTGTGGGAATAATGCTGAAGATACTAGCTTTGGATCCACCAATAACATAGAAAACACAGTGTTAACTGCAATTATGTAAAATATTAACTAACAGTAATTGACCAGTATTGTCTAGTCAACAGATTTCTGTGACCAACCCAGTGTCAGCTGTTAAAATAGAATTGTATATTATATTATAATATATTAAACATTTTCTAAGCTTCTTATCTGTGGTTGATGCAGTTTTACTGCACTACAATTCCTTCTCACTGTTGCTCTCTAGAGTGAAGAGGGCTGCTTTCTGTTGCTTTCTGCCCCCTGGTTGTGTGTGCACCTCTGTGATGAGGTTGCACTTAAACAAAATGAAGAGAGTATGTTCTTTTATGATGAAACACTGTAAAGAGCAAGCTGCAGTGCAATGAAATGATCACATTATCATGCAATCCTCTTCACTTTAAAATTCTGCACAATTCTGCAAAACAAGTTGTTTGATAGTTCGGAGCTCTCAGGGCACCCACATATTTGCATAATGTGCATTTTCTTTGACAAAACAAAATCAAACTCTCCAGGTTTATTTAAATTGTTGAAAATCATGTTTTTGTATTTAACTTGATGCCGATAGGAGACTGATTCTTCCTCGTACTTAACTGTTAACAGTTACAGAGTTACAGAACAGTCATGGAGGTAAGTTGTCGTTATAACATCTTCACCTATTATAAAGGGCAGCTGTTGTGTTGTGTTGTGTTGAAATCATGCAGATAAATCTAAACCTGTAAGAGCTTACAAGAGCTTTGACAGATGCCTCACACTACTTTGTCATTTTTTTCATCACCAATTTCTTGGTTGTCTAAACAACCACAAATCTGACCACACATTTTTCACTGCTGTCCACAGACGTTCTGCTTCACACATTTCCCAACAGACCGACAACTTGGTGTTTAAATCTGGAGACTGTGTTGTTGATGACATCACATGATTCCTCACTTCCCAGCCCACTCCATTACCCGGTTATCTTCTTCTTCTTCTTCTTCTTCTTCTTCTTCTTCTTCTTCTTCTTCTGCTTCTTCTTCTTCTTCTTCTTCTTCTTCTTGCTGCTCCCTTTAGGAGCCACCACAGCGGATCATCATATTTATGATCCGCATTATAGTTTTACACCGGATGCCCTGCTTGACGCAACCGTCACAATTTATCCGGGCTTGGGAGCGGCACCAGAAGTGTACAAACTACACCCCTAATGGCTGGCTGTTACTCGGTTATCTTGCAGTGATCTAATTTTGTTATTAAAATAAGCAGGTAGGATTGCAAACTGTATCTTGTGGAACTGTTTAATTAATTATCTATGGCACATCACTCCTGCTGCTATGCTTCTGCAATCCTGAAACACTGAACGAATCACTGAAGGACTAAAACTAATCATTTCAGTGAATCATTCGTTCATGAAAGAATCGTTGAAAAGAATGTTAATGACCCCACTAATACATAGCTGAGGTTCAGTATGACATTAAAGTGTTCGTTCACTCCTTTCCCCATTAGAAATAATAACATATTAGAGGATGTGCAAAGATGATAACAAATAATCTTAGATACAAATGCCTCTCATTTGCTTGTAATAGTGCTCGTTAACCCGCTAAAAAAAATCACAGGGTGGTGACGTTTGATCTATTTTATGCTGTTTCAGAACCGTTATGATGTGAATGCAAGCTCACAGTTTGTAAACCCTGTTCATGGCTTCATTTTCTGGGGGATTTTTCTGAATAAGGAAATTTAATGGCTGAAACAAATGGCACGAAATCATGTTTTAATGGAGTGTAAAAAAAAAATTAATCTATGGCATCACACAAAGAATCCACGGTACCACCTTTACAAAATACAGTGATTCAATGATACAGCAGATGCTCAATACTATTTACTCTAGAACACAGAAAACTGTGTTCATGCCATTGCTGTTTGAACTGAAGACTGATCGAGTTGGACTTCCCAAATTTGCCCCATCATTGTACAGCAAGCTTAATCTAACATGGGTCCTATCTTGGACCCAGGGGACAATTGATAACCCAGATGGGTCCTATGTTTAATCCTTTCTGGTTATATCACTGACTCTGGTGGGCATCCATATGTGGGGCCAGCATGGAATGCAAGGACAAAACTTTCTGGTTTACAGTTCACAGTCCTAATTTTTGTGGAACTTTGTTCTGCTCCCTCCCTGAGCTCCACCCCCTGTTCACAGCTCCTCCACTGCTCTGCTATCCTCTGCCCCATTTCACGCTCTCACACTATACACACTATAGAGGAGGCATAAGAACGAGTGTGTATGAAAAATGATCACATTTCAGTGTTTAAATATAGTAAAAAAGACAGAAGTATTTCATGTTTTGTTCCCATTTTTACACATCGCACGTCATATTATTTATTGTATATTATAAATTAGCATATAAAATAAAATAAAATATATTTTGATATAATTTTTTTATATGATTCTAACAGAATCTGAAAAATATAGAAATAAACATTTATACCCATATTTATTTATATATTCTAGTACTTTTGTGAACCTATGACTCTAAACCTGTTTACACCAAAACAATTCAGACACTTGAGCAAAGATTTGTTTTCACAAGAGATATGAAGAATTTCTAAAATCAAACTTCATTTTCAGCTTTGGGGCTGGATTATCTCCTCACACAGTCTTCTGAGTCACATGTGGTGGCTCATTATAGAGCTGAGATTGTATATAAAACATGTTGGTATTATGCTGTATGTAAGTATACAGGTGTTTGTTTATCCTTTGCAGCAGCGCCAGCTTCTGCTCTTCTCTGAAGGCTTCACAGTAGATGTTGTTACATTGCTGTGAGAATTAGACTGCTGTCAGTGTAAAGAAATGTGAGGTACTGATGTTAAATGATTACTTCTGGATCACCAACTCCACTCCAACTTCTCTCAAAGATAGTGGATGGATACTGGAACAGTTTCACTGCTCTACAGCCCAACGCTGTGCGATTGTGTGTGGGACACACATAATTTAATTCCTCTTTCAGAAATGGGGGCACCTTAAAGTACCTGATTTCACAAAACATAAAGGTCTGTCTGGATCATTTTGGACATGCTGTGCAGTGCTTGTATGCAGGGTTTAAGTGTGGTGTAGTGGTCAGTTTCCATCTGTCACACACCCATCTGTCCTGTCTTCATCTGCAGTGTTTGTTTTGCTTTGTCTGGGTTAGATCTATTCTCTTCCTCAGTTTGAACAAATTGAGGTACAGTTTTTGCATAATGGTCTTATGAAATGGCAGCAGCGTTCAGTGTGTAAAAGATTGGCACCATTGTGACATTTTGCCAGTAAGTGGCGAGCTGAAGTTGGAGATTGGAGAGGAGGGAGCAATGTATAGATGTAGTCATTTCATTGATGTCTCTCTCTCTCTCTCTCTCTCTCTCTCTCTCTCTCTCTCTCTATCTCTCTCCCTCTCCCTCCCTCCCTCTGTCTGTGATGACGAATTTTCCAAATGCCACTGACAAGTGTCCGTTTATTCATTTGCATCCAAGCATTAGTCACCCTGAATGCATGAGTAAGCCAAAAGTAGAATGATGGGAGACAGACTTATTGACTTTTCTGCTCTCTCTGTCTGTCTCTTTCCCTTCCTCTCTTTCTCTCTTGCTATTTCAGTCTATCTAGTTATCCATCCATCCATCCATCCATCCATCCATCCATCCATCCATCCATCTATATGTTCTACATTGCATATTAAATACATCATTTTATACAAAAGTATTGGGACACCTGTTCATTCATTGTTTCTACCAAAACCAAAGAGTTTATCTTCCTTAAGTTGGAGTAACTGTCTCTACTGTCCAGGAAAGACTGTCTGCTCAGTTTTAGAGCATTGCTGTGAGGATTTCATTGCATTCAGTGTCAAGAGTGTTAGTATAATGTTGGATGATCACCACCTCACCTCTTCCCCAACTCTGCAACCCGTCCCAAATGAATTGTATGAAGCAGCATCCTTTCAGGAAACACAGTTCCACAGGTCCACAGCTCAATGCTGGAGTGCTTTATACCATTCTTGCCCACACCTGGCATGGTGCCAATAATATGTTATCTTCTCCAGAGAGTCATATTATATTGGCAGTACTTCAACAAAGTATCATTATTATATATAATACAATATACGATATATGATATATATTATGATAGAGTTTAGAGTCTGGACTGTGGAGATATATAAAGTTTTGGTGACATACCAAACACACTGCTCCCCAGCTCAGTGTTGGGAATGTTCATACCCTTCTAGCTTCTACCCACATCTGGCATTATTTTATTGCCAGTACTTTCCTACAGGGAATAGCTGTGTGTGCATTTGAACATCTGTGTCAGCAATGGGTGCAACCTAAAGTAGTTGAATGCGTTAATTATTCATTAGAATGGGTGTCCACAAATAGTCCATAAAGTACTATATATACAGTGCATCTAGAAAGTATTCACAGCGTCTAACTTTGCACCTTTTATGTTACAGACATCAGACGTATTCCCAAAAAAATGATGTCAAAATTCTACACACAATACCCCATAATGACAAAGTGAGGCAAGTTTGTTTGACATTTTTGCAAGTTTCTTAAAAAATAAAAACACAAAAATATAAATACATAAGTATACACAGCCTTTGCCACAACACGCAGGTGCATTTTGTTTCCACGATCAAGTCAGATGTTTCTACAACTTGATTGGACACCTGTGGTAAATTCAGTTGATTGGACATGATTTGGAAAGGCACACACCTGTTTATGGAAGGTCTTATAGGAGAAAGTCCATGTCAGAGCACAAGCCAAGCCATGAAGTCTAAGTAATTGTCTGTAGATTTCTGAGAGGAATACAGGATTGTATCAAGACACAGATCTGGGGAAGGGTACGGAAACATTTCTGCTGCATTGAAGGTTCCAATGAGCACAGTGGCCTCCATCATCCGTAAACAGAAGACGGTTTGAACCACCAGGACTCTTCCTAAAGCTGGCAGGCTGGTCAAACTGAGTCATTGTGGTAGGAGGGCCTTAGTCAGGGAGGTGACCAAGAACCTGAAGGTCACTCCAATGTTGCTCTGTGGAGGGAACTGAACCTTACTGAAGGACAAGTATTTCTACAGCACTCCACCAATCAGGCCTGTATGGTAAAGTGGCCAGATGGAAGCCACTCTTCATTAAAATGCACATGACAGCCCGTCTAAAGGACTCTCAGAAAATGAGAAACAAAAGTTTGAACTTTTTGGACTAAATGCCAAACATCATATCTGGAGGAAACCAGGCACTGCTCATCACTTAACCAACACCATTCCTATGATGGTGGCATCATTTTGCTGTGGGGATGTTTTTCTGCAGCAGGAACTGGGAGACAAGTCAGGGTTGAGGGAAAAATGACTGCTGCAGTGTAGAGACTTCCATTATGATAACCTGCTCCAAAACACTGTGGACCTCAGGCTAGGACAAAAGTTTATCTTCCAACAGGACAATGATACAATGATCCTAAGCACACAGCCAAGATGACAAAGGAGTGGCTTTGGGACAATTCTGTGAATGGCCCAGCCACAGCTCAGACTTGAACCCAGTTGAACGTCTATGGAGATATCTAAAAATGGTTTTGCACCAACATTCCCCATCCAATCTGATGAAAACAGGTACTGAGCTTGTAGAATGATACTCAAAAAGTCTTGAGGCTGTAATTGCTGCCAAACATGTTTCAGCAAATATTGAGCAAAGGCTGTGAATACTTATGTTATATTTTTGGGTTTCATTTTTTTTTTACAAAGTTTTCAAACAAACTTTTCTCACGTTGTCAGTGTGGGGCATTGTTTGTAGAATATTGACAGGATTGAATATTGAATTTAATCCATTTTGGAATAAGGCTGAAACAACTAACATGCAAAAAAGTGAATTGCTGTGAATATTTTCAGGATGCACTGAATGCTCTTATCTGTTTCTGCGTGTGGTGCTTAGTGTTTGCAAAAACTGCTTAAAATAATTAGATGCTTATTCACATAGACACGTTGTTATGTCTCTGTGTTGTCATGTTTTTGCATTGCGATATCAGGATTTTCTAATGCATTGTTTTTCTTTCATGTTTTCAGCTCAGGCAGAAACATTTTGGCTACAGAAAGAACTGGCAGAGAAAAACACCTCAATTACTCTGCAAAATAATGTGTCTTGGTTTGGATATGCAGTTCTATGAAAACCTTTATCGTACCACACAGATTAAAAGTTCCAGTTTTTAAAGGTTATTTCTGTGATCAAACAGACCTACTAAACCTAGTACTTATCAGTTCATTTGAATGTGGTATGTTTTGAGGAAGAAAACCATCAAACTACAGAACACCAGCCCTTCAGTTAGCCCTTCACCAGGCCCACAGATAAAGAGCCTTGTTATACAATTTTTAAATTACGAGAAGGTACTTTACCATGTCTAGTTTTGCCTTTGATTTTGGTTATTAAATCTCATCACAAGAAAAGATCTACAGAAAAGAATGAACTAAAAAATAGTTCAATGTAAGCACTGCGCAAGAATTGGTATTTTTGGTCTCTGCTGTCTGTACTTGCCTCTTTCAGGCACATGATGTATTCGGGAAGTGCAAACGTCATCAAGCCAACTAATCCATAAGGTGATTTGTTGCCAACAATTTTTTATTATTGACATGATCAATAATGTCAGTTAGTTGTTGCAGTTCTACTATTAGACCTATCTATAGAGAAATGTAGACAGTGCACTGTATAGATCAGCCGTTTGTTTTTTTTTCTTCAGTTCTCTCAATATTGTTTCTCTAAGACAGTACACAGCAGAGCCTCCACTTCATCTGCTGTAAGTCCATTATTGTTGATGGAACAGTCGGGTCCATGGACAGGTGCTCTCAGACTGGGCCTTTGCTGAGAGACAGCAGAACAGACAGCTCAAGGTTTCATATCTAATTCTGCTAGTTTTTGTGATGCAGCTATGCACTATGGATGTTTTTCTGGGAGCATTACCAGTTTGGAACATTATTCCATTTGCTAGAGGGGGAAAAGGAGTGCTGTGGCCTTATCTCTGAATCGAAAGCTCATATTGATTCAGTTTAGATTTTGATTCAAAATTTTACACTCCTCCAGTTGAATCGTGCTTTATGCTGGTAGCCTGCCTCCACACATTCGTCATCCCACCAGAGCAATGGATTTTGTTTTTCATTAGTTTTATAAAAACACAAGCAGTATGTTGTTTTTATTGATAAGCTTTTTATATACATTAATTTCATTAGGTCAGGTTTGTGACTGCTGGTCATCAGACAGAGGATGTAACTAGGAAGAAGGCGTGATGATCGTAAGAAATTAAGAATAGGCTAATTTTTTTCTTTGGCTCTCATCTACCTCGCTCACTGATTTCAACCCCCTAAACATGCATTTTTCCAAAGGGCTGAGTGGGCAGAAGACTCACTGATACTGGGTGTAAACTTACTATTTAAAGGTGCCAGATTATGCATTTACTGAGTAGTTTAATTTCTTGATGTTTAAGGCTTTGGTTGGGGTGAAAAATGCTCAGGCTATGTTACCAGCCTATTATGACTTAATATTTTCCCTCAGAATGAAACACACTGATTTTCTACTTTATGGGGGTTATTGAAAAACAAAGAAAAACAATATTCTAAATATCCTAACTATGAACTACAACAGAGGTCACAAGACTTGCTTTAACTTTTTGTACTTAAACACATTTTTTATCATTTTACTTGAGTAAAAAAATGAAAGCATATGTAGATTTTTTTTTGTATGTGATTTATTTATTTGGCCACCTCTGCCACAACAAACAATCCTTTTCAACTTGTAATGTTTGACATTTGAGGCTACACAAAGAACAAATGTAGTGTTGTGTTATATAGTTTATATAGTAATTAACTAGCTAATGGTGAACTATAGGTAATGTGAATGAAGCTCAGAGAGCTCAAAGCTACTCTCTCAGAGCTACTGTATATATTGTTGATTGTTTTTGTAGCTGCTCATATCATACAGTTCTGTCTTAACCTGTTTAGTTTATAGAGTCAATCTACTAGTAATCAATCAAATTTTATGTATATAGCATTTTTTACAATGAAGACATCATCATAAAGCAGCTTTACAGAAATGTGGGTCCAAGCCTCTTATGAGCAAGACAAGGAAGGAAAAACTCACACTAAGAGGAAGAAATCTTGGGAGGAAACAATGGGTAGTAGAACCCAACCACGAATGAGCAGGACCCAACATCGGCCAGGCAGCAGGGACAGCTCAGGACATTGGAGGGAGAAAGAGAAAAACAAAGGGTAATGTGGTGAAGAGCCTTAAAAGGAGGTGGTTTGTAAGAAGTGCAGTAATGAACAGAAACCTGTACTCAGTGTGGCACAGATCAACAACAGGAACACAGTAATAGGAAAAGTATTAGGAACAGTAATAGGAAGGTTAGTCCAGAGTAGGGTGCTTTATAGGAGCATGTTCGTCCCCCTGCAGTGTCCTCTTACCTGAGCTATCAGTCAGACAGGCATTGCATTTGTCCACTTGACTCAAGACTTGAGCTTTACATTTTACCTGCAGCTTATTGGTTTTCATTTCTTCTGAGAAATTGTTTCTGTCCTCTCATTGTGTCCTCTCAGCCCATTGTGCTGTTTGGAAGCTGAAGACATTTTAGATGGGTTAGCTTATAGTCTTGCTCTCACTTTCTTCCTCAGGTTTGGCTGTGTTGAGCCTTACCATTAAAATACCAGTGCAGTAAGCTGATTTTCCCCCCGATGTGTATTTAGCTTTACTTTGGGTCTGCTGAAGCAGTCCAGTCCCTGCAAATGATGGAGAGAAGAGATAGTAGAAGGCTAGTGTTAATGCTATGCCAATGACAACACAGCTTGACAAGCCCTGTGACTAAGTAGGGTACTTAGACCGGGGGGGTCGAAGTGTACTTCCTGGGTAGTGTAGGGCGAGTAGTCAGAGGCACCCACAAACGGAACAGACAGAGGACAAATCTCCAGGTAGACCACCGGTTTATTAAACAAACAAATATTTACACTGTGCTAATAAAGATAAAGAAAAGAAAAGAATAATAATACTAAACATTCCTACTACTTCAGTGGTAATGACCAATGACTGCAAAGACAATAAAAAAAAAAAAAAAGATTATATATATATATAAAATAAAATATAAAATATATATATTTATATTTAATAAACCGGAGCAGCTCTTCCATTACAACCACACATTGGCAAAATCTCTATTCACTCCCCTTGCTACCTCACTCCGACAGGTATATATACTAGTAGCCTCCCCTGGGTTCTACCAATATCAGCACAGGTGATGTACTCGAAACAATATAAGATAATTGTTGATACACAGTTAAATACAATACATATCTTCAGATGAGTACACTTTACTACACCGATTCATCAAGTCATTAGTAAACAAACAAACACTGTGAGTACTCAGGCATTCATTGTTAGACCTTCTTCAAGTACAATCTCCCCTCTCCTTATAACGAGGTGGATTGACCCAGGTGAGTAAAAGCTCAGAGCTCAGTCTCTTTACTCTTTTGGACCTGGTTAGCTGTGGACAACACACGTGAGTACAGGTATGTGTGTGACTTATGTGAAGGTAATGTGTATGCAGGAGCTCACATCATTACAAGCCCCTAATAAAAATTGGTTTGCCATGGTTTCCCACGGGTATTTTAAGCCTCACCTTGCCTCCAGCACACACACTGCGGAGTTGGCTTGCATCCGCAGAACTCCAGCAAAAACGCCCTAAACGCTCTGCCTAGCACCACATTAAAGCTTTATGAAGCAGGCCTCCCCTCACCCCACCTCTTACCATGTCCTCAGCAGTCCCAGGGTGTTTTTTATGTCATAATCTTTAGGCTTTGCCAGGGAGGAGGGTTGGGTTTTAGGGAAAAGCCTGAATCCATCTTTCTCCTCCCAGGGCAACGTGGGAGATGAAGTCAAGCGCACTGCAGAATGAGGCTGTCAACAGCACTGATGCGTGAAGCGGAAAGAAAGCAGGCTCTGTTTTTCTGCATTTCATGGTTTATATAGAATCAGGAGTCCGCTCGACCCTCGCTTATTTCCCTCACGTTTACCATCGACTCCTCCAGCCCAGCCACCACCCAGAGTGGGTGGGGGTGAACATTGAGAGGAAAAGCAATACCAGCATGCTTTCATTGGATCGTATATCATCCTATCGCCCGTACAGATCATATGAATTACAGCAAAAGCCAGTTGTTGCTTCTGGGAGACGTGTGTGCTGCAGACGTGAGGCAAGAACAGTTAGAAAGCCATAACCTGGAATACATTGAGCAGAGTTCTTTGAACCGAATATGACAACAGTTTAGTCACTCTTTGTCCTTTTACTGACTGTTAGCTACTCCTGCTTAGAACAAGTGCAATTGTTTTACACAATTTTCTTCTCATCACACACTTTAGTACTGTAGTTCAGTTTTACTGTGTGTGTGTGTGTGTGTGTATATATATATAATATATATATATATATATATATACACACACACACACACATTAGATATCATATAACATTCTCTTGGAGCTATGCAGTTTAGCTATTTACATAGTCTGAGATGTTTTTTAAGCTGCATGTGTTTTTGGACTTTATCTAGAAAACAAAGTTTCTATCACCATAAGTGTCAATGTCACTATAAAGACTTGAAGGCTCAGTATCTCAAAATTGCTCAGAATGCAGATAAAACCTTATAATTTCATGGGTACAATATAAAACAATACTGTGGAAAATGTTTTTCATCATTTATTTTAACAATTAAGCTGTCATTTCTTTTATTCATTACACTTAAACACTTTTCATGATACTGTTTTGTAATTTAATTTAAACAAAAAAATGTAATTTAATCAAATCTGGATTTAAATATTGTAACGTAGGATTCTTGATTTCTGATTGTCATGAGGCATAAGCCTTTCAACAGTAAAAACTGAAACAAAAGGTATGAAATATTATACCTAATAAATATAAAATCTAACTTTTTCTATGAACTTATGAACACAAATGAGCTTTTTCACAATATTCTAATTTCTGAAATACATTAATATAATATATTGTTCAACATATGAACACATGCAATTAATCAGGACACTTGAATAATTTCACCAGCTTCCTCCCATAATTCACTCTTTTTACAGAGCCAAGTGATGCACTAGATGTTTTATATAGCAATGAAAACACTGCAAAGCAGATTACATTTCATTTAAGTTGTCTTAATGTATTAAGCCACACAAACACATTCACACAAGCAGGCCCTCACACACACACAGCTACTTGTTACGTTCCTTTCCTACATCACTTCCATCCATCTGTTTATCTGTTCAAACATTTTTTTAAGCTGAATGGTGTTATTGTCTGAGCAAGCTGCGCTGCAGTTGCATTCATCTTGTTCATTAACGCTTCTCTTAGTTTACTCAAACGAAGAGATTCAAATTCAAAAAACAGATCTGTGATCCCAACCACCAGCCCAGTCACAAAGTGTGAACTCTTATCTATTTTTGTAGACGACGTCATGCCAACACCATTTGAAATCACTTTTCCATTGTGGAGCAGCCATGGCCTGATTCCCTGATCTGGCAGGACATGACTAAAGTTCCCTTGAGCGAGGCTCTGAACTCCCCAGTTCCTCCCCAGGCGCCATGGATTGGGCCGCACACTGCTCCAGGCATGTGTGCTCACTGCCCTCAGTGTGTGAATTCACTAGTGTGTGTGGGTGTTTCACTGCATGGATGGGTACATGGTTTGCACAATGCCAAGCTGGTGGCTGTAAGCTTCTATAAGCTGTGGCTCAACCACAACTCTTAAGATTCAGCATGATTTGGAGAGGAGAACTGGGCTTACTGGAAAGAGCCAAGGTCAGACATGTTAGCTGCACCAGACCAGGATGTAGACATGCAGAGAGTGAGAGAGAGAGAACAGCATGCTGGCTACACACAAACACACACACATACACACATCGATCATATGAAGTGCAGGATAACTGCACTGACCTGCTTGCTCATTTGAGTGGAATGTTGCCGGATGCTGTTTGGGGGTCATCAGTAGTGAGGGCCAGAGCAGAATGGACCAGAGAACAGTACTGGGTATCTGTCAATCACACAGATGTGCCAGATCTCTGTGTGTGTGATAGATCAATGTTTATGATCTAACCTATTAAAACCAAACCTTGGTAGTAAATCCCTTAGCGCCCACTGCAAACCCAGTTCACTAGTTATACAGTCAGTGTCCACACAGGGAATGTGTTCCCTTTAATTGTGGGAATTGTGCTGTGTGTAATTCCTTTATGGCAGAATTCTCGTGGAGTTTCCCTACAACTGAGAAAATCACTTACAGCTGATGTAAGATATAAAAACAAATATAGATCCTTTAAAAACTTGGTGTTGGAGGAGGAAGTAATAGCATGAGTATTATGAATTGCTAACTGTATATATGGAGGCATTTTTATACACTGTAGATTTGTAGAAGATCTGTATGTTTTAGGAACCATTTGAGGGAAATGAGATGGAAATAGATGCTGTTTGGGGCCTGATTATCTGTGTGTGGGCTGGTGCAAAGTAGACCACAGCAGGACTGGCTGGCTTTCAGTCCGACAGATGTACCAGATCTCTCGGTAAGACAGATCGATGATTAAAATCTAGCCTGTTAACACCAGACCTTAGTAGCAGCAGTGCAAGATTAGACATATTTGCACTGGTATATTCTCATATTCAGGTCTGATCCAAGCTTCAGTTGTGAGGTTTAGATTGTGTATAATGTGTGTAAAACAAGCACTAAAAATCGCAGCATCCATAATTTCTATGTAACTAGAGTGTGGGTTAACTGTCTTCCAACCCACTCTATTTTGATTGGATGCATTGTGGTGCTGTTGAATTATGATTGACGAAGGTAAGGCTGTCTATTGTTAAAAATCTGGCGATATGATATCACAATACAGGAGCACGATATGTTAGCAAGGCAATATTGTTATTCCCCTGGTCAAATTTATTTTTATTTTATAGTTTCACATACATTTATTCACCTGAAAAGTACAAATTATTTATAGGACACAGTCACACATGCCAGTGTTCTGAGAATTTTGAGAATCAGTACAATTTTACAAAATGTAACATCACAATATTTAAGTGTATCACTATTTTCTTACACTCCTAGAAGGAGGCAGTGTGAACATTATCAGCTTGTAGATGGTTATAATGACATTTCTGAGTACATTGTGGGCTTCTTCTGTACTTTTAGTGTAAAACATTTGCAGGCATCACAAAAGTCATAGTCTATATATTTTTAAAAATGTGTGAGTATTGTTTCATTGGGGCATGTTGGTGCAGTTTATTAGACATGTACACCTACTCACTCATGCAGTTATCTGATCAGCCAGTCATGTAACCACAACAGAATGATTTATGCCAATATGGGCCAGCAATTCACATCAACCAATCAGAATGCAAGGACAAATGTCATCTCAGTGATATTTAACATGTTATGATTGTTGGTACTGGTTGGATTCCTAGGATTTCAGGCCTTTCCTGGTGGTATAATGGTGTAGGTAAGGGTTTGTTGGAACACTGGCCTGTTGATGGTCAGTTTATTTTTGAAAAAAAAAGTTGTTGTTTTTTTTTTTTAAATGATTGCATTTTGTTAAACATACAAACAGCCGCACCCAACCAACTCCCACCCCCAATATTCATTGTAGGGGAACCAGCTTTATGGTCACAACCATACAGGCCATCACCACCTGCTGTAGAGGGAATGAAGACAGACAGCATTGTAAAGAACCCATAAATTACAGTCTAACTGTACATTAAGAACCCTGGAGATATGGTTAAACACATATGACCAGATGCTCTGCAACACTGGGGAAAAATTGGTGAGCTTTCCTCTAGGTGAGTCAGGGTGCAGAAACAAAGATCTTGTGCAATTTGATCTTTAAATAATGGAACTTATGAAGCACTTTAAACTAAATTAGCCTGTACCTGGAATTTATAGAGCAACATGATATCCTATACAGACTCTCATTCCAAATCTATTGTTATTTAGCTATTAATCTCCATGGATCAAGCTTCACTGTACTGAGATGTTGTAGGGTTTGAGGGCAACACTGAGATAAACAGCTAAATCAATTGTCTAGGGAGAAGAGCCATACAAAAAGTTTATTTCTTCACTTTTTGCACAGTTACATCCCAGTCTTCATAACTCAGGATTAAAGTAACCTACACACATGATACCAATGAATTAAATCCCAAACTAGTTTAAATTAGTCTTTCAGTGCATATTTACTGCTCTGTGCTCATGTACCTGCATGCATGCTCGGAGAACAATGAGAAAGAAGGGTCTGTTTGTTCTCTTTCTTTGCTCACAGTGTTCAATTTTTAGAATAAAAGTCCTGACAGTTGAAGAACTTATAATAAATATCCTTGTCAATCCAATTATTACAAATAACTCATCAGAATGAATTCATTTTCTATTCAGAAACACTACTTTTGTCCTTATAAGCACACAACTGTAGGCACAAGTACATTTTAGATCAAAACAAAGCCATACAAATATCTAAATTATGTTCATATTTACATCTCAAATTAAGAAATATGATAGGAGTCTAGGATCTCCTGAAACCAACAGCATCTGGCATGTGTTCCTTTCACCTTTGAATACATTTTGTTTTCAGATCATCCCTAACTAACTCATCCCAAAAGTACTAGATGAAGCATCATCACTGCTCCACAGCTCAGTGCTGGGTTGGTTTATACCACTCTAGCCCACGACTGGCTTTGGAAATGGTGCCAATACATTCATGTTAATCTCCTCCAGAAAGTGCTGTTCTATTGGCAATACTTCTCTAAAGGTCTACATGAGCTGTATGTGTGCATTTGTATTTAGATTATTGCACACTCTCACTCTCTAGTAACTCCTTCCCTCTGTAAGCATCCACTGCAGACCCCATCATCTAGTTTCACATTCTGTGTCACCACAAAGAAGGCAAATGGAGAATGTGTTGAGGCCAAGCCTTTTTGATAATGTCAGGCGAAAGCTTTCTTTGGGCTGTGTTCCTAAGCAGCTGTGGCCTCTTTAAAAAAGGTCACACTGACCCCGAGCACAGATAAGCTGAGGTTTGGTGAGGGTGGAGGGGGAGTAGATGGTAAGAATGTTGTTAAGGTGATTGCTGTCTTGATTGCTACAAGCAGCCTGCGTTTTCCCCCTTTAGTGCTCTCGCGCTCACTCACTCTTTCGTGTTTCTGTCCTCCTACTTTATTCTGTTTCTCTCTGTCTTTTGTTCTTTCTTTCTATTTCTCTTTTCTTTTCCAGTCTTTCTCCCTTCTCATCCTCTTTCCCATCTCTTTCCCTTCATCTGTTTTTGTCTTTCTTTGTTTCTCCCTATCTCTATTTTCCCATCTTTATTCTCACACTTTCTCTAACCTCTCCCCATCTTTTTTATTCCTTACACCTTCTACATCTCTCCCTTTCCTCATCCCCTGCCTGTTTTTTTTTTTCTTCCATTCTTTCTATCTTATATTTCTATGTCTTTCTCTCCTATCTGTCCCTTCTTCCTCTCTTTTTTTCTACTCTTTTTCCTTTTCCTGTTTCCTCTTCCTTTATTTGCCCCTACTTTCTCCCATCTCTCTTTTTTGGCTTTCTTCCTATGTCTTTTTTTTTTTTACTTTCTCAGTGTCTCTCCTTTTCTCACACCCTCTTCCGTCTCTCTCCCCTTCATCTTTTTTTTTTTTTTTCCAGCATCTCCCATCTCCCTGCTTTTTGCCCCACCTCTTTCACTCTCACTCTTTCTCACTCTCTCTCTGGAATTGGCTTGCTGGGGTGATTTTGGCGTTCACCCAAGGCAGATAGAAGATAGAAGATGTGGTTGAAAGCTATAAGGAGATGGAGTCAGGCAGGGGATTGCATCAGTGAATCCCACCACTGTCCAGGTCTCTGAGCTCCACTGCGTTTGCTGTAATGAAGGCAGCAGGGACTTTCCTTATAGCCAAACGTCACTACTTTCCACTCACAGACACTTCAAAGAGCTAGTCTGCTTTTTAATGTTATGAGATCTTTGCGTTGGAATATTCTCCCACCCCCCTCATTTCTGCTGATAATGTGCTTTGCACATATATTTCGGAGCTGTCAGTTCAGTTCAGCAGCATCCTCAGGCACTGCTTATGATTTCCGTGTAAGAGCGCAATGTGGAGGAAAAAAAGAAAAGAAGCAAATTGAAACACATGGAGATTTAATAGAGGAAAAAAGGTGGGGGAGAAAACAAGACAATACGGTTCTCCTTGTAATGGTTTCATGTTGGGTAATCATGAGGGGCTGAAATGACAAACAGGCTAAGGGAATCTATTCGGCATCAGACAAAAGAGTGTTGACTGTGGAAATTGGGTGAAATTGAATGACTGCGGTGTGAAAAGGGCCATTTGCGAGCTGCAGTACTCTCACACTTCTCTCCACCAGCTAAGAAGCTCAGCTCTAGCAGTGGTGTTCGACTTTGAGTTTGAGAGCGCTTCAGAGGCAGTGCTAGGTATCGAATACTTGATTTATTCACTTTTAAGGTATCAAAAGAATTGCTTCAGTGCCACAAAGAATCAAGCACCTAAGTAGTCAGTCTTGTCAGCATCTAATAAGCATTAGCTTATTAGGCAGGCATTACTGCACAGTAAATGTATTCCAAAATCTAGAGCAGTAATTGGCTGTCTGAATTGCATAATGCAGACATACAGGAAAACACTACATGAGGGACTGCACAAAGTACGGCTTCAATTTACCAGAACTGATGCTGGCAGCACTGCTGCATAAGGGAATTGCTTTAAAGGCTGGAAGCATCAGAAATGTATTGGGATGCCTTACGGGATACATGTAACACCTTTCTAAGACTAATTAATTAATAACCAAGAGTAACTAACAGGCTATAATCAGTCAGAATTGACATTGTCAAAACAAACTTTTGAGGAGCACTAATGTTAGTTCACAAGCTAATGTTAGAAAGCTGACTAGAGCTCTGGTTCCTCTGCCTAACAATGTCACCCATCTGTACTTGTACTAAAGCAGCACCTACACTTGCACTGTACACCACCTGCCTCCTTTTTCACTCAAACCAGTCAGCCAGCAGGCTAAGTTAATAAGTTCACGTCACCATAAGTGTTCAGAAAGTCCAGGAGTTTCAAATCTCCTTAAGCTAGACTTACAGTTTGTCAAAAGGAACCTAAAGGACTCTCAGACCATGAGATACAATAAGATTGAACTTCTTGGACTGAATGCCAAGCGTCATGTCTGGAAGAACCCAGGCACTGCTCATCAACTAGACAATACCCTTAGTTGCCCTGAGGGAACCCTCCCAAGGGATCAATAGTTCTATTCTTATACCATTCCTACAGTGAAGCATGGTGGTGGCAGCATCATGGTGTGGGGATGTTTTTCTGCAGCAGGAACTGGGAGATTAGTAAAGGTCAAGGGAAAGATGACTGCAACTATGTACAGAGACATCCTTGATGATAACCTACTCCAGAGCGCTCTGGACCTCAGACTGGGATGAACGTTTATCTTCCAAGAGGACAACAACCCTAAGCACAGAGCCAAGATAATGTAATAACGTTTTGGAGCTGTAGCGAGCTCCTAGCCATTGAAAGGGTCACCAGTACAAATATAGACCATGTTCAGATGTAAGAGGTACCAAAACTGATATAGGAAATAGCCAGCCGTGAAATGATAGGTGGGATTCTTGCAGATGCATTGTGTATTCAGTGTCTTTCATGTGGCACAGTATTTAATGTGTAAGAGAGATCGCTGCTAATGTGGATAATTCAAGAGTGTGGTGGCTCCAGCCAAAAGATGCTTGCTCAGAGGGGTCCTTGTGATGGCCGTTTTTGTGAGTATGTGCATGTGTGTGCGTGCGTGCGTGCATGTGCTGAGACACTGATTGGCCTCCATCCCTCTGGGAGATTGCCCCCGCATCCCACTTTACTCCAGGTGCTGTGGTACTCCTCCCCCATCAGGAGATGCACAGTCACATGGTCTCTGCATTGTGCAGCCATGGCAATAGCCATCTCAGGACTTCCATGATCAAAGAGCCTGTGTTTAAAGCACAATAGGACCCCCGTTAATAATCTACAATTACCCTCAGACGCATGTGAGTGGCAATCAGCGTCATTGGAGAATTAGAAGACAATTAGACAAAGGGACACTTCAGCTGGGTCTATATTCAGTAAAGTGTAATTATGACACAGGCCATTCGCCATAGCTGGCTGCTACCTGATGTTAACAAACATTTCCCTGATGTGGAGCAGAGCGGCATCCGTTAAACAAAGCATTGTTTTGTTCATTGTTAGCTCTGACACACCACTGTCTTTTGCTTTGTGCTCAATGGACGAAGAGGAAAGTGAAAATCATCAAAGCCAGGAGGTTTTCCATCAGCGCTGTACAGTTAAGCTCCAGGCTGTTCTCAGTTGAGCAGTTGGATTGGCTGCCGGAGAAAAATAAGTAAATAAATAAATATATAAAAGTGCAGGACTGTCAGGAAGGAGAAGCATTTTCAGAGTTTAGAAAAGGCCTTATTTATCTGCTTGCCTCAGACTGGAGCCACACTTCAAATGCAGCTTCAGCAACTGTAGACAAATCAAATCAGGGCCAAAAGTCAGCGTACCAACCATTGCAGCGCAGTATATATTTATGGTATATATAATGGAAGCAATTATGGCAGACATAAAGACAGAATAATGAGCACATCCTTCCAGATGTATGGACGTCCCTTTCCCCTTTCTTTCACATTCTTTTTTTCTTCAGTACTAAATCTAAAAAAGGTAAACGGACCATATTCCTTTCATTTTAAATGAAAGACTAGGACGACAGCATTGTTAAAGCTTCCAAACATGCTTTTCATCCCCTCCATTCATGAACACTAAGCTGCAAACACTGCCCATTTTGTATCCATTGCTTTGTGATTTCATAAAAACCAACACTTATTCTTCTTACAGCTGTTTAGCCACGCCTATTAATCAGGAAGTTATCTGCATCCTAAAGCCTAGACCTCAGCTGCATTTTTGTTGGCTGCTACCTCACGGAAGACTTTCTAAAGCGAAGAACACTTTGTCTATAGTATAGGGTACGTTTTTGTTTGAGTTTGATGGTTTAGTTGGTCTACAAGCACAATCAACCTGACCAAGCTAGACAGTACGACCAAGCTTGTCTGGATGATCAGCTCCACCCCTTTAGACTGGCTGCCCACATTCTGACTAATTTCCCACCCTGCCTTGGACTAGTTTCCCCTTACCATCACCGACAAAGTACAGACCCTACACAGACCCTAATTATCTTCTACTGTTACTATGTCCACCATCAAACTATTGTCATTACTTCAGTACACCTGAGCTTTAAAGCAAACACGTGGTGGTCAAGTGTCCCCTTATCAATAATGTAGGACTAGTTTGACCAAAGGAGTACCACTCGAGAGCCTGGTTTTCACCAAGGTTTCTGCCTCCAGTTTTGAGGGAGTTTTTTCTTGATATCGTTGGCTTCAGCTTGCTCACTGTGTGTGGGTTTGTCTTTTTCATTTGCTTTCTGTATTGGTGAGCCTTTTATTTTTTATTTCTGTAAAGTTGCCTTGTCATCATCAGTTGTTAAAAAAAGATAAATCTGACTTGACTTGACTTTCAGCCACCTTGACCATCAAAGACCAGCTTAGACCATCTCAAATCACCTCCATGCAAAAACTGAGTTGGATTTCTCAGCAGGGCAGCCAATCAGAACATATAACTATATGTATTTAAAAATCAACAATGATTTAAGATGACACAGAATGCATGACTCTGACAGAAGCAAAAAATGCAGAACTAATGTAGGATATGGGCTGCAGTCGTACATCAAGTCTGTTGTCATGTAGGACACGCAGTTCTTTGAACAGTAGTCAGAGCCATAATGCATACGGGAGGATGACCTGTCTGAATGATAAAATTCATGTGCGGCTTTGGGGTGACCTAACGGCTGCACTGAATGACACTCACTTGCTTCTGAGTTTTTCAAGAGCCATTAAATGAATCCTACAAGAGAAAAGTAATCTACTTTGTGTGCAAATGTTACAGAAAGTGACAAAATGAATGTACCTCCTCCCTCAGGGTGTTTTGTTTAATTAAACTTTAAACTTACCTAACACACTTTCTCTCTCTCTTTCTCTCTCCACCAGTCTGCTCACAGTACTCGAGGGGAGTGTTTGCCATCTTTGGTCTATACGACAAGCGATCCGTACACACGCTGACGTCATTCTGCGGAGCACTCCACATCTCCCTCATCACCCCCAGCTTTCCCATCGAAGGCGAGAGTCAGTTTGTGCTACAGTTGAGACCCTCTATACGAGGGGCTCTGCTCAGTATTCTGGACCACTATGACTGGAACCGCTTCGTCTTCCTCTATGACACTGATCGAGGTGAGACCTACACACATGTGAAGAGACACTAGTATGAGGCTACATTTGGAGGCAAGGCTCGGTTCTTCCAAGCCAGAAGTGTTTCTGCAGGTTTCTTAAGTGTGAACGGATTAGAGGTCTGCACTGGTATGAATTTGAAGCCCATACTTACTAGTGATCCATCCTTTCCTGGTCTGACTATTATTGATACATTTGAAACATGACCTGAACCCTATGAGAGATAGTGTGTGAGTGTGTGAATTTGATGCATGCAAAGTTTCTCATATAAAGCAGTTCAACCGCATACAAAATCACTCCTTAAAGCGATCACTTCTCTGGAGTCCAGCAGTGGTAATATGGTATTTAAACACTCCACCAGCACTGCTGTGTCTGATCCATTCACACTAGCATAATTCACACTATCACGCCAGCACCATGTCATTGCCGAGGATGACCCACCTCCCAAATACTGTAAATATTTGTCCTTTGGTGTCTGGATCATAGAAGAATGGGGTGAAAGGAGTATAACAGTATAAAGTATGGGCTACAGACTTTTAAATTCACACAAATAAAGTGCATTATATTTGAAATGTCAAATAAAAAAAAAAAAAATAAAAAAAAAATCATCAAACATTTTTTTTTTTTAAATCCATTTTTTTCTTTATGGTAAAAATGAAGGAACCAATTGTTCTCTACAGGCTTCCGGAGGTTGCTCTGGATAACACAATGTATTTTAAAGTTTGTAAATTTGAGTTTTGTGTGCTCGTTGACTCATTTTTTCCTTTTATTTATGTACTGCTTATTAAATTTTTTTTAGATAATACTTGAACTAAAGGTGCAAATTTTATCCATCCATTAATCCCTGTATCACAATGCTACAATCTTATTGCCAGGCTCTTGCCAATACCAATACACAGGCCTGTACATTTTAGGCTATTTTGATATTGGACATATTCTGGTAATGGTTTGTAGCTGTGGTCAGACACATGTTGGCCTCAGTATAAAGACCATTATACTCTGGTACACAGTGCAGGAGGTTTTGAGCAAGCTGTTGTTTAGGACTGATATAATGTTTGCTAAATGCTGGCAGTGGGGTGACCTAAAGTGATGGACTGTTCACTTTGGTTTATATTTCCTGCTAGCCTTTTATTAATAGAGTTGGCTGCTGTGGTTTTATTCTTCTGGAGTATACCCAGGCCACAAGCTCCCAGTGCCTAATGAACACTTCCTTAGCCAAGAATCAGAGCCTTGTTTGAACCCTCTCCTCCCTCCGCACACTTGTCTTTTCTCTTTCCTCTCCATCAGTGTCTTTTCTTCTCTCTTCCTCTTCATGCTAGGCCACTATACTGGCAGGAGCCCTAGAGGAAAGCTGTGGCGTGTGCTCTGACACATTTCCTAAAAGCACTCACTTCAGGCAAGAGCCTACTAGATGAACTACTGATACATCCTACTTTATCCTCCTGTCATCTGACACTGTGGGTTTTCTGTAGACCTAGATTTGGTAAACAGCTCTACTACCAGTGGAAATAAAATGTGAAAAACATCCCAGTGCTCTTTTCAACCCATATAACTTGAAGCTCAGCTGCTGTAGTTGACAGTCCACTGAATTTTAGGACACGGGTAGTTGAATACTACTTTTCAATGTCTGAAACAGCAGCTGTATTCTATCATTGGCTACATGGACCCTTTTTGTGACATGTTTGAATGCTGGCAAGAACTTTCAAACTAATGAATATACAACACCAATTCCATTGAAGTTGGGACGTTGTGTAAAACATAAATAAAAACAGAATAGGATGATTTGTAAATTTTCAACCTATATTCAGTTGAATACACTGCAAAGACAAGATATTTAATGTTCAAATTGATAAACTTTATTGTATTTTTGTTTTTTTTGTTTTTTTTTTTGCAAATATTCCCTCACTTTGAATTTGATGCCTGCAACACATTCTGAAAAAGTTGGGACAGGGGCATGTTTACCACTGTGTTACATCATCTTTCCTTTTAACCACACTCAGTAAGCATTTGGGAACTGAGGACACTAATTGTTGAAGCTTTGAAGGTGGAGTTCTTTCACATTCTTGCTTGAAGTACAACTTCAGTTACTCAACAGTCTGGTGTCTCTGTTGTATTTTGTGCTTTATAATGCGCCAAAGATTTGGAGACGGGTCTGGACAATTGGAGACAGGTCTGGACTGCAGACAAGCAAGTCTTGTATGCGCACTGCTTTACCATGAAGCCTCGGCATTGTAACACAATCACGTAAGAACTTCATTGGAATTAGGGTTGTAGGTTGGAGTTTAGATTCAGTGCAGCTGTTTTAAAGTAAGAGTATGGTTTGGCATTGGTGGTGATATCGTTTTCAGGGTTGTGGATTTGAGATCCAGGTCGACCAAGTTCAGTGTTGAGCCCTTGTACCCTTCCAAGCTGTATGTGGTACCGTGTATTGGATGGGACCCCTGTCCCAGTGGTACTCCTGCCTTACCTTCCTGCATTGCTTTCACTGTGGCAGACTAGGGTGCCATTCCCTGGCAGAGTGATTGCTTATATATGGAATCATTTCTATGCTATGCTATCACAATTAGATGTGTGTATTAGGGGCCCCTGTTTGGGGGTCATTGGTGGTGAGGGCTAGAGCAAAATGGACCAGAGCATAGAACTGGGTATCTGTCAGTCACACAGATGTGCCGGATCTGTGTGTGTCTGATAGATCAATGATTATGATCTAGCCTATTAAAACCAAACCTTGGTAGTAAATCCCTTAGCTCCCACTGCAAACCCAGTCCACTAGTTATGCAGTCAGTGTGTCCACACAGAGAACGCAAACAGAATGCAGCGGAGAACCAGGGCTTTTTGATAATGTCACAAAACATTTTTGTGACCTTGGGTTCCTTAGGGACTGTAGCGCTTGTAACCTCTGTAGGCCAACAGTACAGCAGTTTTATTGCTATATGAAAATGAAGAGCCAAAAGCCATTTACAGAGGTGTTTTTCATTTTTAGAGGCTGACTTCACAAGTGTGTGTATATGTAGAACAAGCTGTTTTAAGCACTTTGACTGATATTCCTGCAGATGTTTTACTGCTTTGTGTGTGTGTACAGGCATGTGTTTTGACTGTTGGATAAGGGCAGGGTGGGGTTGGCTCAGGCTCTTTGGACTGTGAGAGATCTCAGCAGACACATGATGAATGGCTCATGGAGACCTATCTGTCTCTCTTTCTAAGTGTTCTCTCTTTTCTCTGTCTCTCCACTCTCTCCTATCATTCTCTCTCTTGTTCACTCTTTCAGTGTGCTGTCTTCCTCTTGTCTCCCTCTGTCTTTTCATTATGGGTGTATTTGTCTTTTACCCTCTTTTCTACTTCTCTCTTTCTTTCTCTCTCTGGCTCTCTCTCTCTCTCTGACTTATCCCTCTGTCTTCTCTTTATGGGTATAAATGAATCAGCCGTAAGATTAAAAACACTACAGTGAATAAAGTTGATTATCTTGTCACAGTGGCATCTGAAGGCAGTGTGATAAAAGCATTGGGTCAGAACATCATGCAGGGGTCAAAGAGCAACAGTGACGAGGAAAAAGTCCCTCAGAGCTGGAGGAAGCACCTTAGGAGAAACCAGGCGCATGAGGGGGACCCACCCTCCTCTTGTCAAACTGCTCATATATTATTGATAAAGGGACACTTGACCACCATGTGTCTGATGGAATGCTCAGGTGTACTGAAGCAGTGATGATAGTTTCATGGTGGACATAAAACTAACAGTAGCAGGTAATTAGAGTCTGTGTAATAGTCGGTCATGGCAGTCGAGATGGCAGGGGAGCATGAGGTCCATCTCAGTTGGGGTGGCAGGGGAGCCTGAGCTCAGCCTCTGAAGGGGTGTCAGCCGGTGGGCCGTCATTAACTCAGGAAATGTAGAGAGATATCATTAGTTTAGTGGTTAGATTTATGGAAAACAGGGAATGTAAACCTTACTAGAGGTGGTAAGTAAAAGGTGAGAAGAGGGAAGTAAAATAAATATGGGAGCATCCTGAAACACTGGCATCCAACTGCACCAATGCCACAAACCTGAATGATTGCATAAATTGGTCAGACAACAGCATCAGCATCCCAGTTTACTGTAATTCCCTATGTCCACGAACCCCTGGATCTGCAGCTGTTATCTAAAGGGAGACATGAATTACTAAAAGCTACACTGAACAAGAATGACTTGGTGCCAGATACCACTGAACATCTTGTGAAGTCCATGCCTCGATGGGTCATCTGTTTTTGATGACATAAGGGGACCTGCACTCTATTAGACAGATGTTTAATGTTATGGCTAATCAGCTCTCTCACCCACTTCTCTGTCCTTCATCTCTCTCTCTCTCTCTCTCTCTCTCTCTCTCTCTCTCTCTCTCTCTCTCTCTCTCTTCTCTCTATCTCCTCTCCCTCTCTCTCTCTCTCTCTCTCTCTCTCTCTCTCTCTCTCTCTCTCTCTCTCTCCCATCTCCTCTGTTCCACTCCTCTTTTCATTCATCCACAGGCCACATCCCTTTTTGCACTATTTCCCCCTGCTGGGATGGATGGCGAATGGAGATGGGGGAGGGTGAATGAGGAGGGGCTGCCTTGGCATCACTTACTCTAATGTGAATTTTTGATACATACAGATACACAAACAGACACCCATACACACACACATACACAGCCTCAGGCTATCAGATTTATCAGATATTAATCAGCGCTATATTCTCTGTTGGAGGGATTGAATTATTAGCAGTAAGGGCTGTTGGTGGGAATTGGAAGTGAAGGGATTTCATATGGTTACACAGTGCAGTGAGCATTACAGCAGGTGTGTTTGTGCGTGCGTGTGAGATCTTGCGAGTGCGTGCATACGTGCGTGTTTGTGTGTGTCTCCAGCAGCTTGGAAAAAGCTCAGAGCCAGCTCTGTGTGTATACATGCTTGTTACATGTCTGGGTTTAATGTATGTCTGTGTGCACATAGCTGAGCATGTGCATTATGCATTTATGATCACTGGACATTGACTGATGCGGTTTACACACTGCCACATTAACAAGCTCTTTATGCTTTGCATAAGGCAACACGCTTTGATGTGTTAATTCTAGGGGAAATTTATGGAATGGCAAAATCCCTAGAGTACCACGGCAACCAGTTTGCACTGCTTAATTTATCCCAACACACTAACCAACTCGCCACATGAGCATACAAATAGACCTACCCATTAGATGTTGTGAATTTTAGCATAATAAACTTTTCTGAAGCATATTGTTAATGTCATCAGCACCTAAAGAATATTAACCAACTTAGTGGAGCCCTACAGTTTTACTTTAGCAAACCACTGAAAAATGTCAATACACCATGGGTCCGGGGTACTAAGGGTGTATCTCATCTGTGAACTAATGAGTAATACTGATTAGTTTATGAATATGTAATATGTAGTACAGATAAACATATACTGAGAAATACATGGTGCATTCTTAGATCCAGTTAGTTTTTGAGTATGGTTTGCATTAATCTGCCACAATGCAAAATGGTAAAAAAGAAGCTACCCTTGTCTGGGGAAAAATAAATGCAGACAACAATGCAATTGCATTGGCAATGGTGGCAGGAACCCAAAGCATACTGGCATAGTATGTTTTTTAATTACTTCCTGTTTGTATAAAATTGATTAGATTTGTAACCTTCCAAACCCCTACTATTACATTAGTACAGTACATCTGGAAATGTGTCACTTTCTTGCACATTTTGTTTTATTACATTTTTGTCTATTACATTTGTTTTACTCAAAATTCTACACACAATTCCAAACAATGACAGTGAGACATTTGTCTGAAATCATTGCAAGTTTCTTACAAAATAAAGCACAGAAATATAATAAAAACATGTATATAACTATTTATAGCCTTTGCCATGACACTCAAAATTGAGCTCAGGTACATCTTGTTTCCTCTGATCATCCTTCAGATGTTTTTACATTTTGATTGGACACCTGTGGTAAATTCACTTGACTGGACATGGTTTGGAAAGACACATCTTTTTTTATAAGGTCCTGTAGTAGACGGTGCACATCAGACCACAAACTGTGCCATGAAGTCTAAGGAATTATCTGTAGACCTCCAAGACAGGATTGTATTGAGACTCAGATCTGGGAAGGGTACAGACAACTCTCTGCTGCATTGAAGGTCCCAATGAGCACAGTGGCCTACATCATCCAGAAATGGACCTTAGAAGGACCTTAGTCAAGGAGGTGACCAAGAACCCAATGATCACTCTGACAGAACTCCAACTTTGCTCTGTGGAGAGAGGAGAACCTTCCAGAAGGACAACCATTTCTGCAGCACTCCACCAATCAGGCGTATACGGTAAAGTGGTCAGACAGAAGCCAGTAAAAGGCACATGACAGCCCATCTCAAGTTTGCCAAAAGGCACCTAAAGGTCTCTCAGAACGTTTTTGACTGAATCCCAAGCATCATGTCTGGAGGAACCCAGGCATCACCTAGACAATATTATTCGTACAGTGAAGTATGGTGGTGGCATGCATCATACTCCAAAAGACCTGAGGCTGTAATTGCTGCCAAAGATGCTTCAACAAAGTGTTGAGCAGTAACTATGAATACTTATGTACATATTTTTGGGTTTTATTTTTAATAGATTTGCTAAGATTTCAGATTTGTGAGAAAACATGCAAATAGCGAAGTGCTGTGAATAACAGTGAATCAGCAACAGTAGGAAGGGATGGGTCAGGGGAGATTTTGTATCTGACACTTGCAACATGTTGAACTGCACACATTGTCAAGGTGAGATTGTTGGAAACAGCCAAAAAGGAAAAGATTTGAAAAACAAAAATAAAAGGTTTTTAAATCCGGTGAAGATATTTGTAAACATTAGAAGGCATTTGAGCAGTGGCAAGACGTCCGAATAATGAAAGGTATGAATAGGGATGAGGATGTTGCTCTATTCCAGCTCAATAAGTGGGTTGAATAATTAGCGTGTATTCATTTGGTCGGTGGAGCTTCTAAAGAAGCACTAAATGGAGGAGTGTTTGTTTTTCAAGAGTTCAAGAAATTAAACAGTCCTTCTCCAAAATCGAATACAGCAACTTTAAATGCTTAAATGCTCACTCCTCTTGTGGCAGATGTAACCTGTTGATTTCCAATTCTCCAATGGATTTGTAAAAAGGAACAGTGTCGATCAGAGGAGACTAGAATCCCCTTTTGAATCTTGGTTTCTCTCAAGGTTTCTTCCTCTTGATCTGAGGCAGATGATTGCTGCCGCTCCAACAATTGGCTTGCTCAGAAAAGATCCCGATGCTTTGGGATAACATTTGCTGTGAAAGTGCTATGTGAATAACTTTGAACTGAAAGTTACCGATGACAGTTAACGCACGTTTGAAGGAGGCACAAGCCTTAAACAATGTTATTGTATACCCTTGTGCAATGTTTTGAGGAACTCCAAAGCTGAACTTTTCATATTCTTGATTCATGCACTTCAACAGCTCCACTTCATGGGCCCCATTAATGGCCCCTGTGCCTTGTGGGTCTTTGTACAATTCACATGATTAAGTGAAGTC
The DNA here is from genome assembly GCA_034509495.1 of Acestrorhynchus altus. Classification (NCBI taxonomy): domain Eukaryota; kingdom Metazoa; phylum Chordata; class Actinopteri; order Characiformes; family Acestrorhynchidae; genus Acestrorhynchus; species Acestrorhynchus altus. Next base: position 21,919,625 of record CM067516.1, on the reverse strand, counting down.
TTAATACATAAAACATACATTTCAGATGCTCTGTTTACCTAGTATTAATGTCATGGTACCTTTGGTGTTATACCAAAGCTGCAATACATCTGGCTGTGTACTTGATCATCCTATATTTCTTCTGAATCAAGTGCATTAATAGGAAGTTTGTTACTCCATTATTATAGTTACAGCCTCTAATCCTAAAGGAAGGCTTTTCCCAGCCATAAGAACATTATTGAGATCAGGTAGTGATGTTGGATGAATAAGTACTGTGAACAAGGTTCCACTACTCTGCAGTCCAAAGTTAGGAAGCTTCATGCCCCTTGTGGTATGGTACCCCACGTCTCATTTTGCTGGCAATACTTTTCTATGGATATATAAACCATGCACCTTAAACTAGCAATGGGGTGTCTGGATACTTTTGGTCATACAGTCAGTTTTGTTTTATAAAGCTTGGGACCATGAAGTATTAGCCATTATGCCCTGTTGTGCAACCTATCATTCAGCTCATATCATCACCCATTATCACTGGTTGCCATTGCATTGAATTTTCTGGCTCAAATGCTTTACCATGTGGGATTTTAGGCTTGGGAAGAGCAAGGGTGAGCAGACATGTTTCCCAAATGGTGTAACTGCAGGGTTGCCAGATTAAGCATAGGTTAATCCACTAATTAGGGGAGCAAGAGGGAGCTTTTGCTCTCCCTGTTGCCAAATTCTGATTGTGACCATAAGGATCCGTTTTGCAGGGACATCTGCTCATCTTGGAGTCAAGTGGCCCTCAGAGGCTGCGGGTGCCTCTCTCGAGCAGCCAGATTAACATATCTAACATCAGTCCGGACTGATTGGAACAAGCAGCAGTGTGGCAGGCTGGAATTAAAGCCTGCTTCGGAGTTGTCCGTCTAGAGCCTCAATAGCACTGCAGAGGTGTGAGAGCATGTGCCGTTTCTTGCCTGCCAATTTGGTCTAATGAACTGCTGGTTGTGCACCTACATTGTGCATCCTGTTTCAACATTGCCGGCAGCTAGTTGAATGGGATGAGAAAAGCTGTGCTCTGCCCTATCTCCAATCTCTTTTAGGTGGTGAGAATGACATCTAAAGCTAGCTGACATGCAGGAAAGGACAGCAAGTTAATGAGAATATTAGCATATAGATATCAGCTTGCGGCATCCCTGCCACAGCCGTGGCCACACAGTGCTGCAGGGACCCCGATTTTCCACTTAGATCCTACTTCCACTTTCTCTTTATGTGCATTAAGCTCTGTGATGGAAGTGTCTTCTCTTGTTCCACAGGATATTCCATACTGCAGGCCATCATGGAGAAAGCAGGGCAGAATGGCTGGCAGGTCAGTGCGATCTGTGTGGAGAACTTCAACGATGCCAGCTACCGACAGCTCCTGGAGGACCTGGACCGCAGGCAGGAGAAAACATTTGTGATAGACCTGGAACCAGAGAGACTCACCAACATGCTGGAGCAGGTACCTCTCAGTGAAAATGTTGCTCTGTTGTTATGGCATATATATTTTAGATTAATTCAAAATGTGACACTTCTAATATCACAGTTCAGGACAAGTTCAGAAAAATGGAGCAGGGGATCCTGATGGCAAAAGCCAGGTTTCTTTATATTAGTTTTGAACAGACAACCATGCAAGTTACAGTTTGTGCTACACTTGTGGTATAGGTTTATAGGATTATACATTCTACTATGTTCAAACTGTTCAAACCATTGCTGTTGTGTGGAGCCCCTAAGATAAAAACAAGTCATGGCCACTACTTACTAAGGTGTGGGAATGAGAGAATTTAGTCGTGTCCATGACTCAGTAAGGGTTGCCACCCTTTCCAAAATCCCCCCTGCTCTTTATTCATTAAAAAACACAGACAGATAACATACGAACCCCAGCTCCTTTTTGTCCTTTGACCAGGGAGAGGGGTGGAGTGGGGTGGGGTGTGTTAGTGATCTCTCCTTGGTCATTTCATTCCAAACCGACACTGCTTTGTTGTGTGGAGGAAAGGAGTCGGGGGAATCCCTCCACACTGTTTTTACACCAAGGACAAAATTCAAAATTGGATACTGCGATTTGGAGGTATCCTCCGTGGTCTGTTCCTTACAAAAGAAAAATCACTCACATTCTGAAAAACAGACTGTCTGGGGTTAAATCCTAAGGGAACGAAGTCTTACGAAGTTGTTCCCACTCCATATTGAGTTGTGCCCACGCCTTATTTTTTATTTATGTAGGATGTCACCTTAGGGGCTCAGTGCCTTTTTAGTTCATTAGAAACCAAAAATTGTCCTACTTCCCGCACCTGTGAGTCATTTGCACTCACCATAGGCAGACACCAATTAGCTTGAGCCAACAGCTCGACTAAAGCAAGTCAGCTTAGTTCTAGTAGTAGCTATTATGTGTTTTTTATTAATGCTCCAATTTCATGCCCTGAGGGAAAGTGAAGGTTTATACCTGATTTGTGAAAAATAACCAATTTGACAACAAGAGGGTGAGCAGTGTTTCTTCTTGTTCTGAGATGTTTTCTTTACAGCTTTTACACCCTTTATAATGTAAAAACTGAACATTGAAAGTACCCTGTAGTTAGTATGGGGTAACATGATGCATTGGTTAGGTATGTTTTTCGAAATATCAAATATAAGGCTGAACGTATACAGAGGATATATTGATGTCTCCATTTTCATTTTACTGTGATGAACTGGCTCCCAGTCCAGGGGTATTCCTGCCATTCCTGAAAATCTTGACCATGTGCCCAATGATTCTGAGTTGACACTGGAAACCACCACAACCCTGACCTGGATGAGGTGGATGAGAAGATGAATGGAAGATGAATTTTCAGTTTATTAGAGCATTTAGTATTACGTGCATTCAAGCTATTTAACATTATAAAAGTAGTAGATTTTAGCCACAAGCCAGTATGATACATTTCTATTGAACATGATCCATTGCAATGCAAGCCAATGTACAGTACATTCTTACATCCCTACAAGCTATCTTATTGTCCTACTAATGCTTGTTCTGTTATCAGTTAATAGCTAGTTTTTCTCCCTCATCTACCGTCATCAAGGACGTAGGAAGGGGTCGGAATGCAGATGCACTGTGGATTAAACACCAAAGTTGAACCACAACAGTGTAGAATACAATAAATATTTCCTTAATTTCAAAGCAGAGCTGCAGTGAAAACATACAGACTGAGCTGCCCTCATTTTAGCCCTCATTTTTACAAAAACCAAACTTAAACTAAATTTAAAAGTTGATCGCCACATGAGTTATGTAGCAATTGAGATCCATAATCTGAATAATCAGTCATTTGTTTCAGTGATTGATAGATTATTTAACTACAAAAGAATTTGTTTGCTTCAGCCCTGTTATCAGTGTCACAGTATTGAGAAATGTTTGATTTAGGTAGTTACTGTTATTGTTTTATTGCGCAGCCCAAGGTGTATCTCAGTCAGACATGCTCCTACAGCAGGAACAATCCAGTGTGAAATTGCTTGAGTCTGTAAGGGCATTATTTGCTGTTTGTCCCACAAGATTGCCATTTGGAATAATTTCCCTTCCTGTCAAATGTTTCTGAGATATGAGGCACAGTATTTACTTAATATCCCTGCAGTGACAGAACATTATAGGCTGAGGCAGAGTGTTTGATTACTGATAATTAAAAACAGCAGAAGTGTAGCGCACCCCCCCTCCCCCCATTATGTTCTGAACTTTGACAACTGTGTTTGTGCTGCGGATTTTGCTCATCGCTATGTGTCTGGCTTACATCTGCAGATTGTGAGCGTTGGCAAGCATGTCAAAGGCTACCATTACATCATGGCAAATTTGGTGAGTGAAATTGTTTTCTCTTATCGCCCTATTTTCCTTGTCAGCTTTGCCTCTTTTCATCTCCATATTAACTCTCTCTCTTTCTCTCTCTCTCTCACTCCCTCACTCTTTCTTGTTTCCCTTCTCGTTTTCCTCCTGCATGCCTCCCGACTCTAGTCCTCTCCTCTCACCATAATTTTTTCTGCATACTCCTCCCTTTTTCCCCTCCCTCCTTCTGTGGCTTTCTTAATCCGCTCCCTTTTCAATGCAAGATACGTCATTTGCGGAGTCTAATTCATATTCTGGGCTGCAGAGCCAGTGACAGTGTTTTAAAGCAGAGAACAAGCTGTGTGTCTGTGCACAGGATTGGCTCATGAGGGCAAGCAGGGGGATGTGTGTGTTTGCAGAATCACTCTTATCAGAGCCCAGCTTTAATAATTCCTTGCTCTCTCATTCTTTCTCCCTCTCTCTCTCTCTCTCTCTCTCTCTCTCTCTCTCTGCCCCCCCTCTCTGGTCTTCTCTCTCTACCTCTTGTTCTCCAACAGGGCTTTAAGGACATCAATCTGGAGCGATTCATGCATGGTGGGGCGAATGTGACTGGTTTTCAGCTAGTGGACTTCGGCAATCCCATGGTGATTAAGCTCCTGCAGCGCTGGAACAAGCTGGACCAGCGAGAGTACCCTGGCTCCGACACTCCGCCCAAGGTAAACTCCCCTTGACCATCACCACAAACACTGTTTCCATGTTGAGCCTCAAGTATGCCAATTCCTGCATAAAAATCCTGATAGAGATTCCACGGTCTCAAGTATTTATTAAATACCGGCACTCACTGGTACTTTTTTTTTTTTTTTTTGAGTTTATGAAGTTTATAAATTTGAAATTTTGCCATTTTAATCTCCTTATAATCTGGTCAGACAGTGGTTAAAATCATGGTACAGAGTCACTCCAGTGACAGGCAATGCAAACATCCAAGTGATTATAATCACTACAGTGGCCAACTCAGGAAACCTTAAAGCCATGATGCCTTGTGGCCAGTTTGCACCAACAGTCTTACACTTGAAACTAGACATAAACCACTCTGAGATTTTGGGGCCGATACCAATTGCCTTTCAGTGTTAATGGCTGATTGCCAAACTGATTGAGGGAAGAGACTGGTTGCCAAGTTAACCTGTCCAAGAAAACTTTGCTATGCATCGGCATGCATGGCTTCTGTAATATTGTCTGATTGAAGATGAAATGTACTTTTTAGAATTAACCACAATAAAAACACTTGCTGAAAGAACCCTGTGTGAATTCCAGTGCATAACTATAAAACTATAACTAGTTTTACACATTCTACAAATATTTGACTTTGAGTCAGATAACAGGAAAACACTAAACTGGTTCTGTCCACATTCTTTAAGTACTGGCTTTAATGGGTTTCTGTAGCTGTGAGATATATATTGTCATCTAGAAGTTGACTGATGAACTGCAGCTTACTATGACCTGCATTAACTTGCAAAATATGGACCATATGATCTGACCAGCTCCCAGGATCAGCTAAATTATTGTCAGATTTCATATTTGGGCTGTAAATTGGCTAACAATACATTACTGACCGATCCTTCCATCTCTACCAGAAATATACACACACTTTAAATATAGAAATGTACATAAAATATGACACATAATATATAAAACCCTGACTGCTGACTGTGGAAAAGTAAAGCATAATGATCATGAGTCTAGGGGGCATTATAGCGAAGATATCACAAAAGGAAGTGTGAATCTAAAGTGTTAGCAAGATCATATTTTTATGACCATAAGTGGATACTTACCCAGATAGCATATACACCACATGAAACCGGAATTAAATACTCCCATTAAGTGAATCTTAGGATTGGTTCTGGTTTCTATACATTTACATAACCACACCGAGGCCTAGGTTTCAGATCCCATTTACAGTTCAAACAAGAATTTGAAATACATTAATACAGGTGCTAGTATTGTGTACATCCCAAAGCCCCAGATGCCCTGTGCTGTGTTGTGTGCTATGTATGACAGAGCTGCTCTATATGCTATGATGGGCTTATTTCAATCTCCACATTTTCCCATTAGTAGTTCCATGTCTAACCTTGCTGAAGTGTAGCCATGGAAGGCGCTGCTGAATTTCTATCCTTTTTCACTATGACTGCACGTCCCCATGGGGGCTGACGAGTATGACACCATGAAGAGGGCTGTGGGACTGATGTGGTAAAGGAAATCCCTTTGGCATGGCCTGAGGGGATGCTGCTTTACTGGGCGGCTGCTGCTCACTACACACCACTGGCTGGGGCTAAGACCTGTGCCCTGGAGAGGTGAATGGCATTAAGGGCTCAAAGAGAGGCAGGTGGTCAGTAGGGTCTGCGTGTGTTTGTGTGTTTTGCTGGAGGACCACCCTGATGCATACAATGATAAATCCACATGCAGTCATACATACATTCACCTGTTTTTAAATCACTGGATCAGATACTTACAAATGATTCTATAAAATTTCACATTTTCATCTAATGAATTTGTTTATATTTTTTGTAAGAAGATGTAAGACATTTCAGGTGTGTACAGAAAGATGAATATATGTGTAGATAATTCCAGATTTTAAACTGTAGAATATGTAAATTTCAATTTTAGAAGATCCAATAAAATGAGTTTGCTTCTGTTTCGAGAGGTTATGATGAAATTTCAAGCCAGATAATAAGATATTACTACAAATAACTGCAGTCCATCACTGACAGCACGAAACCTCGTTTTTTATGAATTTTGTTTGTTTGTTTGATGGAAATTAAATGTTGTCTTTTATACTTGATAAATGTTTTATAATAAATAAAAAGATAAACATGGTTATGGAACTGTAAAGTTCTTATGCTATATCCTATTTACCTGAATTAGAAGTTTTGATGAGCTGAGAATGACTTTACAAATTACATCACACCCAAGTTTTAGTTAGTTTAAACATTTCTCAAAAACAGTTAGCTGAAGTATTTTATTGATAATCTAACCAAAACCATTGTTTATTTCCAATGTGATTTAGCATTGCCCAAGGTTAGCACTGATAACACTGTTATGTGGTATTTTGTGCATCCAAACACCACAGATAGAAGTTGGTACTGAGAGTATAACTGATTTACTGATACAGATAGTGTAATACCGTATTTTTCGGACTATAAGCCGCACCCGCAAAGTTTAAAAAAAAAAAAAAAAACAACCTGGAAAGTAACATAAGAAGAAAAACTGCACCTCATTATAAGCCACGTGGTTTAAAGCATGGGGGGAAAAAGTAGCGGCTTATAGTCCGGAAAATACGGTACTCCTGCTTTTACTACTGCTGAACTGCAGGCAGTCATTTTGGATTCTGAACTCAAGGTTGATGAGGCTCTTTCAAATTTACAAGTTGGAAATACAACTTGTGGCTGCATAAAATTTCCTACTTGGAACATTCTGACATCTTAAATCTTGAGTTAAAATAGAGTGGGGCAAAAATGTATTTAGTCATCCACTGCTTGTGCAAGTTCTTACTTAGAAAGATGAGAGATTTTCATCATAGGTACACTTCAACAATGAGAGGCAAAATGAGAAAATAATCCAGGAAATCACATTGTAGGGTTTTTAAAGAATTTATTTGTAATTTATAGTGGAAAATATGTATTCGCTCATCCACAAACAAGCAAGACTTTGGCTCTCACACACCTGTAACTTCTTTAAGAAACTCTTCTGTCCTCTACTCATTACTTGTATTAATGCTACTTATTTGACTGGTAAGAAACATCCTAGAACTACACAGAGGGACCTGATGAATGACCTGCAGAGACCTGGGACCAAAGCTACAAAGGCTACCCTTAGTACCACATTACACTGAGAGGGACGCAAATTCTGCAGTGTCAGGCATGTCCCCCTGCTTAGGCCAGTACATGTCCAGGCCCATCTAAAGTTAATGATGATCCAGAAGAGCATTAGGAGAATATCATGTGGTCAGATGAAACTAAAATTTTGGTTAAAACTCAACTCTAAATGTTTGGAGTAAAAAGAATGCTAAGTTGCATCCCACAAACACCATACCTACTGTGACGCATGAGGTGGAAACATCATGCTTTAGGGCTATTTTTCTGCAAAGGGGACAGGAGGACTGATCTGTGTTAAGGGAAGAATGAATGGGGCCATGTATTGAGATTTTTAACAAAGCCTCTTTCCATCAGTGAGAGCATTGAAGATGGAACATGGCTGGGTCTTCCAGCATGACAATGATCCCAAACACCAGTCAAGCAATGTAAATAGGAGTGGCTTTTCAAGGTCCTGGAGTGGCCTAGCCAGTCTCCAGACCTCAACCCCATAGAATATTTGTGGAGGGAGTTGAAAGTCTGTGTTGCCCAGCAAAAGCCCCAAAACATCAGTGTTCTACAGGAGATATGTATGTAGGAATGGGCCAAAATACCAGCTACAGTGTGTGCAAACCTAGTGAAGACTTACAGGAAACATTTGACCTCTGTCATTGTCAACAAAGGTTATGTTACAAAGTACTGAGTTGAACTTTTGTTATTGACCAAATTCTTCTTTTCCACCATAAATTACAAATAAATTCTTTAAAAGTTCAAGTGTACCTTTGATGAAACCTACAGACCACTCTCATCTGTTTAAGTAGGAGAACCTGCACACTGGTTGACTAAATACTTTATTGCCACACTGTATAATGCAGCTGGTTTAGTTTCCAACAGCAGTAACTTAATTTAACATTTAATAATATTTTGCTTTTTTCAAAAACCTTACTATGATGTGTTCAAGAAATGTCCAACCATATTTTTTATGCATTAACAAATAAAGATAGGGAGCTGTGGTTTGGTGCATGTATTTAAGCAATCCCTATGAACATCCTTGAATTTTTACTACCTGCAGAAGCGGTCAGTCGTCAGCAGACCACCAATGAGTGAGGAAGTGTAAATGGAAATGAAAATGAAATGAAAATGGATTTTCATTTCTGACAGAAAGACACAAAACTTAAACAACTACTGCATTAAAGTTAGTGTAAAGCCTGGCAAAGTCCAGGCCCGTGAGCAGCAGACAATTGGCCGCTCTATCACGATAATGAACCCACCCATTCTTTACATCTGATACAGTTTCCTGGCCAAACACACAACTGCACTTCCCTACTCTCCCAACATGGCTCCATGTGACTTCTGACTTTTCCCCTAAGCTGAAAATGCCTTTGAACAGGACCATGTCATGGCCATAGGTGAGGGTCGGAACATACGTTGACCAGTAAATTAATAGCCTTGCCTTTTGACTCTCTATTACTCTATTTGACTCTCTATTTTGCTCTCTATTTACCACAACAGTCCGGCTTCAAGTCCACGACACCGCAAATGTCCACCTGTCATTCTCCCGCTCCATCTTTCCCTCACTCATTAACAAACTCCTGAGGTATTTGAACTCCTCCACTTGAGGCAGGAACTCATTCCCAACCCAGAGAGGGAATTCCATTCCATTTTCCATGGTTTCAGATTTTGAGTATAAGATTTACTGTATGTTTATATATTTTAACCACAGTGGTCCTTGTTTGCTCCCCTAGGGGAAACATAGGGAACAACTCAGCAAGTTTGCATTGATTTGCAAATATTTACTGATGAGTCATCCTAAGAATGTCTGAGTATAAAGGGTTAAAAAAAGACTAACATAAAACATAAATTAGTCTTTGTATTTGGACATCTGTATAAGCCTGTGTCCTTGTACTCAGTGTTGTACATTTTCCAAATCATGTATATCATGCATCATTAAAATCATTACAATCTTGTAAGGCAATTTTTTTTGTAAATGACTAAATTACCCATTTTAATATTTAATAGCTGAATATATATTTGAATGGTCACAGCACTCACTATTTTAGGAGGCATAAATGGCTAAAATTAATTTGATTTGGATTTGTTGGCATTAAGGGGATATTGTAGAATGATATAATGTTTGTTTGGTTGGTCTTTTGTTTTGTTTTTTGGAAACTAATTTATATTAAGTTTACATCTTGTTATTGGCTCCTACACTGATTAAGTTCTTATTAAAATAGCAGTTATTTGATGAGGTACTGTATGTGTACACTTTAATAATAAAGCATATTATTTTATCTTTAATAATAAAAATTACATTTTTTACTTTAAAGTATAATTTGTACTGTTGGCATCAGAGTATCTCTCTATCTGTCTATCTCTGTTCACCCATCTCACATGTTCCTTCCTTTCTTTGCTCAGAGACAACTCAGTCATTTGCGTAGTTGAAAACACTCAGAGCTCTCTTAACTGTTAATTAAAGCCCTTTTGCTACCATGGCTATTCTCAGAGTCCCTAAAGTGAGCGCTATCCTCTTCATCATGTGAATTCTCTGCAGATGCACTGGTCTCGGTCCCCTTGTTTAAGCGCTTTAGACAAATTTGCCCTCCATCCACCCAGAGGAGAGCCAGTGGGAGGAGTGAAGGGCATTAGTGGGGCTGATTGAAGTGCAGAGGTACTGCTCTTTGACCTTCCTGCCTGGACCAAACAGTGAGATACCACTGGCACACTGAAGGCCCTAATGAATCTGAGAGAATGATGTAATATCCTCCCTCTGGCCTGGGGGAGATAATGAACTCCCTGCCATTTTTGATAATTAATACATGACTGTAATGCTGTAGAAGTCAGTGTGTGTGTGTGTGTGTGTGTGTGTGTGTGTGTGTGTGTGTCTCCCTCAACACACACACAAGCACCATCTCCCATGCCTCCCCTGCTGATGTGATGTTTTTGCCTTGAGGTCTCTCCATGGGTTTTGTATTTCTGTTTGTAAAGGAACAAAGAATCAAAACTCCTGTAACTCCAATACTTCAGTGGAATTCCAAACACCTTTTTCCGCCAAGCTGAAAGAAAACTAGACACTTTGAAGCATCAGCCTTCAAAAAATGATAAGACTGGCTGCACAGTATGCAAAGGTGTTGCAGAAAAAAGTGGAAAATTGTGAAAACATAGTTTATCAAAAGCCTCGCATAATCCATTGTTAGATTAGTTTGGAGAAATGACAAAGATAATGCTAAATAATATTAGATTTATTTCAGCAAAACAGGAGCGTGTGTGTGGAGCTTTTCCCCTTTCTCTCAAGGATAAACTAGATCTGTTTAATATCAATTGCAGTACAGTCTAATGCAGACAGGGTTTGTGGTCTAACAGGTAACAATTAACGTTCTGCACTACAAAACTGCAACAGAACAGATGCTAGTTTACCAAAAAATAATATATATATATGTTCAGGAAACTGATGCCAACAAGCAGTGGAGGGCATAAACATCATAGATACACAGGATTTAGCCCGAGTGGATTATTTTGGTCTCATTTCATTCATTCATGGTTTGTGTTAATAAGTCATCGGGTCAGTTAGTGAACATAAATGATTTGTGAAAGTGTTATTGAGTCTATTTGATGTTGAATGAACACTTGCTCTTTTTGAAATCAGTTTTACTTTCTCCTTCATTGTGTAAGTTGTCTTAGAAATATCTCCTCACTCCAAGTAGCTCATAATGCAATAGTACTATGATCCAAGGATCATAGGTTCAAATCCCTGGTCATGCTGCTTGCCATTGGCAGACAGTCTTAGAGAGCAAAATTGGCAATGCTCTATCTGGGTTGGTAGATGGCACTTTCTCCCCATATTACTCCCTGTGCAATGCTGGTCGGTACAGGCGTCTGTTAGCTATTGTATCGGAGCTGGAGATCCGGTGTGTTCTTTGGCTGCCCTGCAATGATGCAGTAGCAACAGTTTGCTTCACATGTATCAGAGGATGCATGTGCTTGTGTTCACCTTCTTAGGATCGGGAGCATCCTATGTGTTTGGGCAAAGATCTACCTCGGCTGGATAATTGGCAGTTCCAAATTGGGATAAAAAAAAATCTCCTGTGAAATCTATCTATAGTTTACACATAATGTCTGTTGTTACTGGTAATGAAACAAATGCAAATTGGTCCCAGACTTTTCCACAGTACCTTTTATAGGTTTAAATGGGATGAAATGTTATTGTTGCACACAGTATTGATTTTCTTGAATAAATAAACAGACTAACATTAGATTAAGCAACAATAAGTGGGCTCAGAACTTTTTGGGATCCAGACGTACGTGTGTGTGTGTGTGTGTGTGTGTGTGTGTGTGTGTGTGTGTGTGTGTGTGTGTGGTGTGTGTGTGTGTGTGTGTGTGTGTGTGTGTGTGTGTGTGTGTGTGTGTGTGTGTGAGGGGAAAAAACTCAGGTGAACTGCCTGTTCGAGATCTGACTCAAACCTATGACAGACAGTGTAGAATAGACTCACGTCACCACACACGTCACACACACTGGAAATAGCACTGAAAAGACAAACAACAGGAGAAAAACAGGAGCACTAAGTGTGAAACCTGTAAAAAAAAAAAAAAAAAAAAAAAAAAAACACGACTATTCATGCGCACGTCCTGGTCTGCCGCACTGGCCCCATTTCCGGCCAGCCGAGATTTGCTGGGCATGTGTGTGTGTGTGTGTCTGTGTCTGTGTCTGTGTCTTTCTGTGTGCCGTCTCCAGTGATTCATTCTGTATCCTTTTATCACAGCATGGGAAGGAGCATAGTTGCTTATTGGCACAATCAGCCCCCTCCCCCTCGCCCACAGGCTGAACAGCGAGTGTGTGTGTGTGTGTGCGTGTGCGAGAGAGAGAGAGAGAGAGAGAGCACAGTGATTTCACATGCTCGGCCCACTCCTGCTATGTGCAATGACAAGCTTGTGCGAGTTGCCTAGCTCTGACTTCTCAACGCGCCACTGCTCTGACACACACACTCTCTCTCTTTCTGTAAATATGACTTTCTCTCTCTCTCTCTCTCTCTCTCATTCACACATGACGCACTAGCTAAGCCCATTTTAGTGCTGGAGACATGTGACGTGTTATTTGTGTAATGCAGCTGTGCTCCTCAGCTGACGATGCTTTCATATCCGCTGGATAGCCTTCATAACTCCGCTGGATTTGGCTGCCTAGCGTGATTCGAATCACAACTATTTTGACTGCACAAACATGCATCCCCTCACTTAGCAAACACATGACATTTAGCCAGGCTTGGCAACACATGGGGGTCATGAGAGGGCAGTGCCCCCTAGGTAGGAATATTGTGCCCTCTTGTTTTTCCATTCCTGTCAAAACAGGTTTGGCAGTGAATGGCGTGGTCTTAGACTTTTGAATTTAGCAAGAGTTTAGAGAGCCATCTCAGTCATTTCCTACACTCTTAAAAATAAAGGAATTTCAAATGGAACGCAATGCCAAGAATAACCAGTCTTGCTTCCATAAAGAACCATGTTTATAATAGAGATAAGTGAGTTTTATGAACCTTTTTAAGGTCTAATAGTAGTTTTCACAGAGATTAAAATTCATCAAAGATTTCATAATATGGACTTGTTCTATGAATGAGCACTTTGATAAGAGTTGCAGTTTAAAAACACAGCATGAATGTAATGTATTTTGTTAGACTTTAATATGGAAGTTAATTTTAAATGCAATATTTACACTCAAAAGGAAGTGTTAGATTGCAGTGCTATTCTGAAAAAGAAATGTTTCCAGGAACAAAAAATTGCAAATTACAATTACAAAAGACTAATATGGGCTTTTTTAAGCTACACATACAGAAGTAGTGTCTCTCAGTATGGCATTGGGTATAATGCAACACACGTCTCTGAATGGAGCCTAGTCTTTGTTAGTCTTGCATGTTTATTGAGTGTCAAAGCAGCACAATCTTCATGATGAGTTGCCACTGAGCTTTCCATTGAAAGGAATTGAAATCAATGTACTTTTGTTATGTTTGGTACAATTTAAGCAGTAAAACTGGAAAACCTGAAGCAACATGAGGGGATATGATGCTGATACAAACTCAGCAAGGATGCCAGAGTACTGATCCAAATGATCTGACTGCACAACGCTGGAGCGTTACCTAATAATGTTTCCTCAATGTTTACCTCCAAAAACGTGCACATATACATGGATGAAATAGGTTGCTTTGATAATTACACACGTGTTTTAGAGCTACACATCCTTAATGAGAGCAGGAATTTATTTTCCACCACGCTTGCATTATGTGCAACATGCAACAGTGCCTAACCACCACAAGTTCATGTTACTAACATCTGTAAAATCAGTGCACCTGATGTTTCTTGCTTTATTTCACTCTAATAATGAGCAATGAAGAGCTACTCTCTTATGCAAGATAGCTAATTAGTTAGTTTGCTTGATGTTCTGGTTCAGGATGCACATGGTGCATTTAGAATATGTTATACTTTTTATATTTTAGGGCAGAGGTGTGCTCACACCAATAACCAATGCTAACCCACATCACATATGAATCGTGAAGACAGAATTTTGGGATCAGATCAAACAATGAGAATTAAGCCTCAAAACTAGCAGTGTGCTATATTTGATCAAATATTTCATGAAAGCCTACTTTTTCCTTTACTTTTTTCTGTTTACTATATGTGACATTATATGGAACAAAGCATCCATGAATTAACCAAGGGAAGGCCCCCATCGTTTTGTCTCCATGTTTATTATGAATATGTTGACATGTATACATGAATTGACGTTGACAATACATATACATTTCATTAATGGTTGTTCTTTATTAATCAATTTAATTAATCAAACATTAAACATATAAGCATATATTTCCAGTTGTTCATTGTGTGAATTAGTTGTTTGTCTCCACATAACAAATGAGTATTAGTGTTAGATGAGTTTTATTATGAGTGTTAGAATATTCTGTATTCAACATGTACCTGGGATTAGATCATATTCATATATAGATCAGTACTTTTTGCTTTCCCAGTGACATTACATTGGCAAAGAATAAACTACAAAGCAAAGGTGCAAAGGGGGGGTGGTTAAAAAAAACAACATAAAAACATTTGAGAGAGCACTGTATTGGATGCTTGGTATTTATATGACCTTTAGCTGACCTTCTCTCTCTGCAGTACACCTCCGCATTGACATACGATGGTGTGATGGTGATGGCGGAAGCCTTCAGGAATCTACGCAGGCAGAAGGTGGACATCTCCCGAAGGGGCAATGCTGGAGATTGTCTGGCCAACCCTGCAGCCCCCTGGAATCAAGGAATAGATATGGAGCGGACCCTAAAGCAGGTTAGAAAACACTGGGGGGTGGGGTACCACAGCACTTAAATACACTATGATAATACCATTGCTTTATGTTTCATATTGTTATCATATTGTTATCTTATTTCATATTTGTTATCATATAATTTCTTGACATGGTTGATACTTTCTTTAATTATTAAAATATCCACTGCTTTTTATATTGCATATTTTACACTGACATGCTTTGGTGCAGAAACTAGTTATTGCAATATTCTTTTGGAAGCTAAAGAATGCTGCACTGACCTGCCTTGTGCATTAAATTAGATGTGATTTCTGCGAGAGCCGCTTGTCTGTTTGCTTAATCATAACAACCCACTGCACTGTCCACTGTGGGTGGTAATGTATAATGTTTTCCCACTAAACATGTGACACTGTGGATCGAGGAATGTTAAATGATTGCACAACAAATGGAGTATCCAAAAACTCTTTGTCCCAACAATCAGCTGGGGGTTCCTGTAAGCAGCTGCCTAGCACTCTGAACTCTGATGCCTATAAAGATGTTCAGGTAGTTGTGCATAGTGCAATAAGAAATGGCAGATAACAGTCAGAAGTCAGGTTTGGATGAAAGCTTTCAGAGAAGACTGCTTAAGGAATGCTTGGAGTGCTAGAAAGGTAGACTGGACTGTAGAGTGGTGGTGCACTCTTCTACTGTGCAGCAACACCTGCACTGTGGACAAGTAATCACAATTTGGCATTCTCATTTAAAAATTCAGCATGAAAGGAACACAAAAAGCTAGATACATTTTAATCTTCTGTACTGAAGTTCAAATAGATCTTTTTGCTCATACCGACTAACGGTATGTGACTTCTGCAAGTAAATATATCTGTTAAATAAAAGCAGAAGAGGGTGGCTTCTACAGCAGGATGATTCTAAACACACCTCAAAATCCACATTGTGCTACTTCAAGAGGCAAAATATTTTGCTATGACCCTCACAATCCCCCAAAATAAGCACAATCAGAAGTTTGTCACTGGACCTTACAGCATGTGCAAGGTGGTCCAATAATTGCTTAGAAGTACAAGCCTTTTGAAAAGAAGAATGGGTGAAAATCCTTTAAACAAGAATTGAAAGACTCTAAGCTGCTACAAAAAATGTTTACAAGCTGTGATACTTGGCAAAGAAAGTGTTACTAAGTACTGACCATGCAGGGTGCCCAAATGTTTGCTTTGAGCACTTCTTTTTTTGTTATTGAAACTGTAGGCGATGGAAATAAAAAGATGTAATTTAATTTAATTTCATGCATTTTGGAAATCAGGTCATCTTTAATTTGCTTAGCTATTCAGAGTAACAGATATTGTTAACAAATGTTTTGGAGCGCAAAGTTTTGCATGCTACCAAACATTTGTTAGACCATTTGAACGAATCAGTTTATTGGTTGAACTTCTTCAAGGCATTTGTCTTGTGCAATTGGTGTGTACACCCATAACATCATGACTACCTCCTTTCTTCACTGTCCAATTTATTAGCTCTACTTATTATACAGGATACTCTGCTTTCTTTTTTAGCCTTCTTTCAGACTGTCGTTCAATGGCCAGGACCCCACAGCACCATCACAGAGCAGATATTTTTTGGGTGGTGGGTCATTCTCAGCACTGCAGTGATACTAACGGGGTGGTGGTGTGTTCAGACATAGCTGTGTCTAAAGTGGATCAGACACAGCAGTGCTGCTGGAGTGTTTAAACACTGTGTCCACTCACTGTCCATCATATTAGAGACTCCTACCTAGATGGTCCACCTTATCTCATCTGCTCATCTGTCGCTGCACAGTTTGTGTTGTTCATCAGTTCTCCTTCATCAGTTCTCACAGTACACTACTCACAGGGAGCTGTTGGCTGGATATAATTCTGGATGGTGGACCATTCTTAGTTTAGGGATTGAAACACTTCAGCAGTACTGCTGTGTCTGATACACTCCTACTAGCACAATGTACACTAATACACCAGCACCATGTCATTGTCAGAGCAATGGTCAGAATGACCCACCACCCAAACAGGCCATGTTCTGTGGTGGTCCTGTGGGCCCTAATCATAGAAGCACAGGTAAATGGAGGTTAACAAAGTATGTACAGACAGAGACGGACTACAGTCTGTAATTATAAAACTCCTATATTGTAATTGGAGCTGATAAAATGGACAGTGGGTGTCAAAAATAAGTTAATAAAGCTATGGCTGATCAATAATAAAAAATATTATTCAAATAAATGCTAAACGTTGCATCACAGAATGTTCATTTAAAGAGTGTGTTAATCGAACAGAGTGTGAGAACACAATCAATTGTCTGATTGGATGGAGGGCTCATTTGCTTATATCAGTCTTTTGAGCTTTCAGAATATATTGTGGTTAACAAAGGACATATTGTGCAGGGTGGTGAGGCTCAGACTACAGGCGGTGGTGAGTGAGTGTATAGGTCATGTAAGTGGGGACATTGAGTGCTAGTATGAGAGTGCAGCATCCTGAATAGGTGGGAAAGGGTTGAAGATAAACACAAAGATAAAGGCATGCTGTACAGCCCAGTACAAATGCCAGTTAAAAAAATAAGAGTGAGAGCGAAAGAAAAAGAAAGAAAGAAAGAAAGAAAGAAAGAAAGAAAGAAAGAAAGAAAGAAAGAAAGAAAGAGGGTGGCGTAAAGCTTGGAGAATGATTTAAGAGTGAGCTGGAGCAGTAGAATAATGGGGCTGTGAGAGGCAGCAGCTGGATAAGCAGTAATTACATTGTTTATCACCTCAATCCAGGTCCGGCTCCAAGGATTAACAGGAAATGTCCAGTTCGACCACTACGGGCGCAGAGTCAACTACACCATGGATGTGTTTGAGCTGAAAAACAACGGCCCTAGAAGAGTAAGATGACCATCTTGAACGTGTATCATCTGTTTCATCACTGATTTCCATTTTTAAATCATAAATTACGTAAAAAATATTATAATACTTCACTTTGCTGTTGCCATCCAACTAAATGTGAATGTAGCAGTAGAGATGATGTACATGTACACCTGTCCTCTGTTTTGTAGTCTGTCTGCTTACATCTGCTGAATGTTGTTCAGTCTTATTCACACTCTTGTTCTGTGTGTTTAATGCTCTATGGCTTGTTTGATGCAGCTGTTTCAGCAAGAGCAATACAGATGAGCTTCATATTTGTTCTCATCCACGTTTTCAACTGGATTCCCTCTGATCCTGCTTCAGGGTTTCACATTATGCCTGGTGTACTTGAAAATATGGACCTTTTCCACACCAAAACATTTTATGGAAACATTAGCTTTTTACTGACTCATTAAAAGGCTTTAAAGAATGTAAAGTATAATTTATACAAAGTGAACACTAAAATGAGTAACTAACCTCCAACATACCAGCTTAAATGGCCTGTATCCTCTCACAATAAAGCAAGCTCTTTGGGAGTAGTAAGGCTGTGAGGAATAACTGTCAAATCCTTATTTTCCTTATATAAAGTTATATTATATATTACTATCTTTATAGATTTTTTTTTTAAAAATAGGCTCTTATGCGGTTTAACCTATTAATCCATACCTTGATCAACTTAGTCCTCACTTTTTAGTTTTTAGTTTAGTTAGTAATATACAGTAATTAGTCAAATATTTATTTGTTTTTAATATTTAATTTGCTCAAGATTTGATCCAAAACAGATCAAGGATGTGTATCTATATATGGACAAAAGTATTGGGACACCTGCTCATTCATAGTTTTGTCCAAAATCAAGGGTAGTAAAAAGAGTTTATCCTACTTTTGTTGGAATAACTGTTTCTATTGTCCAGACAAGGCTTTCTACTAGATTTTGTAACATTGCTGTGAGGATTTGATTGCATCCAGCAACAACAGAATTATTGTGTACAGGATGTTGGATAATTACACCCACCTCATTCCCAACTCCTTAATGCATGCCAAATGGATTGGATGGAGCACCATCATTCCAGACGACACAGTTTCAGAGCTCAAAGCTGGGGGCTTTACAGCCTCCTAGCCCACACCTGGCATTAGGAAATGTGCCAATTTATCTTGTCCAGAGAGTTCTATTCTATTGGCAGTGCTTCAACACAAATTATAATTGTGATTATTATGATACCGTTTAGAGTCTGGAAATTTGAGATATGTAGTTTTAGTGACATTTAATCAGAGTAGAACAGGAAAATTCTGCCATTACAAAATCTAAAGTGTTTAATTGTTATCTCTGGATGCATTTTCACATCCAGAATATATCAATTTGTTATGTTATGACAGTTTTACACTACAATGACAGCTTAAAGATCATTTTGTGTTACATACTGTATAATTGCCAGGTATCTACCAACCAGGTTTATATACAAAAATATATTGATCAGAGCTCAGTAAGTGCTCCAAAGGTTCCTGTCACATGTCTCCTCTAAAGTTGTTTGGAGGCCCTGTGAGGTGGTTTATGGAGTGTAGCGGCTGCTGGCTGTGGTGGAGCAGTATGCCTGGGGAAGAGTGATAGAGAGAGGCTGGCAGAAAGGGCGGGGTACAGTGAAGGCTGCCTGCCTTTAGAGAGCATCTATCAGGCAGACTGAGAGGCTGCTGCAGCAAAGGCTGAGAGACTGCTGCAGGCTGAAAGGCTGGCTGGCTTAGATACCAAGAGACTGACAGCCTGTGAGGTTGAGAGACTGCGATATAGCAAGGCTGTGGGAATGAAATAGTGAGAGGCTGATCAGCTGAGAGACTGAGAGTCTGAGAGGCTAACAGACTCAGTCACTGACAGGCTTAGAGTCTGCAAGGTTAGTGTGCTGATAAAAGACTAAAAACCCTAGGAGACTGCAAGACTTAAAGGCTGGGAGACTGTAAGGCTAACATGCTCTCCCGCTGAAATTCTAAGAGCCTTGGAGACCAGTGTAGTGAAAGTCCAACATACAGAGAAGCTGAGAGGCTGGCAGACTGAGGGTACTGAGACACTCACAACCTGGGGGACTGACCTTCTTTGAGACTGAGAGGGTGAGACACTGACATCCTTGGAGACTGAGAGACTGAAAGACTGGAAGGATGGGAGATAGGATGATGAGAGGCTGGGAGATAGGATGAGAAGTTGGAAGACTTAAAGACTGGGAGACTGAGAGGATGGGAGATTGAAAGGCTGTCTCAAGTGCAGGAAGGATGAGAGACGTGTACTGTTTAAAACGGCCTGGCTCCTCTCGCCCTGCTGTCTCCTGGTCGGACAGGGAGCTGCGCCCGCCCCTCCAATCTTCCATCATCCTCCACTCAGCATAATGTAATACACAGCAACATCATTTCCACCCCCACACTTGTTTGGACCCACTCCCCCTGAAGTGGCTTCACGCTTCTCACACTGCATCTCAATCACATGAGCACACAGAGGGGCTGTGTTAAAACACGCTTTGCATTACACATACTGGCCTAGTCTCAGATACACACAGAGTTCACCACTATGGGTACACACGCACACACACACACATACACACACAGGCAACACATATACACATAAATTTGGAATAACTTGTACATTTTTTTTTCATATACAATAATAGCTTATGATGTAGACTGAAATATTCTAAACACCTATATTTAATTCAATAGTGTCTTTAATGACAAATAATATTTATATTTATAGAAATGTAACAGAAATAAAAGCATATATTTACAGTAGTTTCTTGTTTTACTCACCACTTTTGAAATATATTATATGTACAAATGTAAATGGTAAAAAGGGTTTTTCCTGCTTTTATTGGTGTCTATCTAATAGAATTTGGAGCATTGCTGTGAGGTTTTGATTGCATTCAGCAATAAGAGCATTAGTGAGGTTAGAATGCAGAATTCTCAAAGATTCACTCCTCCACAGCTCAGTGCTGAGAGGGGTTTATACCTCTAGCCCATGTTTGACATTAGGTTTGTGTCAGCAATGAGGGCAAATTAAAGTAGCTGAATGTGCTCATTAAAAGGGGTGTTCACAAACATTTGGATATATAGTGTATGCAGTATTCACGTATAATAAAAGGTTTCTTAATGCTGTTTAACAATAAAATAAAACTAAATATGCTCTGATTGCTTTCATCTAGTTTACAATGACTTTACATCCTCAAAAGTTGTTTTGTTAGGAAAGCAGTGATTTTAGAATCAGTCCACTGTTTTCTGAAACCAAATTGGTTCTGCTGTACTGAGAACAAGGATCCCAAACTTACAATAGTGTGGACACACATACACACACACACCGCTCTGTGCCTGCTTTCCTAAACGTCTATCCCTGTATCCTGTCCTTAGATTGGCTATTGGAATGACGCTGATAAGTTGGTTCTGATCCAGGATCAAGCCTTGCTTCCAAACGAAACCTCGGGCATGGAGAATAGAACTGTGGTGGTCACGACTATCATGGTGAGTGTCCCGAATATTTTCTCGCTTTCTTAGATGTTCACAGTAATAGCAAACAGGAATAGTCGCCAGGCTCCAAACTGACGAAAAAACTGTTATGTTTGTCTCTCATCCAAATGCTTCCTCTTAATGAGGTGTTCCACTCATTTGAATGAAATTTACATTGAAGATTTGGAAACGGTCTCCAGTGGCTGCCTCATGCCTAAACACATTTACACGCACGTGCATTTTGATGAACGACGCGTCCATGCCACAGATTGGGCTGCAAAGTTTATGTAAAGCATGATCCTGCTCTGTTGTTGCTCACCAAAGTGACCTTTGTGTGTGTGGGTGTGGGTGAGACCTGTCAATCATATCAATGTCCAGACAGATTACCAGTTTACGTCTACATTTGCTGAATACTGTTTCTCGACAGTGCTGCGGGAATGTGTGTGTATCATCTGCCTCTGTCTTTATAGTGTGTGTCAGAAGGTCTCGTGGTTGCCCTACATGGTGCCAAGGACACTGTGTTTCGGTTTGTTTTCCTCTGTTCTGTCTTCTGTAATTGTTGTGTTTTTGAAGCGTATTCATTTCATGGGGGATAAACAGACACAGCACTGCATGAAATGGAACACGCTGTAGCTCCAGCTGCACTGCACTGTGTTCTCATGTTGTTAAAGAAAGGTCATATAAGCAGTCAGTCAATATTGAAAAGTAACATTAGTACCTAAAAAAGGTTTGGATGTTGATGGAGAAAGGGATTGGATTGGAGAGTTACACCTGAAGCCAATGCTCCTCTTTTCAGCCCCTGTTGAGGAACCCTCTTTTAAGAAACTGAGCAGCAGACGGACTCTGCCCAGCCGAAACGAAGCCACTTATTAAAGCACGGACAGACAGAGAGGTTCTGAACAGAAAAGCAATAACATTGAGCCATGGACAGACACTTCCCCAGCCAAAATGAACCCTGCGATGAGAAAGCAAGCTGTGGACAAACACATGTGAAGACAAAGCCAAGTCCTCATTAAGCAACTGAACTATGGATGGACTTTGCGAGCACCATTATGAGTCTCACATTAGGAAATGGTACGCTGGAGGAATCCACAGGAATTTTCATTTAGAAGTAAACAAACAGGTTCAATGGAAATGTACTGTTTATGGATAACAAGGTCTGGGCTCAGAGTGTGCAAGGTGTGGGCTGTTTGTCATGCCAAACACTGAACACTGTATGTGTTAAATATTAATCATGTTCAGATACGCTGAGATACACCTCCCTTATACCTGCACTCATTGGCAGATCCATCAACCATATAGAACGCACTTTGCATGTTTACAGTACTGCACAATGTACCCCATCAGTCAATATAAAGACAAGATATTATTTGAGTTGTGGACCATTGTGCGAACAGCAGTGATATCAACATGCTAATGACATGTTAGTGTAGTATGTGTTATACTGGTATGAGTGTATTTTCCTGGCTTCACTATCAGTGTAGGACTGGTGTTTATATTTGGACAGTATTTCAAATAAATGTTTTAATATGTGTTTATTGTTCAACAGAACATTTAGGAATCGATGAACTTATGCACTAAAACTGTCACTGTTGTGCAAAATCATTTTTCACTTTTTAGCATTATTTCTATTTGGCAGTTGTTCTTTACATTGTATCAATATTATATGATGAACAATAGAAATTTAATAAAAAAAATGTTTCTTTCACTTTGAATGTTAAGAAGGTTTTTTCCTTCCTTTCTAAAGTCGCCATTTTGAAGATGCAAGATTTTTGCATGACAGTGATGATATTTACATTTTATTCATTGTATTGTATTTGTAACTCTTTAATAATATTAATGTTGCTGCCAACATTAACATGTTAACAAATTGATGTTTTAATATTTTTAACACAATATTAAAAAATGACCAAATTAGGCCCCAACATCTTCGCATAATTCACTTTATTAGAGGCTAGTGACATATTAATGGCGCCTATTGTCTCCTACCTCACTTAACCCCTCCGTTTATCTGTTTGCTCAAGCTGAATGTGGAGCCGAATGTGGACTGCTGCAGTAGCCCAGCCCATGGCTTATGTGCTCCACGCTATATTGTGTTTGAAGCTAAAGTTCTGCCTCAGCAAATTAATACATTGTTATTCCTGCAATGCACACCACACTACTCATTTATCTTTTGTTTCTCCCCCAAAAATATAGAGATGTACTACCATTTTAACTTAACAGAATGTTATTGTTATTAATGCAATTAAAATTATAGCAGCAGCACTGTAGTGCTCAATTTCCACTGACTGGCAGAGCTGACAAATTTTGCTTTGCCACAAATAATAGACATCATTGTATACCTTAAAAGTGCACCTCTGTGGTGTATAATACCTGGACATACTGGTTGCTTGGCCAGTGAGTGGTGGTACAACATGGTAGTTGTATCTAATAAAATGGAAACTGCATTCATTAAGAACCATTCAGGCTTCACTGACTTCCACAAAGAGATCTTAGTATTCTCTAATGCTTGCTGCTTGATATATTTCTCTGCGGCAGCTTTTAAGCTTAGTACATTTGTGTGGTCTTTTCCTTAGCTGTAATTTTGCATGATTGAGTATCCTCCACTAAAGAATGTCTTAGGGCTGCAGATAACCCACAGTTTTAGCACAGTGTTCTGCAGATGATAAACTGTCTTGCCTTTTCTTATACCTGTAGATTAACACGACCCAAGAATAATACAGCATTGCTCTTGTACAAATGTATAGATATGAGGCGAAAGCCACATTCTCATACATCAAACAAATTCTAGATGAAACGAATCCTCAGTTGGCATTCAATGAAGAGCTCTCGATTGGCTGAGGCTGAATGCTTGATTCGTCCTGCTGGGCTTCATGCCTTTCATGGTTCCAGGCAAGCCATATGGCTTAGAGAACATCTCGGAGAAGACAGGCGGGTTTTGGAGGATCTTTATGGAAATGTGCTTTCCTCTTTTGGCAAGAGAACGTTCTTTTGGTGTTATTGGATAAATGTAGTAGATTTGTGCTTGTTATTACATAGGAATTATAGTAATGTATAGTGTTTCTATTGTTTTTCCTTTTTTTTGTTTTCTTCTCCTTATTTGGTTTATTTGAATATTTTACTGATTAAGATATTATTACCATCATTTCTGTGTTGTGATTTTAATAAACCGTGGAAATCCTGTATTTTGGAGTTAGTGTAATAGTAGAATACTGTGCTGAATTAACAAATCTTACAATAAAGTTTTTCATAAGTGTACTTTTGTGAAGTGTACGATTTTGATGTTATATACTATTGTTTTATTGTTATTGTTGTTTCTGTATTATATTATTTACACATTTATACACAAACATACACTGGCCAGGTACCCTGTACCTGTAATCAGTGGTCATGTTATGAGGTCCACCTACCTTTTAGGTCAACATGTTTATATCTTTGCACTGTAATGCATTTTTTTTTTCTTTTATGCCATTCATCATTGGTCAGTTTTTGACCACAGAATTGCTGGCCAGATATTATTTGATGCATGGTAGTGATATGAGTATATTGGGCAGAGCAGTGTTACTGGGACTTTTCACACTAATTAGTGCCACTGCTAGGTTAAGAGCTCCATCCAAATGTATCCAGCCAGGGGTCAAACTAATGCAACTTTTTAAAAATAATGACCCATGTGTATGCACCACATAAATATATATATACACACTCAGACACACGTAACAATAATCTGGTAATATGTAAATATTTACAACTGTCACCAACACATTGTATTAGGCTAATAAACATAAAGATGGCATTGACACTCTGAGAATGTAAATTGATTAGCCATTTGCTCTTCTGTTTATCTTTATTGATATTCTGTAATCATTCATTTTATTTTATGACCTCATTTGTCTGTAAAATGAAGTAGTTTTCATTCTGTAATGATCTGATTATCCACTGCAGTAAATCTAGATGTAATGGATGTGCTACAGTGCAGTAGTATAATCACACAGTGTCAGAGGCAGTGGTAAAACAGTAGCCATGGACTTAAATGTGTGTTTCCTCTT
Organism: Acestrorhynchus altus; assembly: GCA_034509495.1. NCBI lineage: Eukaryota > Metazoa > Chordata > Actinopteri > Characiformes > Acestrorhynchidae > Acestrorhynchus > Acestrorhynchus altus. The sequence continues at coordinate 21,894,295 of CM067516.1, read as the reverse complement.
TGATCTCAATGTTTTATTTCAGTGTCATTGCACAGACGATCCAAGCTGATTTAAATACAGAGTCTTATTTATGTTCACATTCTGAGATGAAGGAGCTGCAGTGCTTGGCTGGGATGGCTGGAGTTCTTGACTGGTTGCCAGGTTGAATCTCTTGTGTGGTTTGCTCCTTCCAGGAAGGACCTTATGTGATGCTGAAGAAAAACTGGGAGATGTACGAGGGTAATGACAGGTATGAGGGATACTGCGTGGATCTGGCCTCTGAGATCGCCAAACACATTGGCATCAAATACAAGATCTCTATCGTGCCGGATGGAAAGTATGGAGCTCGGGACCCGGAGACCAAGATCTGGAACGGCATGGTTGGGGAGCTGGTGTACGGGGTAAGAAAACTGTATAACATGATGGAAATAAACCAGAGAATAGGTTCTTTCAAAGGGAATCATTAGAGCTTTCTAGGTGTTTAGGGAATGCCTTAAAACTCCTGGGAACCTGTTTAGTTAGCATCTTGAAATTGTCTGTCAAAATGGTTCCCACGTTATCTTGGCAGCTTCAGTCAAGTGAGCTCTCCCATTGCTTAGGCTTTCAGGAGGCAGGAGAAGATGCCTTTATGTATTTGGATTAACCACCTTAATTGTTTCACTCAAAGGGAAATCAAACAATCCCGTTTGGATTTCAAATCTTAACGGGTTCATGAGAGTAAATAGAAATCTGGACTTTTTAGAAACCTAGATGCACCACTGACTGTGAGTATAAGCAGAATACAGAGGCATTTTTTTAGCATGGGTATGCTGGTCAGCTGTCACAACACCAGTACCAGACCAGCATAAACCAGCATTCCTCGTAGTTCGCACATTGGTATGCTGCTTAACCAGCACCAGATCAGCATAAATCAGTTTAGAGCAGCATGGAATTAATGTTTTTCAGAGCAGGGTTTTACTGCATCATACCAGGTAACATGTTATGGCATCTTTTATGAACTTTAGGTACGTCAGGGTTCTTAAGTAAAGAAAGTGGATCTATATAGTATCATGAATCCTCAAAGAACCCTTGAATAAAAAGTATTATTTGCACTGTGAAAGAGTTCTTCAAATGTGCCATAGAGGGTTTAAAGGTTAAAAGGTAGAACCTTTTTGAAAAGGGTTTTCTACTGCACCAAAAAGGGTTCTTTTTTCAATGGAAGAACCCTTTTTTTGGTGCTGTGGAGAACCCTCTACAGCATATTCTCCATCATCTGATGAACTCTTTCATGCTGCAAACACTTTATTCATGCAAAGGCTTCTTTGCATTTATATAGAGCCATTTTCTTAATGAGTTCTAAACATTTGGATACATTTTGCATTGCTGTAGTAATTGTGAGCAGATCTCAGCTGTCCGAGATTCAGTAGTGTTTAAGTACAGTGTGGAAGAGACCACCAAAATCCTCAGAAGTGTATTGATTTTATTGAGAGGATTTTGACTGAACCTTAAGTGGAACGATACACTATATTGACAAATATAAAGCTATATATACCTCAATCATTGTTTTTCTAAAATAAAGAATTAAAAAAGGCCTATCCCGCTTTTCTTGTAGTTATTTGATTGCATGCAGCCAGGATTTTGGATGATCACCACTCCACCTCATCCTTAACTCCCAACCCATTCCACAGCTGAATGTTGGGGGAGCTTTATACACTCCTAGCCCATGTCTGCTCTTAGGCATGGTGCCAGTCTGGTCCATGTTTATCTGCTCCAGAGAGTCCTATTCTATTGGTTTAATATAAAACTTCTGGGGACAAGACAAACGATTCGTGTGCATGTGCACCTCAGTGTCAGCAATGGGTTTTAATTTAGATGGGTGTCTATAAGCATTTGGAAATGGAGTGTATTTCAGACAGGTTTTAGTAACACAGAAAGGTCCAGAAATAGTAGACCCAGTTCAATAAGATTAGCTGAAAATATCTGTGCCCTAGTGAGGGCTATAACAAGCTGTTTAAACACTTGTTTAAGGCATGTGGTTCCGTGTCAGTTAAAGGTTTCTTTGATCATATTGTATTTCGAACATTCCTGAGATGAGGTTTTGGTCCATGCTGTTATTAAGTCCTTAAGCGCTTAAATTGGCAGAGCTGGATCTAAAGGGTTGGAGAATTTGGCAAGGTTAAGGTCTATTTCTGTGTGCTGTGAATAGTGCAAGTTTGTACTTTAGGATAAAATATTCAGTTCAAGGGCAGTGACTGTCTGTGTAATTTGCTGTGAAAGACCCCCAGTCTGTTCAGTAACTTTCCTCTTACAGCGAGTAAACCAACTATGGAATAGACTTTCTCGGCAGAGGCTTTGGGAGAGACTTGGTGTGGATTTGAGCAGAAAGCATCAGCAATTTCCTTCCTAAACCTTCAGTTGTGACCGGGCACTCAGTGGGAGTGCGTGACAGTCCTTGCACCTCAGAAAAATAAACAACCTTTGGCAAGCTGATGTAAATGAATGCACGGGCGCCATGCAGCCAGATTTGTCATCTTGTCGATTTATGCTGAGCACGGGAAAACGTATATCCCTTCAAGTTTTTTTTTTTCTTTTCCTGACTTGTGTTTTCTCTACAAAGTGTCAGCCTATTATGATAAACTTTAATTTCTTTTTTGGATTAGTTTTGAGCCCTGCACAGCGCTGGCGAGGTCGAGAGTGTTGCTAAGTCACCGACAATAATCGAGTTTGTGGATTTACCATGAAGCAATGCATTGCTCCCAGACCTTAGCGTCTGTATCCAATTTTTCTGTCTTGTGCTGTAAGCATATTTCTCTGAATTGATTGGTTCATCCTGCTCCCCCAAAACTTCAGCCATGGAATTAAGTCCCTTGGATTAGCTTCTTAGTTTTTCCTGCATTAACATGCAAAGCCTTGTCCAATTAGAGAAATTGTAAAATATGATGTGAAAGGAGAGGTGGAAATGGATGGATTATTCTTTATTTCCCTCCGCTTCGCAGAGTATTGTTCGGCAGTGTGAGATGCCATGCTTTTTGTCAGGTTTAGTCATAAAGTTCTAACCGTGTCATTGTTATCTGCTTAAATGAGCACATTAACTGCTCTGCTCACTAGCAGCAGCTACCCAGCATGACTTCTAGATTTTGTTCTTCTTTATGATTGAAAACATCTGCTTTTTTCAACCTCCACTGTCCTAAAAAAAAAAAAAAACACCCTTTGATTTCAGAAAGCGGAAATCGCTGTGGCCCCATTGACTATCACCCTGGTCCGGGAGGAGGTCATTGATTTCTCAAAGCCCTTCATGAGCTTGGGCATCTCCATCATGATCAAGAAGCCTCAAAAGTCCAAGCCGGGCGTGTTCTCCTTCCTGGACCCGTTGGCCTACGAGATCTGGATGTGCATCGTGTTCGCCTACATCGGCGTAAGCGTGGTGCTCTTCCTGGTCAGCCGCTTCAGCCCGTACGAGTGGCACACCGAGGAGCCCGAGGAGGGCACCGACGGTCCGCCCAGTGACCAGCCCCCCAATGAGTTTGGGATCTTCAACAGTCTCTGGTTCTCCCTTGGAGCCTTCATGCAGCAGGGCTGTGACATCTCCCCCAGGTAGGCTACCTTCCTTTAAGTTTTTAAACTCCTAGTGTCCTGTGTGTGGGTCCACGTTTCCTCAGTAGTTTCACATTAATTACTGTATAATAAGTCTTCAGATAAGAATTGAGTTCAAGTTTATTCTCTTAAGCCATAGAAGAACTTCTACATTTGGCCAACTTTAATCATTTTAAACAAGTTTAATAATTAGCACTGCAGACTCAGAATCTGCCAATAAGTAACGAACTGAAAATGTGATTTAGTGTAATTAATAATGTAATTATATAATTAATAATGTAATTATATAATTATGGTTGAATAATAGGGCGTGTAATTGTACACAAAAGTCACAGTTTGGTAAACACCACAGTTCAGACCTCATGGTTCAGTCCGATTTCAGTTCAGTGGTTGGAAAAAGTTTACTTTTATTTCTTTTTGTTTCCTTTTCAGACACTAACTAAGTTGAGAAGATTAGTAGTGCATGTTGCTAACAGATTACAGCTTAACGCAGGGGTTGCCAAACATTTTCATAAGACCCCCTACATTTTTACAAAATAATAAAATGACATTTATTTGTTCTATATTCAGCTCTAATTTTCAGTATAAAGACATTGATACAGGTCAGTAATATTTATACATGACTTGATCTTAATACTGTGAAACTGTAGACAGCTTTAGGTGTGTTAATGGGAAATAACTGGTTGCTGCAGACTGGGGAAATGTTTCTGGTCTAAGTTCAGCAGCTGAGTTTTAAGATTTGTTGTGCCAGTAACCATTAGTCACTATAAGCTAAATTCCCAACCATTTATTAGAGCCGGTTACATCTGTAGTCTTCCAGGTCTTGAGACTTATTATACTGTACTTAGATGAAAAACAATTGGAGGAAACGAATGGAATTATTATGAAGCTAGTAATAGTAAAAGTGAGTAATAGAAGTCTAGACCAGGTCTATGAATGTTAAGGAGCTGAATTGCTCACCTCTGCACTTTCATTTGCCCTAAGGGCAGCTTATTTAGGGTAGTGTTGATTGGAGTATGAAGTGGAATTAAGTCTCTTAACCTCAGGTTACCTCATGAAAAGGTCTCCCGAGTATTGATATGGTAATACCGGACAACCTGAAATAGACATGTGGCTCTCCTGTTACCATGGCGATGTACCAAAGAGTGCATGTAATTTGCAAAAGAGTGGAACAAGGGCCAGTGTTCTGTAGAACGTTCTAACCTCAATGTAAATCACTTTACCATTGCTTTGTGCTTTGGTGTGTGTCTGCTCGTCTGCTGGGGAAGGGGCTGTCACTATGCACCATATGTGTGTCTCTCTCTTATCAGGACAACATGACACACTCATTCATATCCCATTGGTGCGCAGATGTGGTCGGCCTCGGTGTTTTAGCATGTCTCTTCACTTATCAAATGCTTCATCCTCCTCTCAGTCTGTTAGCTAATCAACGTGTTTCACCTGCGCCATTGCGCTGTACAAAGTACCTGGGGTGCCATTGTTGGTCTTCATTGCTCTTTTTCTGATGAATCTCGCTCTCTGTGCAAGCCCAGCAGGAGTTGGTTAACAATCATTTTGGGGTCATTGCTTGTCTCTGTGCACTTTACTGTCTGTCTTCACTTGTCCATTTGTCTTATAGAGATGTTCATAAATTCCACAGGTAACATGCTCATAATCGAGCTACTGTGTTGTTTGTGTCATGTGTTTCTGGTACTTTCTCTTGTCTGCTGGGCTGACCTCAGGCTTTTTTGGCTCTCTGTGCCACCATTCTATCTCTCTTACTCTTCCTCTCTGTCTGTTTCTCTCTCTTTGTCCTCTGTAACACCTGCATGACCATGATAGAGCTTTTTAAGACCTGTTATCAAAATTGGAGAGCAAAAAAACTCTATTTTTCAGCCCCCCACCGCCAGATAAGAAATCACTCACATGACAGGACAAGGGGAACAAAGGAGCAATAAAAAGAACGACACGTGGCAGAAGACAGCAGGTACTTAGAGGGCCATCAGAACCATAGGGTCCAGCTTAGCTACTCTGCACTATAGACTGCTCTCTGCAGCACTATAGTAGGCCTATGGTTCTGATCTAGCATAAGAAAACTCATTTAGAATTCCATTTAGGACTATAAGTAGCTCATGACTTTCATCATCCTAATACAGACCTAATAAGGATGCATGGTATGAACAGGGAGGGGGGACAGTGCTGAATATGCACTTAATGAGTATCCAGAACAGGCTGTACAAGCACACATGAAAAAAAAAAAAAAGACCTGCACCACCTTTTTACATACTGTTCATTTTCTTTACTCACCATATGCCATCTTTTTAGTGATAATATATGTTGTTTTGCGCAAAGCTGATGCAATAACACCACAACATATGGCAGAGCTTTGTAATGGACTCTATATAACCAACAGTGTTTTGAAACTTCTCAGCAGCATGCAGAGATAATGCTTAATCGACTGTTCTTCGTCACTGTACTTAAGTATTATACTGTAAAACTGAATGCTTATGCTTCTAATGCAGTATTTCACAAGTTTGCTGATTTATTTGTTTTTCTTGTCAGTAATTATAAGTATGAAACTGTGCATGCCTGTGGTAATTCATCCTTGTGCAAAGACCACGTTGGTGACCATGGTGGTCCTTCCTGCTGAGCTGTTCCACCGTTACTCTAGTATCAGCTGCCATTAGCTGCCAGCTACACCTTAACAACCAACCTCCATACAACATTACCGACCAATATTTATACCATAGCAACACATGAGCTATCTACATTTATATTTACATTTCTGGCAACTTACATGGTTACTCATATTAGAGGAGTGTTAGGAGTCTTGCCCAAGGACTCTTGGTGTAGCACATTATAGTGGCCAAGTCTGGGAATCGAACCCCAGTCGCCCACAAGCTGTGGTGGCTCACTGTTGGTGTTATATATTGCGCCACACCAACATCTATACCAGAGCAACACCTTAGCAACTAAAACCTATACCATAGCAACACATGGTAAAGGTTCTGTTAACTTTTAGCCCAACCATACCATATCTTGCCCCAATGTTCATATAAAACTTTGCTGAGAAAAACTTTGCTAATCCTCTTTATGAGGATTAAACCATTTTTTAATCGATTTCTTTCATTGTGATATTCACATAAGAAACATAAGTAACATAGTGAGTGATTTCAGCCAATAGAAACACATCTGTGATGCCAGGTGGACCAGCCTGGCAGATGGGACCACTGTGGTCACCACATCAGTACTACCTATTAATCACAACACCACACAGAGTTTGGGTTAAGACAAGGCAGAATGAATGAGTTGGGTTACACAGTGTGTGATCAGTTAAAGTCCAGTGCTGAAGAAAAATAAGCTCACCAGGCTACAAGGTGGTAGTCATTTCAGGGTCCTGCAGATGGCATTGCATGAGGTTGTTTGGACTACAAATACCAGTGGGGTGTGCAACAGGATTCATAGATTCAGAAACGGTGATATGGTGCAGTGAATGTCTCATTTGATATGTGAGTTGTAAAGCAGAAGTTAATGATTGGCTGATTGGCTGCATTCGGGTGTGCCAGTAGCCATTGTGTGAAGGAAATAGCTGAATTTGCAGGTGTATGGAAGCGTAAGGTCAAACAGGTCTGCCAGAAGTGGCAAAATCCTAGTTTACTGGAAATCCTCATCAGAGTTGTGGCTGAAAGAAGAAAATTATGGACAAGGCCATTCATGTTTTTCATGGCTTGAAATAAAAATCACTTCACTTCCATGAAAGAATTGCTTCTAGAAGTCAACACAGGACCTTCACAACCGATTTCTGAACAAACAGTCTGCTGGGAATCGTATATTATGAAAATATGGAGCAGGGTGTCACACAAGATGCCGTTGCTGACTGTTTTTTGGCTACAGTTCTGATGAGAATTTTGTGTAGACTGGGATTTTTGCCACTTCTGGTAGACCAGTACTGCTGTATGTTTGACACACCTGCAATTTCTGCTCCTTCCTTCACACTATGGCCTTTGGCAAGCTCAAATGCAATCACCCCTTCTAGCTAATCATTAACATCAGTTTTGTGACCCATCTTCTACACATTGACTACATTCTACCACCTATTCCCAATCTATTGCACACCCCACATTAATTTATAGCCCAATCATCCTGGTGCAGTTCCACCTGCACAAGAATGAAGTTGCTACCACCTTAAACATGAAAAAGGACTGATTCCCAGTGAGTTTATATATATACCATTGGAAGGTCACAGTAATGCCATAGACATCCATGGTCAGAAGTCCAGGAGAGAATATTTGGCCATTTTCTCTCTCTCTTTGAGTCTACCCTATCACTCAGTGTGAACATTAAAATGCAGTTTCTTTGTGCTTGTTCTACACCCCTGGCAGTAATTCCCTTGCTAGTTATGTGCATGTTTTAAATGTGTAGAATTCCTGAGGGGGGATTTATCCTTGCTCTCATGCTGTGCGTATTTGAATTATTTATCATCATTTGATGGAGAACACGAAATGGAATTATGCTTGGGCAGATTGGTTATTCAACTTGTATGTTCTATCTTGTTTCATTGTAAGCAATATAGTTGTTAAGCCTAAGTCCATTCCATCTTATATTAATCAGGTTCCTTCCTATCTTGTTCTTTCACCATTGCTGCATGGTGATGGCAAACACAGGACGAGAGTGCAACCCAGTGCAAGATGAATGACGCAAGTGGCTGAACGATGCAGTATGAAAATGTTGAGAGGGGCATCTGCAATGGGTTTAGACAGGGTCATATCTCTTGGATGGATCCCTGTGGTGTTGTTTTTGGCTCAGCGGTCTGACATGTGTCGTTAGCAGGCAGATAGTATAGGTAGCTTCCTGGGTCTTGGAACAACTAGCATCTGGCAGGAGAGCTGTTTGGCTCATCCTGGATCCATAATGTACACAGCCAGCAGACCTTATCAGACACACACAGTTTAAAAACCTATTTTCACATAGCTAATACCTATGGTAGCCAATGGCACACTGAGTTATGCACCAACTAGTGCTTTTTGTCTTAGCCCCCCCCCAGCCTGAAGCCCTTGGATAAGCCATTTTTGTCACGTATGCAATTTCCACAGCTTCCCTGCAGTCTTCATGCTTCCGTGACCCGAGTCCTTGACGTGCCATGATTGCCTCGATTCCTACTTATTTTCTGCATGTATGTGCATGCTTGTGTGTGTGTGTGTGTGTGTGTGTGTGTGTGCGTGTGCGTGTGCGTGCGCGAGTGCATCTGTGTGTGGTGCAGAAAGATGGAGTACAAGAGATATGCATTTGTTGGAACATGTCTTTAAGGGTGTACATGTGAATAAGGTGGTGGATGTTGAAGGAGGTTGTGCTAGCCATTTGCTGGCAGGGAAAATAGTTGTTTTTAACGTTCTGTCCCCATTTCAGGCCTTCCTATTCCTCTTCCTATTCATCTCTGGATTTCCTCATCACCCCTTATACATTTCTAGCACAGCATGTTAAAATTCTCCCGCTCTCTTTATCTCGCGCTCTCTCCCTGACAATCCGTCCTTCACTTTTTTCCTCTTTCCATTTTTTTGTATTTGAGGGTCGATCTTGCCTCAGCAATTGCCTCTATTCAGTAGTTTCTTTTATTCCGGAAATGACTGGGAAATTATTGCAGGGCTCGGAGGAGGGAAAGATCATGGCAGTGATGCTAGCGAGAGGATATGATTCATTCATCAGGGCCAGTGTTAGGAGAGAAAGAGAGAGGAGGGTGGAGATCACACTACAGCTGAGGACATTTTACTCCAGGCTTGCCTAACGCCAACACGACTACCGGGCATGACTTTAGCAGTCCAATTTCAGGATGTCATGATTACTCAATCAAAAATGAATGCGTGAAAAATTGGCGGTGATTAGTTGGCAATTTGCATGACTATAATTAGTCAAATTAAAAATATCATATTGAAAAGAAATGCAATTAAACATGTTATTTGTGTAGTTATTGTGATTAATACCTAATAACTTTATTTAATATTACTCTAAATAAAGATTTGCTTCCATTTAAAAATAGCTTCATCAGCATGTACTCTTTAATATAATTAAACTTTATTTACATTACGTCCCAGTCAGCAACTGTGTATATAATATAATCAATGTTTCCACCTCTTCTCACTCTCCTATAGCCTGTGCTATAACCAGTATCATAGTATCATAATATGTATCATATTACCACAGTTTAGATATTCAATCTGTGTGCACTACATAGGCAGTAGGTGGATATATGATATTTAGCCATGGATTCATCAATCAGAGCAACATGCCATACATCAGCCTATAAAGAAAGATGGTGAAAGAGTCAAACTAAGAGATATATGCTAATTTATATTATTAACATATTCACTGTGACAGTACTAGTAACAATAAATGTGTCAAATTTGATCTCAATGTATTTATTTATCTTTGTCTTAAATGTAATAAAATCCAAAAATGTAATCTACATAATTGTGTAACATAATCGTGCTTGCACACAGGGGAATTTGTCCTCCGCATTTTACCCATCCACGCACATAAACATAGAATTCACACACTAGATGGCAGTGAGTTAGACACACATTGCATTTTCCAATAGTGGTAAATGTGATATTACATCAGCAGTCAGCAGCCTGTATTATGTTATTAGACACATTATTGCACTGGACGTACATTTGTGACCAAGTTAAATGTACAGTTTTATTAGATCACACGAACTTATTAAACTAGATTATTATAAACTTAAAAGTGCTATAAATTTGTATTTTCAAAATGCTGAATTCTGTAATAAGTGCATTAACATAATGAATATTTTCTATTATTTCTTTATCAAACAATCAAGTCAAATTGTGTAAAGACACTGCATTTTCTTTCAAACTGGATTTGAAATGCTTTGCATTTTGTTACTGTTTAGTGTAATCCATTTTTAGTGCATGGCTGAATGCTCAAATAAATATCAAAATAATAGGTAGATTAATTGATTTCTAATATAATTAATCGTCACAGCCCTACTTAGATCAGTAATCCATGTGCTACACCTTTGCATGGAACCGTAATTGTATGCATTACCTTCAACAGGCCATAGATTGCAGTTCACAGTTTAGCATATGCTGTAACATGTTCATGCCATGGCAACACATGTAGTCTGAAATGTTGCCAACAGGGTCAGAGCCTCATTCTGTATCTACCAGTGGAAATGGAAAGTAGTCTGAAATATGATTGCATGCTGTTGAATCAGGTAATGGAAGTGCTTGTTTGGGTTTTTTTTCCAATCTGCCAGTGAAATTAGAGATCAGTAATGTGGAGGGTGATTGCGAATGGCTTTGGCCTTATGCGTGGAGAAATTGATTTGCAGGTATTAAATCTTAATCAGGCCAGTAGAGAGCAAGCCATGAATAAATAAAGCACTGGAGGCTTACTGGGGGCTGCAGGCAGTGACCTTTTCATTTATCTACACTGTTTCAAGGTCCTCCCTTCTCCTGCCGCCCTGTCCCTCCCTCCTGCCACTCTATCCTTATTCACCCTTTTCTGCTCCCAGTGGGCCAGTTTTCCAGACACAGATTATGCCTAGCCCTGGACTAAAATAAGCTTTTTCAGTGAAGAACCTCCCCTCCCCTTTAGTCCATTTCTGTGCTTTAGTCTAGTTCTGTACTCAGATGAACATCAACATAAATGTTTTTCTTCTTTTAAGGGGTTTCTGTTTCAGCAATTAGGCACAAATCAGGTGCTTTCAAATCCTAAAAGTGGCACAAAACATGAAACAATATTACAGCAGTTTTTCACATTCAAATAAATACTAAAGAGTTCATATAATTTATGAAACATGTTTTAGAATATAATGCTAGACCTTCATGCCTCACAGTGATGATTATGAAATTATTATTAGTAAATTATACAGTTACATATTTTCTATTAAATTCGCACTAAAAAGACTTAATCTATTTAGCAGTCAGTTATGTATTTTTCCTTTCTATAAATGTCTGACCAAATGACCTTGAATAAACATTACCTGAAGCTGCTGGCCCAGATCTGCCTGAATTTGTGTTTTCCACTGCTGCTACATGACTGGCTGATTACATAATTGCACAAATGAGTAGCTGTACAGGTGTTCAGACTAAATTGCTCACAGTCATGGAAAAAAAAAAAAGACAAACACCCCATGAAAACCTTTTTGAACATATTTAAAAATGTGGACATATGATCTTCATTTGAACTTATCTGAGGGATGGAGGTGATATAACTGCAAGTAAAACTGAAGAAATGTTGTTGTTTTTTTTTTATTAAAAAAAAGAAATCATGCCTAAAATTGTTAGAGATTACTGTGGAGGAAGTTGTCTTATTTAAACCTCAGACATTGGTTTGGTTTGCCCTTGATTGTTGAAATGAGTGGATTCACCATGGCAAGACCAGAAGAGCTCTGTGAGGCCTTCAGAATAAAGGTAATAGATGCAAACGAAAAAGATTTTTAAATAAAAACAGCCATTCACTGTCTGGAAAAGAATTAACAAGTAAAGAACGTTTAAAACAACTTCCAACATGGCCAGATCAGACTGTCCTAGCATGTTCAGCCCAAGAGTAGAATGCAAGCTGTGTAAAGAAGTCTTCAACAATCCTAAAACATCATCACAGGACCTACATGTAGCACTTGCCACAACTGATATCATGGTGTATCAGAAAGAGATGCACAAGTTTGATTTTCATGGGAGGTGTGCAAGGAGGAAACCCTTGCTGTCAAAAAATAAAAACATTAAGGCAAGTTTGACAAAGAACACAGAAACAAAGACCAGACTTCTGGAACAATGTGCTTTGGATAGATGAATCCAAAGTTGAATTATTTACACACAGTAACAGAATACATACATAGCATTTGAGCATACTTCATACCAACTGTGAAGCCTGGAGGAGGAAATTTGAAGGAGAGCTCTCTATTATGTAAACCGCTATAAAATTTGTATCGAATAAGAGGGTGCTTTAACAAAAATGTTAGACCATCTGTACAAACACTGAGACTGAAACATCACATAGCTGAAAGAATTTCACATGGAGGAATGGGAAAGGTGGTGATTTCAGAGACTACTACATATATGGTTATAGAAAACTAAACATCAAATTTACATCATTTCAGCCAACAGAGGAAATACTATCTATTAGTGCACAGAGTGTCCTAACTTTTCTCCCAAGAAAACTGCATTTCTATTAATTACATTTTGCAAATGATTAAAAAAATCTTCAGTTTATGTGTTTGTGATACGTCACCTCCATCTCTTTTTATAGCTAAAATAAAGATCAAATGCCTATATGTTTATATATGTTTTTTTTTCCCCTAAGACTATATATATAAACGACCTCTGTGCTGATTGGCTACTCAATGTTCACTTAAAAAGCAGGCCAGCCTGAAATGTCCTGACAGTATGTGGACCCTCAAACTTGAAAAATATATTCAGTTTTTCTCCCTTTTGCCCAAAAAAAGAAGCATGCAAAGCGACTGATGTGTCTTTTTCATGGGTAATGACTGCAGTGAGCACAGTCTGCAGGGACATGAGACAAGAGCATAAAGTACTGACTGCACTGACAAATGCCGAGCGCTTCACTGTCAATAGCACACTTATCACACTCTGCTAATGACACTGCCTTGATAAAGAGCTGCTTTGAGACATGCACTGGTGACAGGTGTGTGTGTGTGTGTGTGTGTGTGTGTGTGTGTGTGTGTGTGTGTGGCGTGAAGCCGTCAGCCTCTTGTCATTGTGCTATGATCAGAAACGCTGTAATACAAGCAATGACATGGAAGGGACCAAGGACAATGCCTATTTGTCCATGGCTTATGTGTCCAGGCAGCAGAGCCACAGAGTGGCAAGGCTTTGAGTCATTGGTGTCGTGTCCGCTCAATTGGGGCTTTTATTAAATTGACTTTGTCTTATAGAGTCAAATCGATTAGCTGCGCTTTAGTGCGAGCCCAGACGCATCTGTCCCTCAGACGTCACCGTGGCAGACTGTGTGTCTGCATGCAGGTTAGTGCTTAGCAGAAGACGACGGCACTCGTCCAGATCCAGCGTCAATCACGGATGGCATACGCAGGGCATGTAGTCTGAGATTTCATAAGACTGCAGTGTTTCAAAGCCCTCTATTCAGGTTAGTGTTTAATGTGCACTAGAGATATAGCAGGATGATGGCCTTGCTCTTTCACAGCTGTCATGTCTGACCATTGTTGTTTCAGTCTGGACTTGTGTAGATGGGTGCGCTCCAGTGCAGCACTGCCCAAAATCCCTTGAAAAGAAATGCATGAATTTTGTGACAATATGAGATTTTTATTGCATGATGATTGTCTCAGAACATATTGTGGTTTTTCAGTAGCAAAATAAATCAATACACAAGTATCAATACATAAAACATTAAGAATAGAGACAAAAACCCACCGATGAGTAAGTCAAAGGGTGACGGTGACAATGAAAACTCACTCAGATTTGGTGTACTAAACTTTGGGAGGAACCAGACTCATGAGGGGGAACCGTCCGCTTGGTCAAACTACTCATACATGATTGATAAGGTACACTGGATGGACCATGTCTGTTGTAATGCTCAGGAGTACCGAAGTAAAGATAGTAGCAGATAATTAAGGTTTATGTCAATTTCTGCATAGTCAGTAATGGCAGGTGGGCAACTAGTCCAAGCCAGGGTGGGAAAATACTCCAAAGTCCAGTAGACAGAAGGTGGGCAGCCAGCCTGGGCAGGTGGGCTGTCATTAGCGCAGGAAAGATAGAGAGATATAATTAGTTTAGTGTCTAGATTTATGGAGAACAGAGATTGTAAACATTACCAGAGTGTGGCAAGTGACTCTGGCAGATCTTGACTGACAGCCTAACTAAAAGGAGAGAATCAGAAGGTAAAATAAACATGGGAGCATCCTGAAACACTGGCATACAACCGCTCCACCAACACAAACTTAAGTGATCACATGAAACGGTCAGGCGACAACACCAAAATCCCAGTATACCATTTTAAAATGACGCTTACTTCAGTTTTGTATAGAGTCTCCTTTTTGAGTAAATAAATAACTATATTTATTGTCAAAAGAATCGTTGCATCCAGAAGGGATTTGAATGATATTGGGAAGGAAGATAAAGGTTCTCTTCTATCTTGTATCTCTTGTATCATTGTGAAGTATGACTGGTGTTGTCTTGTTGGAATAACACTCTGGAGTGCGCAATCAGGAAATATAGAGCCACTGGTTGACCTCATGAACTTAATGTTGGGCTACCAAAGTGCCTGTAATGAAGACCAATGATCTAACATCATATCAATTTGCACCTCATACCATGATAGCAGAGCTTTCTGGACAAATCAGTGATCTTGGTGCTTACCGTGCTCCTTATACACGTGAATTTGTTGGTTGTTTCTACCAAGACAAAAGTCAGACTCATTATGGAAGATGACATACTGCCATTCTGAGTGACTCCTTGCCAGTCTGATGTGACACCATTGTGGATGTGTGTTGCAATCGGTTGTTTCTTTCTGGGTACAAATATGTGGAGCGCCTTTGAAGTACAGTATTCATTATGGATTAAATTGGTGACTATTTTCTCTGGTGTTTTTTTTTTTTTCTATTCTCTGTTCAGTTGCTTTTTAAAGTACTAATTTTGAGCAAATGTAAACAATGATAACCATCATTTTAAATGCTATGGTATACCTAAAATCAGCTGCAACCCTAGCATGAACTAATTTTGCCTGCCTTCCTCAGTTATGAAATGATTTGCATGATCAGTATAAGGTGTAAATTTAAACGCCGCTAGCTTCTCTCACACCACCTCCATGGAGATACTCGTCAATGACGTTCCCTCCTGCCCACCATGACTGCCAATCTGTCACCATGGCACCCACTCAAAGAAGTGTCTACCTCCAGAGAGAGGACCTTGGGCTTGCCTCTTTTATAACACACAACAATATGGCCAACAATCACAATGGCACAAAATAATTCCATTATATTTCATTTTATATCCATAATTATCCATATACATTTCTTAAGTCTGAATCATAAGGTCTACCCTGGTCATATTGCAGTTCTTATTATCTAAGAAAACAGTCGCACTCTTTCACCCATTATATTCTGAGAACAGGAGTCATTTTTAGTATGAGAACAAGGTATGAATTCAGACATGCGTTCGACCATGTAACACTTTTTACAGTTAGAATCTCAGCGCTCATGTGCTAAGAATTGCCATTGTTCTCAAATAATAATTTTATTTTGTGAAACAGACTGATGTTCTTGCTCACTACTTTACACCACATTCCATTAATATTATTTTTCCCTTTCTTAAAAGTTGCTCTTGGCTACCTTACAACTTATCTGGGTTATCCCTGCTGATCCGCTGCAACTCAGTCCTGTAGGCAGTGTGCAGAATGTAGAGACCTCTCATAATGTATTTAACTAGGCCAGCATCAGGAAAAAGCTATGTATACATTTAAGTTCAAATTACTTTCCTCATCAAAAAATCATGGCTTTGGAACTATACGGTTTCTGATACTTTTATTCAAATTGAGTTATTTACATATTCTTATTCTATGACTACTTCTGAGGTGTTTTTTTTTTTTATGTTGTATGCATATTAATCACAATTTAAAGAGCAGCATGACTTAATTTAACCATTTCAAACAATGTAATTCTGTGCATTTGGTCCATACATGACCATTTCTCTTATATTGAGATAAAAATGTTTGTCATATCACCCAACACTAGTACCTAGTGAATCCACCCTTAACTCTTACTACAACTTCCATTTTTTAAGCAGATTTTCTTTCAGGTAATGCAGCAAATCTGCTGGGAGAGCGTAGAAGTTGGAGCATTTTCTGCATCTCACCATCCAGGTCATCCCAATCACTGTCCAATGTTGTTGAGGTCTGGACTCTGTAGTGGTCAGTCCATTGTTTTGGTGAAACCTGCAGCTTCTGCAGTTCGATTCCTTTCCTCAGTAAGAGCTTCTTGATCAGCTCCACAGCCTTTCAGACCCACAGTGTAGAGCTGTCCTCTCACAACGAAAGGATGGACAGAACCACCTGTGAAGTGACAGTAGGGCTTGATTTTCTCCTCTCTTACAAAGGTGAAAGCTTTAAGAGATGTTTGTGATAACAGCCATCTTTTGGTGGTCCACCAGGTCTTTCAGTCCAATTTTTTTTTTCACCTATTTCCTTTGGGTTCTTTGGGATTATCTTATATATATATATAATTACCTCATATGTATTTTCTGATAATATTCTTATTAAATCAAATAGTTTATATATTTATTTCAGCTTGTTTCCATTGACTGGAAATGAAGGGTTGTAAAATTTCATCCCAAATGTCACTGGATCCTCTAATTTGACATTATGTAGTCGGAAAACAAATGCTACTACATGCATGCAAGCAAATCAGTGACTGACTGTAAGGCTAAAATCAACTTAATCATGACTGTACTGCCTATTTTAACGGTAGAATTGTACTGGGCAATATGATAGGATTTTATTGAGCCATGATAAAGTTTATCATGATACATAATATACATATACATCTCTGAGCATATTGTGGATATGATCAGAGCTTAAACAACCTAACCAACTGCATGTTTTATTACAAAAAAGGCAATTTGTCCTGTTTACCTTAATATAGAGCAAATGTTGATCAAAGTAACGTGTATGGGATAAAGTATGGGGTAGAGTTTGTGTTTTTTAAGAACTAAAGCATTTTTCTGCTTGTCAAATTATTGTGATAACTATCATGTATCATGAGATTGTCATTAAATGTTCTGATCTAATATTTTTACCATATCATCCACCCCTATTTCTGCTGTCAAAGCCTCTTCACATAGCTTATGGGTTTAACTAACCCAGTCTTATGGTGTCAGTCCATCATTTGTGATCCCTGTATCATGATGGTTTGGTAGGAATACATCCCCATTGCACCCTTATTAGACGTCCTGCCCAAGTACTCTTTGTAGTGGGGCATGGTGTGCTTACCCATTTGGGGAATTGAACCCAAGCCTGACAAAGGAAGGGTGTAAGGACAACAGAATGTGATGGGGTGGGTTTTTGGTTAACAGCAGAACGTGATGGCGTGGGGTTTCGGTCAACAGAATGTGATGGCATGTGTTTTAGGTTAACAACTGAATATGAAGGGGTGTTTTTTTTTTTTTACTTTACAACAAAATGTGACCTAGTGGATTTTTTGCTTAAACAGAATGTGATGGGGTAGATTTTGCTTGACAGCAGAATGTGCTAGCGTGGGTTTTCGTTTAACAACAACA
The DNA here is from genome assembly GCA_034509495.1 of Acestrorhynchus altus. NCBI lineage: Eukaryota > Metazoa > Chordata > Actinopteri > Characiformes > Acestrorhynchidae > Acestrorhynchus > Acestrorhynchus altus. The sequence continues at coordinate 21,876,500 of CM067516.1, read as the reverse complement.
TGCGATGGTGTGGATTTTTGGTTAACAACAGCATGTGATGGGGTGGTTTTTGAAAGTGCCATTTAGTTCCACAATAGAGAAACATGGACTACGAGATAATGTAATCATCCAGCAGGTCCATCTAGAGTAGGAGGAGCTTCTGTTGAGAGATAAAGACTTTGCTGAGGAATTAAATTACCTAATTAATTATTAAATATTATTGAAATTAAATATATTTAAGAAAAAGTATCCAATCTCTACAACCGTTGTCTATCATCTAGACCTATTCTCATTTCCCTGCCACAAGCTTTCTCCCAGAACCTCAGGCGGGGTTCTAACTGCGGAGCAGGGTTCGTGATCTCTGGCTGTCTGATGATCATTCCTGCTTGCAGGCATGTTTTAACAGCCTGTGCTGTTCCATGAGGTGGAACACGTCTTAAGCTGGGGGAAATCTCCATGCCGCAGGGTTGCCATTCAGTATTCTCGTGATGGTTTTTCGCCATTTCCACCGCACTGCAGTGATGGCCCGCTGCATGTTTGGTGCTCAGCCGTTGTGCCCACACTGAGGTGACAAGTCCTGGCCTCATTATTCTTGATTATGGATCTGTCCAGAGCCATTAATCTCATCTTTACATGCCATGGTAACTGATACCTCTCTTCTTTGCCTCTCCCTCCTGCTTCTCCCTTTTCTTCTCTTTCCTCCCTCTGCTGTCTTCCTTGCTCTGCACCCTCTGGGTCATGGATGTTCTCTTCATCCTACCCCTCCTCCGCCCATCCTCCTTGTCTCTCGTTTCTTCTCCCATTCCCTTCTCTTCCTGTTGGTATAGGTCACTGTCTGGCCGCATTGTGGGAGGCGTGTGGTGGTTCTTCACCCTCATCATCATCTCCTCCTACACAGCCAACCTGGCTGCCTTCCTCACTGTGGAAAGGATGGTGTCGCCCATTGAGAGTGCCGAAGACCTGGCCAAGCAAACAGATATAGCGTATGGAACTCTAGACTCAGGCTCCACTAAAGAGTTTTTCAGGGTGAGTAGACTGATAAGACAAAGGGGAATCCATCATTAAACAGCAATGATCTACATCTAGAATTATTTTATGGGAATGATGGGATTTATTTATTGATTGATTTACTTTATTTCTGGGAAGTAAGCAATAAAAAACATGAATCCCAGTATTTATATTTATCTGTCTGTACCTAGTTTATTCATTCAGTTGTACATTCAAATAATTCAGACTGCCTAATCTGTACCTATACTAATGCATATCATAAAAAAAAATTTAAAGCCTTTTTTGTGTTCATTTTTGGCTTATACGAAAATCAGAAATTTGGTATCTGGAATTATTAGATACCAGATTATGAACATTATGAATATAATATATGACATATAAGACGTTATGGCCCTGTGGACAGGTGCTAAATCCTGCCAGAAAAGGAATCCTGCATCTCCATAAAGCTTGTCAGCAGGTGGAAGCATGTGTCTCCACTCTTTCAAATTCTGAGTTTACGTTGAGACTTCTAGAACTCTTGATTTCCAGATGAAATGCAAAATTACTTTACTTTCATCTGAAAAGAGGACTTTGGAGCACTGAGCAACAGTCCAGTTGCTGCAGTTTTAGCCTCTCTCAGTGACACTAACCTCAGGCCACTCCTTGTGAAGCTCTCCCAAATTCTTTTATGGACAATCTTCTCAAAGCTGTGGCTATCCCTGTTGTTTGTGCACCTTCCAGTCAAATTTACATTAATATGCTTTGATACAGCACTCAGAGAACAGCCAGTAATGACCTTCTGTTGCATGTGACACTGCATGTAGTAATTTATGTAATTGAACTAGGAATATTTGAATACTGTTGTAATAATGTTCTAATAATTTAAGATACTGGATTTCTAATTTTCATGATCTATAGCCATAGTGATGAAAAATAAAATAAAAAAGCTTGAAATTTCTCATTTTACATGTAATTAATATAGTACACAATGATTAGCTATAACATTATGACTTTGCTTGCGCCCCATTATCCATTTTATCAGCTTCACTGATCATAAAGTAGCACTTTGTTATTATATAATTACAGTCAGTGGTCCAACTGTTTCTCTGCCAACCTTTTTTAACCTCCGTTCACCCTGTTCTTTAATGGTCAAGACCCCACAGGATCCACCAAGCAGGTTTTATTTGGGTGGTGGGTCATTCTCAGCACTGCATTGACTCTAATGCTGTGGTGGTGTGCTAGTGTGTGCTAGTGTGTTGCACTGGTTTTGTAGCAGTGCTCCTGGAGTGTTTAAACCACTCAGTGTCACTGCTGGACTGAGAATAGTTAATCAACCAGAAATATCCAGCCTAGAGGATCCAGCTTCTAGAACTAGAGGATGACTAATACAAAAAATGCAGAATCAGATGAGCTTCTGTCACTAACTTTACATCTGTAAGGTGAACCAATTAGGTAGGAGTGTCTAAACACTCCAGCAGCACTCATACCAGCACAGCACACACTAACACACCACCACCATGTCAGTGGCACTGCAGTGCTGAGAATGACCCACCACCCACGTAATACCAGCTCTGTGGTGGCCTTGCGGGTCCTGACCATTAAAGAACAGAGTAAGTGTATGGTATATGGAGCTGATAAAGTAGGCAGTGTAGAAACAAGGAGGTGTACATAATATTATGGCTGATCAGTGTATTTGACAGCTTACCTTTTTTAATATGCATTAGTATATTGTGAGGTTAACATGATGCAGGCACTAATTATTTGTGGAAACATGTACAAAAGAAGGTTTAGGTGTGCTAAAGTTGACAAACAGAGCCGTAGATATAGTTATTACAATAAGCAGTTCCCAACTGACTCTTGCATTTGTCCACTTGAATGGCTTGTCTCCCCCTCTGCTACATCCCAGAGGTCAAAGATCGCTGTATATGAGAAAATGTGGGGCTACATGAAGTCAGCTGAGCCCACAGTGTTCACTAAGACCACGGCGGAAGGTGTGGCTCGGGTGCGGAAGTCAAAGGGAAAGTATGCCTTCCTGCTGGAGTCCACCATGAATGAGTACACGGAGCAGCGCAAGCCCTGCGACACCATGAAGGTCGGAGGCAACCTGGACTCCAAAGGCTACGGAGTCGCCACGCCCAAGGGCTCACAGTTAAGGTGGGTGGAGTAGTATAACAATATGTCACGTGTTGTTATGGTATTCCACCTTCCCTGGCGTGCCTATTTCTACTCGATACTCTCTTTCTTTCTCTTTTTTTGTACTTTCTGTCTTCGGTTTTGCTTTCTTGCTTTTGTGAGCGTTGTTATGTGGGGTGGAGTTACGGCTGCAGTAGTTTTGTTTTCTAATTTTGCTTCATACAGCTTATGTTTATGGAAAGCATCACTCAGGTAACTGAGTTGCATGTGATTGTCACTGATACTGAGATGAAATGTTAAGATGTTTTAACACCTGAGGAAGATGATAATGCACATGTTTGAATGGAGAGTCCAGAGAATGCCCAGCCTGCTCTGACTCTGCCCTGCTCTCGCAATACTGTAGAATTTACAGACTGGAAAAAGAGACCTAAAAAAACAATGAATAAATAAGTGAAAGAGAAAATCAATATGAGTGTGTGTGTGTGTGTGTGTGTGTGTGTGTGTGTGTGTGTGTGTGTGTCAGGTTTCCACAGTGAACTAACTGAAGCAAGTCAAATGAATAAATACTATTCAGTCTGTAAACTCCACCACGTTCGGCCTGTTAAGGAAGCCCAGCATTGGCCAGGCTTTTCTCGCTGACCTTGGTGAGAAAAGTAACTTACAGATGAGGGTAGCTCCCTGGGTCAGCCATTTCACTGGAGTTACAATCATCTGTCTGTCACTTCTCCTGCATGTGAAAAAAGGGCCTCCACCAGCGTGGCAGAGGGATGTGCGTGTGGTGTCAGAGCAGAGCTGTGGCTTCCCCTTGACTCCACACCTCCAGCACTCTTTAACACTCTTCTGTCTCTTCCCCCCCTCAGCTCAGATGGGCCTCTCTGCATTCTTTTCCTTTTCCACTGCAGTCTCGTCCCTGTCTTTGCTCCTGTGGGCTGTGTCTTTGTCGGTGTTGCATTCAGGATAAACCTCTCTTGAAACCACTAATAATGTTGAATATTTTTATAAATTAATTTTACCCAGTTTTCAGATTTCTTGCAAATAATATTAATTATGCTATTGTTATTTTTCTTATATTTTTTATATTGGATTTTTTTACATTTATTTCACATATATTGACATTAGTAAATCAAAAGTTCACTAATGTGAATCACTCTAGTGTTCTTATGCTTGAAATTACAGTACAAATGTTTGGAATCGCCTTTTCAATACAAGTCTAATTTGATAAATGTAAATATTTGTGGATAAAACGTAGTCACAATTACGTTATTACTCTCCCCCTATCACATACAATGCTTCTGACACAAGGAGGGTGAAAACAAGTACATGCTTTCTCTGATACAGCCAGCCACCAGCTCTTTTCAAACTGCTGCCATTGTGCTCAGAGGAAAGCACAGATAACTGAGAGTGCCATCTACCCCCTCAGAGAGAGCATGGTCAATTTTGCTCTCTTTAATGGCAAGCAGCATGTCCTGGGATTCAAACCTGTGATTCTCAGATCATAGTGCTTGCCACCTGAATCATTAGACCGCTGATCCACTCTGAGCCCTAAGCACCTTATTTTTCCACACTACACCCCCGATTAAAAGTCATTCTGGACCATGTGTGGTGTTCCATTCATCATGAAGTGTTAATGTAGTCTAACTTACACGCTATTTGGCTATTTTGAAATAACTGAATTACATATTAAGTTTATGATAGGACAGAGACGACATGAAGAGGATCCCCCTTCCCAAAGGTTTTTAAGGGCATTAATGTTGGGCTTATCGAGCCGTATAAGCTCTAGTCACTGGCAAGTGAATGTGTACTTTGAGGATAAAGGAATTTTGAGTCAGGATCCTCCTTATTCAGCACTTTTCCAGATGCTCAGAGCTCATTTAGGCTATTCGAAAGCAGCCCAGGGGGATAGAAACAGGTATTGAATACTGTGAAGGTCCTCTGTGTCTCTCAAAGCAATATTGACTATGAAGTAATGAGGAAGCATGAGGGAGAGCACTAGATAGAGGGAGGTGAGAGAAGAGAGAGGGAGTACGTGCAGAGGGGCTATAGATTTTTCACTTCTTTCATATTAGTTGTCCTGTGCTGTTCTTGTTAGAAACAAATAACGCATGTGTGTGTTTTACACGGCAACATGGGGAAAGAGAGGTTTGTCCTGTGTTTATGTGTTTCGTGTGGGGCAGGGTGGGGGGAGGCAACTAAAGCTGTAGAACTTTCCACCCCTGTGTAGTGTATATATACGTTTATTTCTCTAATTTCCTCTGATTGGGTACTGCTCACTCTGACAAACTATGTTTTATCGTTTCAAGAAGTGCAGTTAACCTGGCAGTTTTAAAACTGAATGAACAAGGCCTGTTGGACAAATTGAAAAACAAGTGGTGGTACGACAAAGGAGAGTGTGGCAGCGGAGGAGGTGGTGAGAAGGTTAGCCACTATGTCAACAAATGCGGGTAAACAGATTCCTATGTAACGGGCGCATCTGCCGGGGCCACAACACATACAACACACACACACACATCTGACCATCCCTACAAACTCATTGAGCCTGAGATGAGAAACGGAAAACAGCAGTTACTGTCAGAGCACAAACATTCGCCAGTTGATTCAATTCTTTCAGATTCTTTCTTTGATGTGTCGCATCCACACTCATGCACCATATTTAGAGTGAAGATACTGAGGCCTTTCTTTCCCCCAAGATTTATCACATAAAAAACTTAATCTGCATCCTTTTGTCATTCCTATTCTCTCCTGCAAAGAACCCGGTACCTGCATCTTTAAGGATGAATAATGCAGGACCTATTCAGTGGCTTTCGAAAGGAGCTTCAGCAGACGCATTATGATGGTGCATTTTAGACTGGCACAGAAAACTACTCAAAGCACTGCCATTATAAAGAGCTTACAAATAACTCCATTGCCACTGTTGGTACTGCTGCAATATTTAGCAGTTGCCAAGGACACTTTTGTGAGTATTTTCTCAAAACATTCTTAGTTATATGTTTGAAAGGAACTGTTTCTCATTGTTGGAAGGAGTCACACTCTAAGGATGTTTAGAAAGTTTCTTTGGAGCTCTTCTATTGCTTAGCCAATGAACATTTCCATAGATGGTTCTCCAAAGAGACATTTTAGAAACTGAGATTTTTTTATACCGGGGTGCTCATTCGTGGCCTTGGGGATCTGCTACTTCAGATTAGTCTCCTATAGAAGATAATTGCAAGAGAATTGAAAATCTGCAAGATTGTGAAAGCAGGCCAATTCATGTCCAATTGTATATGTTTTGCATACAATTTACATACAAATTCCTGATGCAGTTGATCAGAAGTAAAATTTAAAATGGAGTTTCTGTCCATTAATTACTTTATAGTTAGCTCTGTAACAGTGAAAAGCAGCAGACACACTCAGTTATGTGTATTTTGCCAAACAGTGCCACCAGTGGACAGGAGGTCAAAGCAAGTCACAGAATCTGTAAATACATATATCAAAAATATAGTTGCACCCAGTTGGAAGTGTCTGATTGCAATGCTATTTGGAAGGAAATATAAAAGTTAGCAGGAATTAGAAATGATTAGAAATGTATACCAAGTGACTCCATTGTAGTCATGCATTGCACTTGATTGATTCCTTCTAGGTGCAATTACTTTTTTTTTTTTGATGATGAGTGTACATACATAATGTTGAACATGTGTGAAATAGGAGGTTGTGTTGACTGCTTTGGAGAGATGCAACACCCCTGGCTTCAAATGCTCCCAAAGGTCATCATTACCTGGATCATGAGCTAAACTCTGGTGGATGGTAGATCTCCAATATCATGATTGGGCACCTCGATCTGTACCAATTAGAAGTGTTTCCTAGAACTATATGTCCAAACCAAGAACCACTGAGGAGCCTTATTTCTTAGTATTGTATAAAAACAGTTTGTGCTGCTGCAACTGTATGTGCGTTTCTGCTGGTGTGTGCCAATGTTTGTGGGTTAACAGTAACTGCCTCCGGCATTTGATGAGAAACAGGCCGTGGCAGTATGTGCCCGTTGCCCAAAGCGATGGAGCAGGGTCCCATTCATATGTCTGTAGCTCAACCCCCCCATCATCCCAGGCCCTAACGCTTTCAGCTCCAGGAGCATAGAGACATGTACCCCAATGGGACCCCGCCCTCCGTCACTTTGCCAGTGCAACTGCTATGTCGGCTATTGTAACTGAATAACATAAAATAACATGTCCTATGATGTTATTTATGTTATTTCCCCTACGTGGTTGAAGAACTCCTGTAAACCTTGCCGTTTTGAAACTGAGTGAATCAGGCATCTTAGACAAGCTGAAAAACAAATGGTGGTACGATAAGGGCGAGTGTGGACCCAAGGACTCGGGAAGTAAGGTCAGTCTCCACAAGTCTGGGACCATCACTGTTGTCTAAATGCTCACACAGACATGGTGACAGCCTGTGTGTCATTGAGAGAGAGAGAGAGAAAGAGAGAGAGCTAGAGAGCGAGAAAGAGGGAGATGGCGAGGAAAAAGTCATGCGTTTAGATACGGCAGGCACTTGTTAAGGGAGGAGGACATGTCAGTTTCACTATACACCACTTATGTAATAGGTAAAAAATAACAAGTGTAGCACTTGGTGTAGGCACCAAGCTTCAAGCAGCATAGCAGTTTCTCCAAGCCTTGCTCAGTTTTCCTCCCTGAGTTTGGAATGTCTTACTGTGTCACAGAAATTGTCATCAGACTTACAATAGCTCTAATACACTTCCTGAGAAAAGAACCCATTAAGTGGCTTTGCTGTTAGCTCTACATCTTAAAGGGAAATTCAGTCAAAGTTTCAAAAAATCATAATTAAACACTTTAAATATAAACAAAGTCATTCAGAGTGGTTTAATGCCAAAGGCTCAGCTCTAGAAACACTTACTAAATTAAATTTGTTCACAACAGTAGTGATAGGAATCAGATATCCGAAGTGTTTAACAGCCTCTTTATGCAGCCTCTGCAGTGAATATTCCACTAGCAGAATTTTAAAATCTGCCACCAAAAGAGCTGCAGCATATACACGTTCATGTAATATATAGTCAAATAGATCACAGTGTAGAATCCATGCTTCCTGTGTGCTGCCAAGTTTGTTGCTGTATAAAAGATGTACAAGCTTGTGCCCTGTTCTTCTCTAATAGTGATAATGAGTGTGTGCACACACTGTATGAACAAAACTACTGACATTTGCTCAGTAATTGTGTCTTCTGATATCAAGGGTATTAAAAAAGTGGTCATCCTGCTTTTTTGGAGTAACTCTACTGTCTATCGAAGGTTTTCTGCTAGAGTTTGTAGCCCTGCAGTGAGGATTTGAATGATACTGAAATAATGGGATTGATATACCTATTTCCATGTTCCAAATGAGCCCTTGACACTAACATAATGAATGAATTTTCTGCTTTGTTAGATTATCTTCATTACATGTGAAGTAAATACACAGACAGTGTAACTATCAGTTAGACAGTTCATAGAGAAAAGTAAACAGCTGGAATGACAGTCACTCATCAGCCTGCAGAAAGAGGTTAAAGGGTACCTCACAAGTTATTATGTGTAATAGTTTTGAATGTGCTACCTGATGTCTGAGACATTGCTTTTGATAGTTTTGAGAAGCTTTTTGCCTGAAATGTATGAATCCATTTACAGCAAAAAGATTCAACAAATAAACAAATTACAACATATGTTATGTTGTAAATATATGTTTTAAATATAAATAATAAATAAATAAATGTTTTTTAATATAAACAAAGTCATTCAAAATGGTTTAATTGAGCTTTTTGGCTTAAAATATAAATCCATTTATAGCAAAAATGCTAAAATTGCTTAATGCAATTTTATTAAAAAGGTAAACTGTTATTTTATATTTATTACATTTAAACTGCCATAGTGGTTTTTTTTGTGTTTTTATTTTATGTTAATCCTCTTTGATTTGTAATTCATTCAAATAAGCCACACTGTTCAAAAGTCAAACAAAATATTTTGAAATATTTCACTTTACATGTAATATAAAATATGAAAGTCTAGCTTTTGCATGAACTTATGAACGTGAGTTGATGTTTTTGCACTAGTTTGTGTTTACATATAAAAACAGTACATGTAGCTTCACATGTAGCTTCACCGGTTGTTTTGGATACAAAAAAAAAAAACAGCTGTACACTTTGTGACTCTTAGTTCCTATCAGCACCACTGTAAAGCAGTCTGAGTAAGTACAAATTTTTTGAGAATGCACCATTGAACATATAAACCCTCTTAATGACTTTGTTTATATTTCACTGACTGGAATGTACAGAAAATGTGAAAGATCAGTGGAATTTCCCTTTAAGCGTGAGCATACACAGATTTGCTGCATGACAGACCAACCATTATGAGCCTGATTCTTTCAGACCCCTCAGTGGAAGGAAAGCCTCATATGCGGAGCTAAGCCGAGAGAACCTAAATCCTGTGTCTCATCTCTTTAAGAGAATTCACAGTGTGTAATTACATATTTAACGATAACAGGGGTTAGTAATCCACTCCAGAGTTGAACAAAAACCTGTTGGCATTTTTTTTGTTCTGAGCAATTCCGTGCTAATTGTTGCGTTGTGTGGTGGTAGATTGATGCCTGGTTAGTGACAAGCAGATAAGGTGGCGTAGTCACATGCAGTAGTAAAAAGGGCAGTAAGATGCAAATTTTGGAGGTAGTAAAATGCTGACCATAAGGAGGTGCACTGATTTGTATGTGTACATTCACATGTATGAGAGAATATGTGCATGAGAGAGAATGTAGTCTTGTAGCAGTAACTACCTGTAGAAAGTAGAACTGTGCTTTTTGTGTCTGAATGGATTTCTGAATGGGTCCATATGTGTGTGACTGTGTGTTGTGTGTTCTGTGTTGTGTATCGTTTGTCCCACTAACTGTCTCTCCCGTTTTCCTCCTGCCTCCAGGACAAGAGCTCTCAAGCCCTCAGCCTCAGTAATGTGGCAGGGGTCTTCTACATCCTGGTGGGGGGTCTGGGCCTGGCCATGCTGGTAGCCCTCATCGAGTTCTGCTACAAGTCACGAAACGAGGCCAAGAGAATGAAGGTGGAAGCGCCTGAACAACACCGCCCCCCCTCTAATTCTCCTGACCCTGCCCCCCTCCCCAGCCCTGCCCCCAGCCCACCCCATCCCATCCTGGGGCCCAGTCCCACCCACAGCACTCAAAGCTTAGCCACATATAGAGAGGGTTACAACGTCTACGGGACTGATGGCGTAGAGATGTAGGCGCTCAGACGTACGTAGGGTGCCCTGCTGTAGTAAGTGGAGCTCCTCTGTACTGCTGCAGTAGCTTTGCCGTGTTGAGCGTGTGAACCCGTGGTAAAGCTGCTTGTGTTTTGTGACGTCCTTCATCTCGTCTCCTCGCCTTGTGGTCCAGAGTGGAGATTTCTGCATCTTGCACATTTGTCTGTAGCCATTATAGTCATGGTTTGTAAATTCGAGTCCCATTGATGCTAAAGGGGTCTGTGGCCTAGGGTCCAAGAAAGTATATCTGACCCTTCCATGCTCTCCCAAACAAATACAGTAGAGTTCAAAAATCTGAGATCAGTATTTTGCATCATGTTTCACAGAAACTTTACAGTAGATTGGCTGAAGTTGTGCAAATGCTAGTGCGTCTCAATTTTCTTTATGTGTATAAAAAGATTTTGTTTAAAACTTAGATTAAAAAAAGTAGTTGTCATATTTTACATTCATTAAGGTTGTAAAAAAAATTGGTCAGACCTAAAGAGATGATGTCCGACCAAAACCAAAAACACTTTGGATGGTTCAGACTAATTTAAGGAAGTTGAGGCAATTTATCCAGACCTAACCAGAGCATACAAATGAATGAGAGAATACAAACTAACAAATAAAAACACAAACCTTGATTTGGACCTTGGTCTGGAATGTCGGTTATAAAACACCCTTAATATGTTCTAATAGTGTAATCTTTCAAATGAAAATCATTTGAAACTAATGTGAAACACATTCAATTAGATGTTTCAGAGGAAAGAGAATGAGCTCTTCGTCAGGTTAATAATGTTTTTACTGACACCTGTACAGCTTTCCATGCTTACAACAGTGGCTACAGGAGAATACATTTGTGGGCAGAGCATGCACTTGTGGGTCAATTGGTGCAGGTCTCTGGGTAGAAGAATGGCCTTGTTTCCCTCTCCCTCTATCATTCAGTGTGGAGCTAGCCAGTCTCTTCTGCCAAGTGCACACTTACTTAACATTTCCCAGTAAACGCCAACAGATCCAATGTCTGGGTTGGTGTTTCAGAACTGTGTGATTAAGAGTTTTGAGAACATTCTCTTCCATTCACAATGGATTGTTTGGCTCAGCTATAATACTGGTGTTTGTTGGGGAATATTATGTCTGTGTGTACTTAGATCATGTAACAGCATTGGGCAGTAACTGTTCTTCAAGCCGATGTACACTGACATTACATGAGCAATACGATGGTTGGCAGTGTGAGAGTGGAGCATATGTCAGCCCTCGTCCTGCCATCTTGGTTGCACTGAACGATAATGGGAGATCTAGCTAGCAGGTGGGAAATTGGCAACTGGGATAAAAAATGGTTCAAAATGGTCAGCAAATTCATTCACCAGCGTTTAGAGCAAATAGCAGCAGCAGCAGATAGAGAAAGTACACACTACAAGACATCAAACACGACTTATAAGATTTGATAATGTGCACAAGCACGTCTCTGAGCTGTAATTTCGTTTCACTACAACTCAAACCCCTTCATTAGAAAAGCCCAGTTTCAAACAGTAATTTGTTGCTCAATAGAAGTGCAGGACTTTGGCAGGTGCGTTTGAGATGCTTCATTGCTGGAGTGTGTTTTAATCTGGTGTTTTGTCTGTGCTTGCTGATAATGTGTGTTCACTCAAAAGATTGTGGTTTTGAGATGCTCCTCTCTTTCAATTGAACTCTGTGACACCTAACTGGTTTCTTTCTTTCGCTCTGTCCCTCTCTCCCTCTATGTCTCTCGGCCTGCTTTCCCCTTCTCCTGATTACATCCACTCCAGCTGACCTTCACTGAAGCCATGCGGAACAAGGCTCGACTGTCAATCACGGGGAGCGTGGGCGAGAATGGGCGTGTCCTGACCCCTGACTGCCCGAAAGCTGTCCATTCTGGTCCTTCCCTGCGACAGAGCTCTGGGCTAGCTCTGGTCTCATCCGACTTACCATGAAAACCAAAAACGTTTAAGTGCCTTAAAAAAACTCCACAGAACCACAACAAGCAGAACAACCTACCCAAACAGCAACAACGGTTTCAGAGCTGAGAAATCACCGTGACCAATCTTTAGATGGACAATGATCAGGGGCCCTTCGGATGCTCCGTACACTGAAGAACACTGGAGAAGAAAGAGATTCACTGTGGGGCCACAATGAGATATGCCAAGAGATGTTTTCAGCACAGACAGCGAGAGAGGTCTGCAACCTCTGTTTGCAGCTTCTTTTAGGAAGTTGTGCTCAGGGCTGCACAAGCAGGAGCAAATGAAGAGCAGAAATGAAGGACAAAGAGGGTAAGAGGACCACTAAACTGTAATTCTGAAACAGAACTTGACTTGAATTGTTTGGCAAAATGACATGAAAACAGGCTTGTTCTAACAGCTGGCCGTGATCCTTGCCAAACTAAAGCTTTGAGACGTAAATCTCAATATGAAAAGCTAAAAAGAGGGCATTTCTATGTCAAAGAGGGTTTCAATTGTAACAAAAATAATAATTCAAACAGTATTAATGATACTAAAAACTGTGAAGAGTAAATGTATATTCTATAAAATCATAACTAAAGAAATTATTTACATTGCTTTGTAAATAGAAATAAAGACTGTACAACACGCTTGCTTTTTAAACAAATGTAAATAGCTGATTCTGTAGTGGACAAAGTATAATTCTCTTTTTTAACCATCTTTAGAAAAGAATTCATTGCAATAATGGATAGAAAATTGTGACAGAATTTTAAAATTGAAAAAAAAAAAAAAAAAATCAAAAAAGGGTTTATTTATATAGACATACAGTATGTAAAAATCTATAAAGTGAAAACAATGGGCATGTTATCAACTGCAGTGGAAATGTGCTCAGCTGAATCTCGGGGAAGGGCGAGTCAGTGGTATATCTAAATGAAAGCCCTTCCCGAAGCCCATGCCCTGCATACTCACTGTGCAGTTGTAGACCATGGAACTTTCTAGACTGTTTTATTTTCCTCAGAAACAGACTTTATTTTTTGATTTTACGTGGTTGGTCGATTAACACATGAAAATTGGTCATGTCTGAATTTTCAGTAGTTTTAATATTTCAATGTCTGCCCGTTCATTTTAGAGCAGCCTTGTGTTTATGAATGAAATAACCAGAATATATGTGGGTGGTAGGAATTCTTACATTAAACATAATACAAAGGAAACTTTTCACTGACGCTACTTTATCAACTAAAAGGAAAAACGTTCAACTAAAAAAAAAGGGAGTGTATAGAAAAGAAATACTGAAAACTCTGAAGACACTGTATTGTTGAGAGCCATGGTCAGAGCCCAGCTTTGGCCTTTTCTATAAAACAAACACTGTGTAACCTCAACCAGGCCTTTGAGCATGTTCTCCTCCAGAACCTGTAGCAATGGAGCAATGGTTCCCAGCAAGAGGAATGAGTCTGTCCACACAGGGGGCGCAGGACATCTGGATTTAAAGGACAATGAAAGGACATAAAAGCTTCAGGGCACCTATCCTGTTCAACCGACCACTGCCCAAACCTCTTTCACAATAACAAAGTGCAATTTCTGCTGTTTTGTTCTTAACTTCACTTTTATTGCTGAAAAACAACGACACACACTCATCCATATACACACAGCTTCTGGTTCTTTTTTTGTTTCTCCCTGATTTTCTCTCTCACTCTGTTCATCTGTTTAAAGTACTGAAACCCTCTAAAGAAATTGGGCTCAAGTAAAGGCAACGAGAGAACCATGACAATTCAGTAAACCCTTGGGATGCTTAAATGTAAATGGTTCTTTGCCTAAATGTTCACTTTGGTTGAAAAGCTTTAGTTGATGTTTTTTTTTTTTAACTTAAAACCTTTTTAAATGGTTCTACATGGCAACCCAAATGAACAGTTTTTGGGGTTTTTTCAGTACAACATATAACCCCTTTTGCTTAGAGTGTGTATGAATCTGTGGAAACACTTCCTATGAATGCTGTATAAATAATTCATTACCTACACATTCATAATGCATTACATGCCATGCATGCTTTGTAATGAATGGCAGAAACAGTTATGCATAGTGATAAGAAGTACTTAGAGTTACACCACATTATAAAACAGGAATGATAAAGAAATTATAGAGACCACTTACATGACATGATATATTCATAACAGTATATTACAACAGTAATCAAAATGTACAGTTATGTATTATGGCTCTGATGTACATTTTATAATGCATTAAAATATTTCATTTGTCATCAGGAAGTCTTTGGATCTACTAAAGCATTTTGCTTCATAATCTAATGAGATATAATAATTTGTGATCTTATAGTGACTTAATAAGTATACTTTAAGATCTAAAAATGAGATGTATTACAGCATTTTTTAGAATCTAATAATCTGAGGAATTTCTTTACGATTTGATAATGACTACTAATCTACTAAAGCATTTTTATGTTTGTGATCAAACAATAAGATCTACTAGCATTCTTTCTCTAGATCTTATAATATAAAAACATTGTTTTCTTTAAGAGCTAAAGAGCATTTTGTTTTGGATCTAATATGAGATCTACTAAAGCATCTCCTTTAGAGTCCAGTAATATGCGATTTACTGAAGCATGTTCTTTAGGATCTAATATGAGATCCACTAAAGCATTTTCTTTAGGATCTAATGTGAGATCCATTAAAGACCTTTCTTTATGATCTAATTATTTGAGATATACTGAAGCATTTTCTTTGAGATTTAATTTAATTATTTTATTTTCATGAACATTGTTTTAGAACATGTTTATGAAGCATATTCCTGCTTAATAATGTCTTATGTACATTCCCATGTCACTGTAACTACTTAATGGCAAAGCATTCATAGGAGGTGTTACTCTGTTTATTCTTTTAAAAACATATTTAAGATGACCCAGCTAACAAAACTGTCTTTAAATTACTTTACAGTATTTTAAAGAATAATACATTTCTGGAAAAATGAATGAGTCCATTGCTTAATGTTTTCTGAATGTCATTTTTGTAAAGTCACACTTGTGGCACAAACAAGTATTTCTGTTGATAAATGTCCTCTGAATGTTGTAGATGATTTCAGAAACATCTTGTTTGTTAAAGGGGGGAGTTCACTTAAAATCACATCTGATCCCTATTAATTCTGAACATTGAAATTGCTTTCAATTTGTTTTGTTGTTTCAGCTAAGCACTACAACAAGAAGCTAGATATGATGACTACTCTAATTTAGAAGGCAGTGAAGGCAGTTAAAACAGATGTTTGTGGCCTCTGAAAGAGTTTAAGAGGGATGACAAAATCATTAGAAACTTTTAATGTCTTTTAATGTGTGATTATTAATGGTGTTTTTACTGAATTGCTTTAAATCATAATTGACAAAAATGGACTGATATTCAAAAACACCAGTCAGATGGTGTCAAATGTGAAATAAACTGAACTCCCCTTTTCATGTTAAGAGGACATTCCTTGTTAGCTGGGGTTAAAGTAATTCATTTTAGTATAAGAATTAATAAACATCTTCATATGTAACATGTTTGATGATTCAAACAGATTCTCATTTCACAACACAAAACAATGTTGATTCAAAGAAATTCCAAACATCCAATGTCTACAACAGACTACTGACGAAAGTAACATCTATGTTGGGCTGAATGAAAGCTTTTGAATTTGAGGGTTCTTTTCTGAAATGTAATTTTGTGTATTAGAGAAAATGTGCTGGATCAAGTGCAATTTCCTTTCATGTATGAGGATAGAAGTTGCCAGAACATTAATTACCAAGCAAAGTGCAGGTCTTTGAAAAAAGCTCCTTCAGTACAGTGATGAAGTACGTCTGTTATGTCCACAACATGCAAATAGGTACAGCAGCTGTGGTTCATAGTGAGGAGCATTACATGTGAATGGGGTGAAGAGCTTTTCTGTGTAGCTCTGTAAAGCTCAGATGAAAAGGGTGTCCTACTTTGGCTTAAATTGTAAATATTTATTTTGATCTTCATTTTTTTAGTAAAATATTAATGCCAAATGTTTTGTGTTTGTCTTTATTGGGGACGGGATAGTTTTCTGGGTCACACGCATAACAATAATCTTTCATTTTGAAGAGAGCAGTTGATATTGTGTGCGTTAGATTGGGGAACAAAACCTGGTCCAGATTTCTCCTTAACACCTCCAGTCAGCAAATGGATTTGTTCAATGGCAATTCTTTAACAATCATTTGAAACACTTTTATTTTGGATGATAGGTGGATTATGGCTAGGGGTCACCAATCCCGCTCCTGAAGAGCTACCTTCCTCTAAATTTCAGATGCAACTCGTGCACCCTATCTTTCCAGACTACTCACTACCTTCTGAAGTTCTTCTGAATGCAGTGTGTTAGATTGGGGTTGGTTGAATGTCGCAGAACAGTAGCTCTCCAGGAGCTGGGTTGGTGATCCTTCTTATAAATAATTCTAGACTCTAGATTCTTGACTAATTTAACTGTTTAATATTTGATTACATTTATTTGAATAAACACTTTCTGCACAGATAAAGCTTTTCCTTTCTAATTTTCACTGGTGCCTTAAATAGACTGTACTGTATATAGGTCTTCTTGTATACCATAATATTGCGGTATGGAGCAAAAAGACAAGCTGACCCATAGACGGTTCTCAGTTCAGTTCACCCAGATAGCATTGTATGTTTGGCCCTGTTATGGCTCACATCTGAGAAATTAGTGCCAAAACAGGCCCAGATTTGGTCAAAATGTAACTTTACACATTTTAAAAAGTTGTGTTTCAAAGAGATTTGATAAACGCTTCGTTTGTTAAATTAGCATATTTGTAATAAAATAAGCCACCATTCAAAAATAAGTATTCTTGCCACAAATCTATATAAAATCCCATTCATGCCAAAAAAAATATTTTAAAACTTTAAAATACAGGGAAGTTAAAAACATACTGTGATACACATTTTTGGCCATATCGTCCAGCCCTAACTGTTCAGAGTTTCTCAGCTTTCGTCCTAGAGGCACCCTGCCCTGCAGGTGTTTGTGGTTTCCCTGCTTTACCATACCCCCTGTAACTCTGAAAGGGCTTGTTAATGAGCTGATTAATTGGATTGGATGTGTGGGAGCAGGGAAATCACTAAATTGTGCAGGGTTGCCTTGAGGATCAGGGTTGAGAAACTGTATATATAGAATGGGAAGCTCTGTGGTTGCCTCGCAGTTCTTTGGGGTGTCTGAGCTCCATCCAATGACTTTGAGATGAGCTGGAGTGCCATTTCTAATCCTGAATTTATCATCAAACATCAGTACCTGAGCTCACTAATGCTTTCATGGCTGAATGCAGTCAAATCCTTTTCCATTTTCTAGCATAAAAGCTTCTCGTGAGAGTGGTGGGTTTACTGAATACAGCTGTTACACTGGGTTTAAATGTGAACTAATCAAGCCAATTCAGTGAATCTCTTTTTTAGTGTAGAGATGAGGATCCAGTGGTGTTGTGATGAGTCCTCTGACAGCAAGTCCACACCTCCTCTTTAGCCCATGACTCAAAATAATAGTGATTGTGCCTTAACAACAATGGCAGTCATTAATATGTACACGGAGTGTTTATTAAAAGAGTTGGTGCACGAGACAGCTGAATAACAGCTAGGTTGATGAAAAGCAAATTTGCTGTTGGTGGTATAAACAGTCTAATGATCAGACTGAGAGCCCATACCCCAAATTCACAAGTGGGTTTTTGCTTAAATGTGGAAAACATTTGAGATTGGGGATTTTCACTTGGCCGGTCTTACAAAGAATAAGCTCTGATTGATTGTTCTCACCTGGTTCTCAAAGGTCTGCACCATTTTCTCTGCACTGTTTTCTTTACTTAAAAACAAAGGTAATCCAGTAAGCCTTTGCCTTAGCTTAGTTGTGATCCTGGAGGAACTGAGGCAAAACATTAGAGGCAGATTCATATAGTGGGTGGAAATATCATGTACAAAGTTATGCCCACTGGCTGACCTCTACAGTGATGCTCAAATCCTACTGCAGTGAACTGAATGAAGTGTAATTTTCTCTGGAAAATTGTATGCAAGCAATAGTTATACACTGTTTACTGACATGTGTCATGCTATTTTGCAATGGAATAAATTGAAAATTTTTAATGGCTTGAAATTCTAAAAAAAAATAAATTAAAACTACACTTTACTGATATAAAGTAGCAACATTTTCTATACACAGAATCACCTTTGTCCTGTTGATATATCACTGTTGTCATTCTGTGTTTTTTATGTTCTAAAGCTTATGTTGTACTATGGTTGCTTGAATGATTAAGGTACCTTTAAAGTAAACATCATCATGATGTTAATTAGAGGTGCTAGGGGCACCAGAAAAGCATCTGGGTTGCCAGATAATTTTTTATCTAACGGAATAGAGTCCCATGTTACGTTAATCACCTTTTATAGTACGATGTTAAAGCATGTATATAACTCTCAGTGACAGCTAGCCCGTTGGGTTATAGCTATAACTAAGTCATGCCATGAAAACAACAAGAGAAGTCCATGTCCTCATATAAAAACAATAAACAGTTACTGGGCCAGGTGCTGGAAATGAAGTTTAAATGTTTATTTGTAGCAGAGAAGTGTATGTCATTTGCATAAAAATATTAAAATGCTTAAATTCTTTTCAAATCTATTTAAAACCAAATTGTGTTTTTTCCCCATCCTCAAACAACCACAAGATATGATTACAGCCCAATCCTATTTACTGTTGGGTTAGCCTTTTTTTTTCTAAGTCAAATCATGAAGGAATTTTCAGAACCTCAAAAATATAGCACTATTACAGGTATCTCTATATACAGATTGAACACTGGACCGCATACTCATGGGATGGCAATATGGATGTGAATGATAGTAGCTCAAGCTAGGCATGATAGTGGGTGCCAGCTGGATCGGACATTCAATTTCTGAGGTTGTGTGGGCATTGTACATTCCACAGTTAACTGTGTACTGGGAATTTGTCATAAAAGGCATTACCACCCACAGTGGACAGTGCAGTGGGGGCTTAATGAATGTGACCAATGGCATCTGGCTAGAATTGTCTGTGCAAAAAGACAAGCAATGTTTGAAAAATCGTATCCACATTCAATGCAGGAGACCACACAAACATGTCCAGCTTCCATTGGACATGGCAAAGTCACGGAACACAATAATTAGTTCTTCTCCCAGGAGGGTTTGTGTTTTAGAGTCCAAAATCAGTACTGGATCTCACTAATGCTTTTATGGTGAAATGTAACATCCTCGTAACAATGTTCTACCACAAACTCTTTGATACCCCTTCCAATTTCAGAAGAGCAAATGTCTACAGACCTTAGCACCTGCAGTGTATCTCCTCACTGTGATATTAATGACCTGTAGTGCCCTCACTTGGTGCAGGCTATACTGCAGAATGTCTTTCCTTCATGAATTTAAAGCACAAGTGAATTCATTTCAATACCGGTTTACTAGATACGGGGTTTTCTTCATCAACAGCAAGTAAGACACAAGACTTTTACTGTCAGTAAAGCTGAGGAGTGCTGAAATCAACAGTATTTTCTATAGCTCATGTTTTACTTTGCTTCATTATGAATTCTCCATAAATCCACAATGGACTTCTCAGCCTTCCCTCGCCTCGTTCTTGCTATTTTTTGATGAGCTGCAGCTTTCTGTCTTACGCCACAGACCTTATCTTGCTCCACCTACAGCAGCTAAGAGGACGACACTTCATGCATGGCATACTAATCTCCCATTATTGAATATGTGGTTTTCCAGCATGCTCATTATTGCTACCCATGAAAGCTCTCCTGCAGGGAGAGAAACCAGCAGAGCAATGGTTATACACAAGCAATTCTCAGGACTGTTATCATGTTTAATAAAATCATAATGATTAAACAAAACAAAAAAACGTTTGCACAAAGACTGTGCAACATAAGGCCAAAGCACAAATAAATATTAGAGGAAGCATGATTTGAATTTGCACTTACTAATGACTCAAAAATGAGTATGAATTTAAGTCGAGTTAGGCCTTTACTTCAGTATTCTGTAAAGCCGTCGTTAGTCATGTAATTCAAATCGATGTTTAAAGTAATGGCACTGCAGAGATTCAAGGTCAGAGCACTGACCTTAGTATAAAGGTCAATCAGTGCTAGTCTGAACATTCATCCTTTCATAGACACCTTGCTGAAAGGCAAAAGCTCTGCGCAAACAGAATGCAAATAAATATTGCAGAGCAGTGATGTTTGGAGAGGGGGAGGAATAAGAAGCTCTCCTCCTCCAGCAGATGTTGCTACATATGTCAGAAAGGAGAGAGGAGCTCTAATGACCTTCAGGGGAAAACAAACTGGAGGACCTTAGAAACTACAGCCTCTTTGTGTGTCATTATCAACCTTTCTGCATCTGTTCTGTGTACACGGCATTGCTGGTTATTATACCTACCTTACATATAAACCCATTTAACATTTAATCAAGGTGTTCTTTGAATTTATACATAGTAATGCTGTCATTTCCGAATAGGTACAATGTGTACTAAATGTAGATCAACCCTATATTTACAAAACAACCAGTGTAATTTTATTACCTGAGCCTGTACCTAAACCTAACCCTTACTCTACCCCTAACTTTAACCATATTCATAATCTGAACTTATTCTTAACCACAACATAACTGAACATGAACTCAGCCTAACCCTTACCCTAAACCTAACCATATCCATAGTCCAATGTGAAAAGCTGGATTTTCTGTCCAGGAATCTGTTCTGATTCCTTTTTAGAAACTCCATAGATGTGTCTGAAACCATGCTCTACGTCATTAGAAAATCCAGATCATTTTATAGAGCACTATTATAGTAAATAGAATTCATTCAACAGCATAGTGTAGAATTATGAGTATTCCATGTTCGATAGTGTACATTGTGCACTGAAAAATCAACCCTATGTTTTTGGACACCACGACAGCATGGTGGAACAGGAATCCAGCAGCGTGCTGTGCTGACACTTAGTGTACACTGGATGCTGGTTTGTGTGCATTTGGCAAAACGGTGCCACCAGTGGATGTGAATCATAGCATTTGTACAAAATTGGCATGTGCACATTGTGTAAATGTTGCGAAATTTCTTGGGGTACATTTTAGTCACGTATGCATTTTGCAGGTCCTATTGATGAGGTTAGGATTGCTTTGAACTTTTGGTTGTTACAGACATAAATTAATTTGGCTTGTTGACCATTTTATGGTGTTGAATGCTGGTATGTCTCTATATTACTCTTTTACGATGCCGAAAGTTTATACAAGACCTACACTGTCCTGTTTTGTCATGCTGAATGTTGGGATAAACCTAAAATATATTTTTCTGGCGTTGCATTGTGGACCGACATTATTTTATTTTTTGGTGTTAGATGTTGATTTGGGCCTACATTTTTCCATTTTACCAGATGATAAGCATATATTGGTTCAGCGGCTTGATAAGGTTGACATCCCACTGACTGTCACTGCTGGTCCACTCTCAGACCACCTGGATTATTCCCCTGCATATGAGATCTAGCTACTTTTCTGGTGTTCTAGCTAGATCTAGCGTTTTCAGCATTATCTTAAATGCACAGAGACTATTATTTAAGAAAATAAAGTAGAACAAATAATACAAACAACTCTGAGAAAAAGTAATGACCAAGCTTAATGTAGAACATTTTAAGGTTGTAATTGATGCTGTGCTGTTATTTATTTAACTCATTTACAACAGATAACAAAAGACAGATGAATGAATAAATTGGACTAAATCAGTGAAAATGAGCAAATAAACATGTCATTTTGTTTAATCCTCTGCTTAAAGGCCAGTAGACTGGTTAGACCAGCTTTGCCATTTGCTGGCCAACAGTGGGAAGCGACCCTCTTGCTTTAAGTTTATGGTGTTCAATGTTAATATGAAATAAAATTATTTTATTATATTTTATTTTACTATTTCATCCTTCGTTATTATACTTTCTGGTTCTGGAAGTTGTTGTGGAACCACACTATTGAGTTTTCTGCTTATGGACTTCAGTTACTCAGTTTTCTTACTGTATGCTGGATTTGATTGTGGACCTAAATTATTCCCTTCTCTCATACTGCATGTTCAGTGTGGTGTTAATTTAACAAATAGCCACAGCAGGCTCGAGGAATATTGATTAGTTACCCAATTGACTAGCCACTATTGACATACTGACGAGGTGCTGAGGTCATGAGGAGATCCACACAAAGACCCAGCTTGTCTTTCATCATGCCATGCCCATTGCTCACCAGCTCTGGGTGGCCCTCTGGTCCACCTCCTGCAGCCTCAAAATGGCAGGCGTTCACAGAGGGGGCTGGGAACATGCAGTGCAGCCCTGAGCGATGGGCTATTTTCATCCATTTACTCCAGCCAGGTCGCATTCATTCACTGGCGTGTGGATTATACAAGCTAGTCTACACCCCTGGATGAAGCTGCAGGAGGCATTTGAATGATGTTTTGTGTGTAATTGGCATTCGGTTACTTGAGAGATGGCTCCACATCTGCAGCAAATAATTTCCTCAGCTTTCTTGTCATGCTTTAAACACTCTTAATGCTTCTTGACACCCCTGTCATGAAATGTTTGGACATTATGGTAAGCACTGTCATTGGCTCACACCCCAATAAGGCACACATGTTGAAAAGCGGGACAGTGCGTGTGACAGACTGTGTCTGATGTCAGATCAGCTGTCAGGTGGTATTAGGGCTTCTCTGTCTAGACTGGCTCCTTGACTGAACGAGTACGATATAGAGAGATAGCCAGATAGAATGTCCCTATCAGGCCACAATTCTATATGCATTGACTAGTGTAAGCTGTTAATTCAAAGGCCCAGGGCTGGAAGTACTGGTGAGAAAATGGGCATATGTTCACAATCTTCAGTTTCCAACTGGCCCATGAAATCTGAACTAGCCTAATCCAAACCCACACAAGTGTTTAAGTGAAAGAGCCATTGAGAAGTATGAAATGTTTCCTCTGCTGTGTGGAAATATTGATTGCATTTGATAAAAAAAATATAGAAGAGGCAATGCTGCCCCCTACAGTGGCATTTTAGTAGTTGTATTCTGTAGTTGTATGGCCTCCTTTTGCTGTCCAATCCTTATTCTGGCCTATTCTGAAATATTTCTGTCACTCAATCCACTTCCATTCAACTACTTCCCGAATGTGCTCTACTGGATGCAGATCTGGTGCCAGGTAAGGCCACTGAAGAATAGTGAGTGTGAAAGCAGGACTCACTATGACCTGAGGATCACTTCGCCATCAGCAGTCAGATTCCAAAAGAGCACAATTGGCTATGCACAAATCTACCCTCATCACTTGACGAGGCAGGCACAGGCATTTGTTGGCTGAAGTATCAAAGCACTTTTATCCAACACTTTCCTCCATGCACATTGGCTGCCCAGTGATGCTACACTGGCACCAGTTTGAGAAAAGGTAGAAGAAATGTTCATTAAAGCCAGCTTGAGACGACTTTAGCTTTGTGTTGTAAAAAATGGGTAACTTGTGGCCATTATGGGACGCATCAACAGCAATAGAACTCAAGTAGGCTGTGGCACTCAAGCTAGACTGATTTGTGTTCATGGGCCAAACATACATTCCCCACCATTACTCCGTCTCCACCAGCCTGGACTGCTGAAACACGGCACCTTGGGTGGATTTTGAGAGGCTGATCGGTTCAACACAGTTACAGAGTGCTTTTCTGGGCTACTGTAGCCTGTACTGCAGAGGAGCTTTTATGCAATGTATCCACATATCGTTACTGTCCAGTGAAAAACAAAATCTCCAAAACGGCAACTTTACAGTGGAAGGCAAAAACGTTCTTAACATTGAATGGAAGTGAATGCAAACATAGAGCTTATTTTACTCATTTTAGAGCATTTAGACACATTGTACAGAGCAGCTGCAGGATTCAAACCATGGAGAAAAGTAGAAATGCATAAAAATGGAGATACGTGGTTTTCATTAGACAGCAGCCATATATAACTCTGGGAAGCAAGCACATGTTTCTTAAGCTCCATTTACTGGTTATTGTAATTGGTTATTCTCTGAACCAATGGAGGTAGAGCTGCTTTTAGAACTGTTTTGAGCTCCAACCTGCCATTCTACATTGACTTCTCTCATTAACAATGTGTTTATTCAGCAGAACTGCAGGACTTTTCTTTAGTGGGACATTGCGAGTTATCTCAGTGTTTTGAAAATCTCGGATCAGCTGTCACAGAAATACGCAAACTGCACATTCAACACCAACAATCATACTCTGCTCAAATTCACTAACCAATGCGATGGTTACCGTGAACATTACCGGAAGCCGCTGTAATGTGTTGCACTGCTGCCATATGATGATTAGCTGATTAGATAATTACATGAATGAGTGGGTATGTGTGTATGTAGGTAGTGACTTCTGTCCTTATTATCTTTAACTGAGTCCTCACTATATAATGGATCATAACATACTGTCTTTTCACTGTAGTGTGATTGACAGTGACAAATTACTGTGATGTATTATTATTATTATTAACCCCAATTTAATTAGTTTTATTAAATTGCTCCATTGCGCACAAATTAAAATTTTTTGGTTGCTTTAGACCAGGGTTAATCAGCCCTGCTCCTGGAGAGCTACCTTCCTACAGGTTTCAACTCCAACCCAAATGTAACACTTCCTCGTCAGCCAATTAAAAATGGCTGAAGGCAGTAATTAGTTGGATCAGATGGGGCGGATTAGGGTTGAATCTACAGTCTGCAGGTAGCTCTTCAGGAGCACAGTTGGTAATCCCTGCTTAAAACGAATTTTGTGGTATTTAGGGGTTCAAGCACAGAAGATACAGGAACCCTAATGTTTTTGTTTGGGTTTTTCTTAATATTACTCTTTTACTCCCCTAAAAAAGAGTGCACAGATCAAACCATAAGTCACACAAACACAAAACTTGGTCAACGGGTAGTAGCGCAGCCCAATTGGCCTTATTTGTGGCACTATAGCAAAGGTGTTCAGGTGATATACATGCACTGGGCATCAGCTAATCCATCAGCTAATCCAATGTAATGAACCTGACAACTTTTTTATTATTATCTATGAATACATTTTTTTCATTGTTTAAAAATGACGGATTTTTTTTTTTACAAAATTGATCTACAAAATATCAATCAATCCATCTGGATGGAGCATTAAAAACTCTAATAATTCAGCAACATTTTGTCCAACTGGGACAAATTTGAGACTTGTAAACGACACGACTCTATGACAGCATGCCAAATGGTGAAAATACACCACAGTACAGTTTGAATAGATACACAAATGAAGTATGAGTGCATATCAAACTATTTGAATACTGTGAAAAAGACTTTTTATATTAATATTTTATATTCATTACATTCCAAGTGATTAAAACAAAAAAACTTGAAATATAAGTTGATAATGTCATGCCTCTGTTTAATCTGTTGCATTACACAACTGCCTTCTTTTAGAGGAAGCGACTAGAAGTGTTGTTAAGATTTAGAAATGTTTAATGAATTGATATGTTTCTGTGGAGACTGGTTTAAATTTTGATATTTAAAACGATTATGGTAATGGTCTTGGTGTTGTGGGCATGAATTTAATTGTTTTTTTGTTTTTTTTCTGTTTGTTGTTTTTTGTCTTTTGTCTGAATCGTTTGTCTGTGAAGCAAACAATAAAGGACACACACACCAGCACACATTAAGCAGATTCAGCACCAAACTCAGAAAGTCCAGAGTCAAGCAAACATTATACAGAATCTGTGAACCAGTCCATTCCAACCACATTCAATATCAGCCGTTCCTCCTGCAGGAACAGACACCTCAAATAACTATTGCTAAATAAATAAAAATGCTCCCATAACTAGGCCATATTTGGCCTTTCTATATTTTTAATAATAATGGTTCTAATAGTTTGTTTACATCAAAAGGACTCCATCATTTCCAGTGGTGCTGCCCAAGAATGATCAGAATATGCCAAACATCCATAACTTCTATCACAAAGTACTGAAATGTACTGCTTGCATAGGGGTTAAATGCACACAGAGACTGTGATCATTTTAGAATATTAAGTTTTGCTTTTAAAGTCAACAACTGTTATCAAATTAACAATTATTCTCTCCATGTTTGATTCATTAGTCAAGATTATTATCAGGCTTTATATCAGTCTAGCCCACGCCTGGTTCATGTTTTTTTTTTTTGCTGCAAAGAGACCTATTCCATTGGCAGTGCTTCTCTACAGGGACTAGACAAACTGTGAGTGCATTTGCACATCTATGTCAGCAATGTGTACAGCCTAAGGTAGTTGAAAGCATTAATTAGAAGTGTCCACAAACATTGACACACACAGTGTACCTCTGACTCTTCTATAGCTTCAACCATCCCACAAGTTTGTTTCTGCAGCCTAGAAGGGAACCCTCTCCTCCCCCTCGAATGATTAAAAAGTTTCTGTGTACATTTTATATACAAAAGCTAAATAAAATGTTGCTTCTGTCCCAGGAATGGGTTGTTTACTGACACATTGGGCCTCATTGGGCTAACTGTGTGTGAGACCCCAAATTTGCTGCATGTGGAATTTTTTATATGATTATTATTATGTTTTAATTAATTTGGTCTTTTGGTTATAATAGTTGGTTTTAAATGATCAAATAAAAAGCTATATCTGATTGTGATTCTCAGACAATTCAAACACCATCTCTTTAATCCAGGGGTCATCAGCCCTGCTTGTGGAGAGCTACCTTCCAGCAGGTTTCAACTGTAACCCAAATCTAATGCTTCCTATTCAGCCAATCAAGAACTTCTGAACGAATTCATTAGTTGGATCAGGTGGATTAGCGTGGAATCTAAAGTGTGCATGAAGGTATTTCTCCAGGAACACGGATGGTAACCCATGCTTAATTTATATTAAATTTATATTATAAATAAAGTTGTTGGATTTGATAAGGTTCATTACTTTATGCATAACAGAGCCTTACATTTTTGACTGAACTTTATTTTAAATGTCTTGTATGTTCATTCATGGATTTTATTTCAGCCATTTAAAAGTTGTTTCCTATTTTACAGAGACATTCTATATATAAACATGCCTACATATTGTTCATTAATCTGTGCAGTGTACTGCATCTCCTAGCAGATAGTTTAAAATTAATGTAGCATATCCCACTTCTAATCTGTTTTTAAGTATGGAAAATAACCAGGCAGACAGTGCAAATGCCTCGACTCTGCATCTCTTCCTCCAGTAGTTTCTGAAGTTCTTTAACTGCAGATTTTCTGTGAAGTGACAGCATTTCAAATGTTCCACCACTGTCTGTCACATTTACACCAAGTTCTCTACTTTTTCTGTCCTTTTTTCTTGCTTTTCTGTGAGTAGCTCTTGCGTGTGTACCTGTGAAAGCCTCAGTGACACAATCAGAATCAGAATGTTAAATGTTGTTCCTTATAGTCTTTTTATTACACTCAGCTTTGATAATGGTTTTAAAAAGCACCCCTTTCACACAGCGCAAGTGATTCAACCAAACATCACATAAGCTGCTGGTAACTAGAAAGCCCCCTATACTGATCCAATGTGAGATAGAAAAAGAGAGAGATACAGAGAAAGACACACACAGTTAAGTTACATCATGGATTTAGCCATGCAAATGTTTTTTTTTATATCATTGTAAAATCTAATTGATTCATAAGCAGTATATACAGCAAGTGCTTTGAACTCCACTATATAGGTACCATTAACACAGTTTTTAAAGCCTTAACGATGGTCAGTATTTATCACAGTCGATTGTAACTTATTGATTGCAGTTCAGAAACTGAGACCACCACAGAGCACACTGATACCTGAAAAGAAAAAGGCCAGACAGCGCTAAAAGCATAGGCATTCACAGCAGAAGTTACGTACATTGGTAAACATTGTAGTAATAATAGCAGTGCACTGAAATGAACTGAGTGACATTCTGACAAAACAACCGTTAGATCAGAGCAGTTAAAACATTGCAACATTAAAGGAAAACACAAAAGCAAACAGAAGGCTCACAGGCAAAAGCAAGTCTCCATGCAAACCCTGCAACAATTTAGAAAGTTAAAGGGTCTGGAGGTGGACAAAGACAAAAGTAAGAGCAGAGGGGCAGCGTGACAACAGGAAATGCACATGTAACAGTGCACAATCAATTTACTTACTGGCAAACGATATACAGGAAAGATAATAAATAAAATGACTAAAGCTGGCAATGTAAGTTCTCAAGCCTATTCCACACCAGACGCGAGCAATGCATTCTTAAATTAGTCAAAGAAGCCTTTTCCCCTGCCTACACAGAAACATGCTTTGGGTTTCTAGGCAGAAACAGTACAAAATTCAGTATAATATAGGTTCTGCTTAATACCTTATTAGACTAAGTCGTATTAGATTGTCTTGGCAAACCACTAGTTGAATCTCTTCATGTCAAAGTATTAAAATTATAAACTAATGGGCAGTTTTTGGCATTGTTCAATAAGAGCATTATAATGTATACACACTGTCAAGACATATTTTAGACAGTGGCAGCCTAAGACCTTTTCACAGTACTATATCTACCGATATATCATTACTGAAATAAAGAAAAACACTTACACTTTTCAAAAGTCACATTTGGTAACACTGGGTGATCATTAAGAACAAGGAGGGAGTAAGTCAGTTTCAAAACAACGCACTCCTCCCTCTCTTAAGAATTCTGGAAGGCGAGAATAGGGGGTGACTCCGGGCCATTGGAAAAAAAAAACAACAACAAAATAAACCTGACCATAGCCCAGGCCTAGTACTGCCCCCGGCGTCTAGTGTGAAATGGGCTTTAGTGTTTCTTACTGCTTTTCAATGTCTAAAGAGCTAACAATTAGTATGACAAGTACCAACAGTGCAAACCAAAACAGTACAGTGTTTCAGACTTCTGCTTATTGCTTTGGTGGCTCAAATAAAAAAAGTAACATTCAATGATTTTTTTTTTAAAGATATATTAACACCAAAGCACACAGTGTTTAAAACAATCATGAGTTGTGCATCACATTCACTAAAATGCTCACATTTTATAACAATTTTGGCAAGTTAATATGTTTTAAGCTCCACTTCTTAAAACATTTTCTGCTTTATATCTGACAAACGTGAAAATTACAGATGGCGCTGACGTACGAGTGAATGGTCACATTATTAACAGCTGAAGACTTTTCTATTCCATTTAGCCTAAACAGGCATGCTTTATTTCCATGTCATACATCTTATTTCTTCTAAAAATGCTCTGCATTGTTGAAATACTGTTGCTACAATTAGTCTACGTCATAAAGACCAGTTCTCTCTAAATGCATTTAAGATCAATGCAAGCCGTTCCTACTGGCGATGTGAATACTTCATGTATTTTGTAATGGCTCACTGTACACAGACTAACAGCTCCACCTACTGACAGATAGGGAGCTCTGCCATCTACACGAGATGCTGAATATCTCTGATTAACACAGCACCTTAAACATCTTGCTGTCTATCGGCAATATACCTTACAATCAGTGCTGCTAATGTCAGTCAGTGCTAAAGAACCCAGTGACTTCACTATACTACGGTGCAGTGTTACACTTACAATCACCATGGTCTTCAGTGCTGGTGATCTGAGCTAACTACTCTGGGCAGGTGTGTGAGAGGGGGGCTATTCAGACATGAATACTGTCATTGTGTGTGTGTGTTTTGTTATTGTGTGTGGGAGTGGGGAGATAGACTCCACACAGTTGGCAGTGATGAGAAGGTGGTAAAAGAAGATCATGAATAGTGAGATGATTAAGGGTTGAAGGGGCAGATGGACAGCTACAGGGTGATGGGGTCAGGAACCAAATGGGCAGCTACAGGTTGATGAGGTGAAGGTCAGAGGCAGTGAAATGGGGACACAGTGCCATGTCGGGGTTCTTCAGCTGCTTCAGGATGCGCTTATGGAACTTGGTGCGCACACGGTTGAACTCCATGATGTCACTCGGGTCTTCCTCAATCCAGAACCTGTGGAACTCCTGCATCAGATAACCTACAGAGAAAAGAGCAACATCATAAGGTAATTTAGGAACTTTAGAAATGTTTAGAACTTTTAGAAACTTTAGGGTTTTCAGGAGATTCTAGGCTATTCAAATGGGTCTTCATTTGAGATGGAAAAATTAAATAATACTAATATTAAATAATATTTAAAAAATTTTCCTCAAAGTGTGGATCTTGGGTTCTAAGAGTGAAAGATGTGCTTGCTGAACTCTTAATACCAGCAGAATGTTTAGGAGATACTGGACGACTGTACTGTACATTCGTTTTACTGCAGCTGTCTAGAAATGTTACAATAGTGTTTATCTCTTGTTCCAGACAAAAGCAGAGAGTGACAGCATTCATTTTGACATATTTAACATTGTAAAAACTGAGCACATAGATGATTCACAATAGATTTAATGACACTATATGTCCAAATATTTGTGGTCACCCTTTCTAAATGGTGCATTCAGTTACTTTAAGTTGCACACAATGCTACCACAAATACACACAGCTTATCTAGTCCCTGTACAGGAGTACAGTATATAAAATGACTCTCTGGTGCAGACAAACATGAAGCATTTGGCACCATGCCTAATACCAGGTGTGCACTAGAGTGGTATTATGTCACCCTTCATTGAGCTGTGGAAGAGTGAAACTGTTCTCTGGAATGAAGGTGCTCCATCCAATACTTTCGGGATGAGATGAGGTAGGATGGTGATTATCCAAAATCTTACTAAGACAACTTACTGAATGCAATTAAATCATCCCCACAGTGCTCCAAAATCTAGCAGAAAGACAATTACTCCCAACAAAACCATGATTTTGGAAGATGCAACCAATGAGATGTCCCGACACTTGTCGATATGGTGTACATTTTGGGGGAAAATAACTGATACTGCACAAACAATCAGGTCCATACAGTATTCTGGCTGACCTTGCAGGTTTTTACAAAATGTCTGCCCTGGGAGGTTTACTTTTATTTCCAATAGCATCGCAGGAGCCATCACGGAGCTGTAGAGATTGACAGCTGGGCATGTGAGAAAAGGCCTTGTTATTTGACCACTTTTTAGTTCAGTCTTTTCATTAGAAACACTAAGCAAAAAAAGCTCCTTCACTTCTGTCTATTTTCCCCTTCTTCTCTACACTCACTTATGAGGAATGCCAAGTCGGGTTGATGTAAAAGTCACGTGAATTCCAAACTGGCAGAGACACATTGCCAATACCACTTATAAACGTAGCCCAAATGGGATTCACATTACCACACAAATGACACATCTGGGTCATATATGATGAAAAAGGTTGCATTTGAGACACTTGTAGACTCTCTGCTATATAAATATTTTACTTATTTCCTAAATGTAATGATTAAGTAAGTATGTAAATTGAATTACATTACTACATTTTTTTGGCTTTGCCCGGTGATGTTTTCCTAGCTGATACTATCTCTCCATATCAAAATATTACACGTGTGATATGCTAAGTTTTTCCTCCTGCTCCTTATTACACTGAAAAAAATATATGTAATAACCAAAAAATGTACATTAGACTAAACTAAATATTATACTTGTGATTGTATATCATGAAGCATGTCTTCAAGATTAACAGTATGAAAAACAGGGAAAATAAAGAGTTCGGACGTACAGAAAGTCTGCTGGAAGTGCACCAGGCTGGGCATCTCTGGAGCCACATTATATAGATGGGTTTTCAGTGCTCCGCTCACCAGCAGAGAGTAGGCCAGGTCCGTGATGTTGATGCCAACGATCGCAAAGGAGTATCTGCAGCAGAACAAAACTGAGCTCAGTGCCTTGAGGCAGACTGGGGACCAAAGACCAGCATCTTCTGCTTCCTAGTGCTCTGAACCAGCTGTGTTTGATGTTGAAAATATATAAATAAATGAAACACATGGCTAATGACTGTGTCCTTGCTGTGTGTAGTCCATTTCGCTTCCATTTGTCCCTCTGTGTGCTGTAGTCTGTTTGTGACCGTATGAGTGAATGTGTGTGTGTGTGCGTGCACACTTATGGATGTGCAATACACAGCCTCCACGGTGCACATCAGTGCTAATGCATGCTGAAAGCTGATGACAGGCTTGGGCAGCAGTGCCCTGTTTAAAATCTTCACACAAAGCCTGGAGTGTCGAGACACACAGCCATTCAGACAGGCTTCTGCCCACCACACAGCCGTCCACTAATGGCAACAGAGTGGACTGCAGGATTTACAGCAAAACAGAGCTGTAACACATGCAAGCATCTTGACTACTGCTATTGTGCTGTCAAGAAGGTGAATTGTGGGAATAAATCATATTTTGGCAAGTGAAATCACCTCAAATGTCACCAGTCTAACGAAGACTTCCCATTAGAGACCGTCATGAACATTTTTAAGGCTAATTAACCTATTTTTAGACAAATTTAAGATGCAAATTAATGCCTTTTAATTTTTGTTCTTTAATTTATAAAATATGGGGTGAAATGCTCAGATGTGGTCATACAAATCTGTTATTTTGCCTCAAAATGAAACCAATTGAACAACCTTTTTTGGTGGACTTGCTAAAAATGATGAGCTCTGCTGTGATTTGGCTGGTTTGTCACCATGGCGACTTCCAGGAGCCATGCAGCATAACAGTGTTTTTAGCACTGTATCAAAAACACAATTATTATTATTTATTTTTTTTTTTGCTATTTTTCTTTACAGCACCTTCCACGGCTCAGGCTGAGGTTCCACCATTTGTGTGGGACAATTTTCTCGTACTGGAACATTTTATTACTACTTAAAATGCCCAAAATTTGAACCAAGTGCAAATTATTACAATATTGTTAGAGAGGACTTTGGAGCAGGCTGTCTCATTTAAACCTCAGAAATTAGTTTGATCTTGGTAGTTGAAGTGAGTGGTAACACAATGTCGAGATCCAGTGCTTTGCTTTTTAGTTCCCGTCTGGTGTGTAGTTAGTTCTAGTTCATTTTCAAGCTGGAAAGAAGAGATGGTTAAAGCCAGTAGGCCAGATATTTAATGTGCACAAATACTAGCTCACTTCCACAGCTTCAGCTTCTGTCCTGCTCTTTTGAGCTCCCCTTCTGAGAGAAAGGCCCGGTTCACATACAGTATTAACCCACATTACCATAATTAGCAGAGCACTGTGAACTGCTGCCATCCAGTGTTACCAACACCATATACTCTTGAAGTGACTGTTGCATTTGACCATCACAGGTTTAGTTATTGCAATGCTTTTGATTATGGCTGTATGTAAATTTTGGAGCTGTAAATAAATGAGACCGGTTCTGTAACAGTTTGAGGGTTTTGGAATTGGCCCATTTTCGAGCTCTGTTTTGGTTACACTGGACTTTGTTTTAAAGGAGGAACAGTGTTTGAGGTTCATTGTGTCATTTCCATGTACCAAGCGCTCATATTTCAACCATACTATGGTCATCTTTAGATTTAAATTACAACATCGACTGGATTTGAGATGAATTAACTTGCCAAGATCTGTGTGCTTTTGAAGTCTGTAGAACTCACCCAATGGCTTTGTCAAATTTCTTCTTTTCCCAATCTGCTTTGCTCATCTTACTGCAGGCAAAAAAAAACATTATATTAAGTGTGTTCATGCAGCCATAGACTTAAAAAAACAGAATTTATTCAATATTTAAATTTTCAAACAAAAACATGCCGGATGTGACAGAGACATACTTGACATAAGAATGAGACTGGAGACGGGAGAAAGCATTCACAGCTACTAACCAATGTTAGGTTAATGGTGCCTAATGCCTTGTGTATAGGGTGAGGTGAGATTGAAGTTTAAGAGATAAAGGGAAAGAAATACAGCGATTAGATTAATGCAAAATTATAAAATGGAGTTCTTACTGAGAGAGAAAAGATGGAGTACCTGGCATCCTCTTTGGAAATGGTCCTGCACATGACAAAGTGATGACAAGAAATAAACGAGAAAAAAAAGGAATGTGTTGATATGCGTGATGTGCGGTGATAAAAGCATGCTAAATGTGTGAGCGGTTGACGTGTTTCAAATCTCTTCCACAGACACCAATACGTAATGTCTGCACAGTCACACTGCTGTAAAAAGAATGTGAAAAGTATGGATGATGTCTGAAGTAAAATAAGTGAGGGAAACTTGTGCTATACCTGAAAAGAAAGTGTCATTTACTGGAATATACAAGTGTATTTAAAGCTCCAAACTGAACATCTACTCCAGGAAACTCCTCAAAAGTACATTATCTCTGTCTCGGCTGTACTCCTGTCACTCCCTCTGAATTTGCGACTTTATATGACAAGAAATGTCAGACAGCGCCAGTCCCATTTTGGGTACTTTTGTATAAGCATACAAATGATTGTTGGATCACATTTTTATTATGCCATCAGTTTCTACAGTGACATCTGGGCATTCAGTGAAAACAGGCCCGTAAGTGCTGGCTGGTGTAGAGCGCTTTGCTATATTTAATGGGGACATTTTAGTTTTGTCATTGCTGTTCATTGTTATTACAGGTTCTTACTGGTTGTAGTTCTGTCTAGCAGTTTGATCCTTGTCATTTTAAACTTCACTGCTGCTCTCTGAACTGAATGGCTAGTTAAAAAGTGTATGAGACTAACTGATCTGCATAAAACAACTGACG
The DNA here is from genome assembly GCA_034509495.1 of Acestrorhynchus altus. Taxonomy (NCBI): domain Eukaryota; kingdom Metazoa; phylum Chordata; class Actinopteri; order Characiformes; family Acestrorhynchidae; genus Acestrorhynchus; species Acestrorhynchus altus. The sequence continues at coordinate 21,841,574 of CM067516.1, read as the reverse complement.
TACAGAGATTTATTCACAGTATCGGGAGGTCTTGTCACTCAACAAATCACACTGAGGAAGAATCTAGTACTGTAGTAATGTAACTGACTATACATTACTAACTCTACAGTACTGTAGTAACTCTTCTCCCAAAATGTAGCCAATAAGCCAGTACTGGTAACTGGAGTCCACAATAGGCTTCTTTTGTATTTCAGTGGAGCTAAGATGGTACAGGAGTTCTGTGCATCTATCATGTAGTACATCTTTTCATACTTTTCAACACAACAATATTGTATAAATCAGATTTTGCTAAATCCTTCCATTAATGCTCTCTGGTTCTTTAATATTCATAGAGATTTCATATTTGATATGTATAATCAAAAGAACATATGCCATAGTGTTAATAACTGAAAGGTTGTGTTGTCTGACCTGTGCTTGGGTTGCAGAGAGTCATGGAGAACCTGGAGAGCAGTGGCCTTGTCATGTTCAGCAAAATACCTATTACAGTAAAGGAAATGGGAAGGGGGGAGGGGGGGATCACAACCTATGATTATCCAACATTAAAAAAATGACAAAGTAATTCCAGTGGTGCCAGCTCAGCTAATGACCATCATAATTCTGAGTTTGTTGGCCATGGGTGTGAAGGAGACACTTTTGAACGCACTATAACAACTCACAGTAAGTTGTGCAGACCCAGCAGACCCATGCCCCTGAAATCAGTTTTGGGATCACTGCCTTGGAAACCAATCTCACACCACTGCTTAGAGATGCGTCCAGTGAGGACAGAGTCAGGACGGAGTGCCTTCCACAGCTGGAAAATGAAGGGAAAAGCATTATTTGTTTAAACAACATTTGTTTTTCAAGAAGGTTTCAGTTTTGTCAGTTCAGCAGATCATACACTATTTGGACAGAAGTATTGTGAACTCAGCTGATTCGCTTCTTCTTCCATAAGCAAAGGCATTAAAAGTTTATCCTGCCTTTGTTGGAGTAACTGTCTCTGTCCTGGGAGGATTCGATTGCAGTTAGCGTCAAGAGTGTTAGTGAGGTCAGGATGTTAGATGATCCATCACCCCACCTCATCACAAGATGAAGCATCATCATTGCACAGAACACAGTTCAATGCCTGAGGGCTTCACACCCCTCTTGCCCACACACTGCGTTCAGCATGGTGCCCAAAGGTTCATGTTTATCTGTTCCAGAGTCCTAGGTCATTAGCAGTACTTCTCTACAGGGACTAGATTGTGTGTGTTGATGTGCACTACTGTCAGCAATGGGTGCAACTTAAAAGTAGTTGAATGCATCCATTAGAAGGGGTGTCCACAAAAATTTGGAAATACAGTTTGTCATACCTGCATTAGCATCTCCTCATGCTTTGGACTCTCGCAGTCGTAAGGTTCCCGGCGCAGCTTCTCAACCTCCAGTACCAGGTTCTGGTAGCCCACAATCTGAAAGAGGCTGGCCTGGAGGGAGATGGCAAGCCTGAGGAAAACGGGCTTCTGTTACTTTTACACTTGGACATTCGTCACATATCTGGTGACAACATCCTGATAAGACTTTAAAGTGCATGCAGAAAGACTTTGCAGTCAAATGCATCTCCGTTCGCTGGACTGAAATTGATTCTATGTGGCACAGAACAGCAAGTAAGCTCATAACATTGCTGTTTTCTTACTGTGGATTTGTGTCTGGGTTGATTTTTTTCAGGGCAATGATATCATCTATGGTCTTCTCAACAGCATCTGGGTGAACACTGACAGCAGACTGGAGCAGCTGTTGAAGTAAAGGAAAGGAAAAAGTAAGTAGTAAGTATTACTACTGGTCAATACTGTAAAGTCCCACAGTTTGAAGGATAAGAAGAGCATGGAGGAAGCTTTTCAGTGCCCTGTATCACTGTGGGCAGAAAACAAAGGCGCTACACGGGAGTTTGAAGGACATTAGTAATGCTTTTCCAAAATGGAGAACTATTACATATGAAAAGGATGAAGACACAGAGGTGGCAACATTTCCTTTATAAGCTGAGTAAAGTAAAGCTGTGGTTTAGCCTACTTCAGAGGAATGCATACAATATACTCACAGACTCAAATATCAGACAGCACATATACTCAAATATTCTCACAGCAGCAAATGATTGAGTAGAATTCAGTGTTTATAGAAACAGTGAGCAGCACCACTTATCAAGGTCAATGCTAAGACCATCACACACTTCAGACATGAGTTTGACACTCAATCGGGCAAAATGCCTCCACTATACTAAGAAGTATCTGCAGTGTACATGCATAGCATGATTAAAATCTCTTTTCAGAGACACTTATTTTGAGTCATGCTTTGTATTATAGCTGGGAAAGAAAGGTGGGTCTAAAGGGGAAACTACCATTCCAGTGATGCTTCTTCAATCTTATATAAAAGACCATTTAATTGAAAGTATGACTTTAATGAACCACCAAAACCTTTAGTCACTTACTTCACTTTTAGAACACTTGAGTGATGACTCTGCAAGAAAGATAGGCAACATCAAATTTTGCTATCAATAACCATCTGATTCAATGACTTTATCATGTCTATTGCCACAGCATATTGATTTTTTTGTGTACCAATCTTGAGGGTCCGGCGAGCGCCAGGCTTGTTGTTGTAACAGATGCGCTGTAGCTCACATCGTCCTGTCACCTTCCTAATGACAAACTTCAGGCCGCGCCACAAACACTTACAGTACAGAAACACCAGGAACTGGGTCAGCACCCTGAGAGAGACACAGAAAGAGAAAGGGAGACTGATAGATACATGAGGCTTGGATTAAAACTTACATTGAGGAAAAGTGAGAGCCTAACAGGCTCAGTCCATGGGGGTATTCTTTCCTAGAATAGAGTAACCACATGAGGATCACTGAGAACGCACTACATGTAAGCCCTCTGAATAGTACCTGACATAGTTATTATCAGCATCAACACAGCTATGGCTGTTTCAGCAGAAGCACTAGATGAGAAATGGATTTTTCCTTCTTCGTTCCAGTGATTTTGGTGACAGGCTGCTAATGTGAACGCATGCTTTTCAGAGAGCATAAAGAGGCTCATCTGGGACAGAGAGGTAAGTGGGCCATGGGCCGGCCAAACCAATTATGACATTTTGTGGCAAATCGGAGAAGCACTATAAAATATGGGTCACTGCACTGCTGAGGCAGTATGCAATAACAGAGGCAGCATTATCAAATTAATTCATTTTAGAGGGCATTCATCTGTGGTCTATTCTTCAAGGTTTTATGGTATTTATCTGAAGACCATCTTTCTATTGAATCCTGGGTGATACTATCTACTCTTGAGTTGCAAACTCCAAAAATCTGGATCCTTATTGGGTCCCTGAAGACCAGTTTGGAAACCACTAGTCAAAACTGATTAATTTTTGGTAAGATGCCAATACTGTCTTTTGCTTCACATTGTTTGAACAGGTTATACCACTTAAAATGTAATAAGTTAAAGGTTTCCTGGATTCTGGAGTCGTTCTGGCACCTTTAGAACTGTGTATTGCAAGTTTTTAACACAGTAACACTACTCGGGAACCATAGAAGCATTCATTTCATTAATGCTAACTTAAATATCACCTAATGCTTGCAAGCTATTTTAAAATTACTTCAGCATTGACTTGCCAACATATACAATGTATTTACATATCTATCAGCTCATGCCTCCATGTATCTACTCAACTATCCATTCCTTCATTCATTCATTCATTTACCCATTCTTTCCATCTGTGTGAATATCTACCAATCTACTTAGCATCTACTTGTTGCAGCTAAAAGTCACTACACTACAATTAGACCTGTTTGAGTCCGACTGGTGATGGGTATTATGTTGAGAATCATGGCTCATGGGACTGACACGCCTCTTCATTGACACACAGTGCACCTACAGCCAATGAACCTAAGTGCAAATAAAACGCAAAGATCATGTTATGAAACTGCATTAAGAGACAATGAGGGTTCATATGAGCAGCAGCTGGGAGGATTCTGGAGGTAAAGAATCAAAAAGCAGAACAACCACAGCCAGAACAGGTACTGATCAAGCATGGGAATGGCTACTTTAAAATTTGCGTGCAACATGCAATACGTTAACAGTCACTCAAAAACATTCACAATGTCTGAAGAATAAATACAAAACAGGAGTTAAGATTATTATTATTATTATTATTATTATTATTATTATTAATAATAATAATAATAATAATAATAATAATATCTGAGCATATACCTTTTTACGCATTCAACAAAGCGCTGCCCTTTAAGACATTTTAAACCATGATTCTTAAAAAGTAGGAGAGTAGAAAAGGTGGAAAAGCCAGGTCCAGAAAATAAAAATCCACCCCAGGTTTTTGTTGCGGCTGTGCAGTCAGAACAAAAAAAAAAAAAAAAACATTAGCTGAAGTGCTGGCTGCTAGTAAGGTGCTTGTCTGTATGCTGGTTGGAGTGCCAGCTGCTTTAAGATGCGCCATTTGAAGTTCTGGCTGCATTTGGATGTGTTGGTTAGTGTGGTGGCAGCTTTAAAGATGTACAGTGTAGTGTGTCTGCTGCTCTAAGGTGTGCTGGTTGGTGTGGTGGCAGCTTTAGGATGTGCCAGGTGGTGTGTCGGCAGCTTTAGGATGTGCCGGGTGGTATGGTGGCTGCTTTAGGATGCGCCGGGTGGTGTGGCGGCTGCTTCGGGATGCGCCGGGTGGTGTGGCGGCTGCTTCGGGATGCGCCGGTTGGTGTGGCGGCTGCTTCGGGATGCGCCGGGTGGTGTGGCGGCTGCTTCAGGATGTGCTGGTTGGTGTGGCGGCTGCTTCAGGATGTGCTGGTTGGTGTGGCGGCAGCTTTAGGATGTGCCAGCTTAAACACTGGCTGTTGCCATGGCTTTTTATATGATGTTGGAAGTGAGGGTTTGGGGGTGTGGAGAACCTGGCACACATGTCACCTGGCAGAAAATGCTGGAACCCCTCTCAGGTCCAGGAAGTGAAATCCGCCCCAGGCTTTGGGTCTGACTGCGCGACTGCAGCCGGAGAAAAAGCCGGGGCGGAGTGTTACTCTCTGGATTTTCCACCGCTGGCTCTTATCTCAGTAAAGCCGTTTAAACAGGACCTGCTCTTACCTTAGAAAATGCTTCATCTTTGCTGATTAATGGCCCAGGTTTGCGCACATTCGTTGCTGTTTGCCCTCCTGCAACACACAATCCATAATGCAGCGCGTTAAGCCGTTGCCTTGGTGTTGGAGAGAATCTCCTTGGCCACTAACGATACACCTAAATAAACAGCCCCGACAGACACACCAACGCTCAGAGCAGCCACGTTTTTGGAATAATAGAGTAAACAGGGACATGTAATTATCTTAATTCGTCAGCGTTGTGTGCTCTCATTACATCAAAACACTCAGAAGGTCTGATCAGGGAGCATCGATGGCATCATTACCGACCAGACTCCAGCAAATACAAACGTGTTTTCACACCAAAACAGCATGTATACACTCAAAACGTCTGACAGACAAAGCGCAGCGGAGCACACATACGCGTTAAGATGGTCGCTGTGAACACAGAAGGCTGCACTAGATGGAAAGGACCTGCTCTTCCTCCATGATGTGCTCGTCGCTGAGGCAATGCTCCACCCGAATTCAGGGAAACCCCGCCCCCCTCCGCAGCTATTGGACAACACTCTGCCCCCCATCGCTGTGATTGGCTAGTCCACGTTTCAATCAAGTACAGATCTCCCAGTGTAATTGGCTGACCAATAATACTCGGGTCGCGGGCAGGTCGGAAAGCGGGTGGGTAAACAAACAAACACAAACCGAGGAGGACAGCATCGCACTGCAGTGGGAGGGGGGTGGTTTATTCTCTGCCAGGTGTACCGTACACCTCCTGGGTGCCGGGTGGCACATCATAAAAAGCCATAACTTCAACCGGCACATCCTAAAGCAGACAGTGCTTGAACTGGCACACGACTTGGCACATCCAAAAGCAGGCACTGCTTGAACTGGCACACGACTTGGCACATCCAAAAGCAGGCACTGCTTGAACTGACACACCACCCGACACATCCTAAAGCAGACAGTGCTTAAACTGGCACACCACCCGGCACATCCTAAAGCAGGCAGTGCTTGAACTGGCACACCACCCGGCACATCCTAAAGCAGGCAGTGCTTGAACTGGCACACCACCCGACACATCCTAAAGCAGGCAGTGCTTACCCTCATGGTTAAATCCTCATATCTTCAAATGCTTCTTAACTTTCAGTGAGTCAATTTAAAAAGATTTTATTCATTTGTATTGGTTCATTCATCATGAAATTCACAAAAATTGACACATAAAAAGAGAAAAGAAAAAAAATGAAAAAGTGTCTATATTGTATATGATGCTAATCCGTGGATGCACAAAAGATTTACAGATTGCAGGAATTCTGTCAATATACAAAAATCGAATTTTGATATCCATCGGCTCTCATAAATCGAATGGAGAAATAAAAGGCTTGTAACCAATCAGCCACTTCTGGAAGCATAATTTGAACTCCTATGTCCTATAGGCTATCCTGTACTCATCTGCACTGTAGTTCTACACTGTATCACTCAGCTAATTTATTAAGTCGTCATGAGCTGAAATGCAACATTGCGGAGCAGGTGGGACTACAGCTGGACTGGAGCTAGAAATAAGTTCAAGCCAACATACAGTTAGGCCCAAAAATATTTGGACAGTGACACAATCGACATGATTTGGGTTCTACATGACACCACATCGGATTTGGAATGAAACATGAGATTGAACTGAAGTGTAGACTTTCAGGTTTAAGTCAAGGGGTTGAGCAAAAATATCTAATGAAACGTTTAGAAACTGCAACCATTTTTCTAAAAAGCTTCCTTATTTCAGAGGCTCAAAAGTAATTGAATAATGAATACTACCATAAATAAATGTTCATTTTAAATACATTTGTTGAGAATTCTTTGCAGACAATGACTCCTTTGTAATTTGTAAGTTGTGGATCGACTGGGTTGAGATCTGGTGATTGACTTTGTCTTTACAGAATATTACACTTCTTTGCCTTAAAATAAAAAAAACTCCTGGGTCATTGTATCTGTACAATGTGAAGCTGTACTGTGAAGCATTGTCCAATCAACCTCACTGAATTTGGTTGATTCTGAGCAGAAAGTATATATCCCTGTACTCTTCAGAAATCTTCTGGCTGCTTCTGTCTTATATCACATTATCAATAAACATCAGTGACCCATTGCTATCACACTGCCTCCACCATGTTTTACAGAAAATGTCTAATCTGGCCTATTTTTTAGGCTGATTAATGGTTAATGTTAAATCCTCTGTATTTGCTCGCATGTCTTCTCTTTATGGTAGGCTTCAATACTGATAAACCTACTTCCTGCAGTGTTCTTCACTTGTTAAGGGGTTTTCTTCACCACGGAAAAGACACTAGAATCGTCGACCACTGTTGTCTTCCATGGACGGCAAAGTCTTTTTGAGTTCCTGAGCCCAGTGTGCACTTTTTTGCCCCTGAATGTACCGGACTGTTGATTTTGCCACTCTGAACATTTCCACCATCTCTCTCATGGACTTAGTTTCAGACTAATGATGGTCTGTTTCACTTCCTTTGAGAGCTCCTTTGACCGCATGCTGTGGGTTCATAGCAAGTTCCCAAATGCAAATGCTGCACCTGGAATCAACTCAAGAACCTTTAACCTAATTAATGATAGATTAATGAGGGAATAGCTCACACAGACCATGAAATGGCTTTCGAGATAATTGTCCAATTACTTTTGAGCCCATGAAACTCTACACTTTAATTGCATCCCAGTAATTTCATTCCAAATCCAATGTGGTGGCATGCAGAAACATGAAAATCATGAAGATTGTGTCATTGTCCAAATATTTATGGGCCTAACTGTAAAACAGGCAACAGCAAGAAAGTGTTGACACATTTTTATTATGTTATCAAAAATCATACAAAAGAGCTTTATTATATTAATGGTAAACCTGTGTCAGATTGAATTACATTCAAACAAACAGTTCTTTTGTATATCTGATTTTGCATTGCTCATGAAAATGATATAAAACTAAACAAAATATGATACAGAAACATTTTGGGATAAAAAATAATATATAACAAAAAAGTCCAAACGATTAGATCAGTTTGGTTTCAATACAACAAAGCACTTTTAACCTATAAGGAACCAGGACTAGGTAGCACCTCCAGTTTTCAATAGCAGCACTCCTTAAAAAGTGTTACAGATTCAGCAGATAAACATTAGGCAACACTAGAGCATTGACCACTACTGAACACAGAACCCTGCATTTAACATCAGACAATATTTACAAATAAAAATAACAAAAGCAAGATTTAAGCAGACCAAGAACAGAATAAATAAAACAGAATAACGGTGTCCAATGTGTGTAGAAAATATTCATGCAGCGCTTCCTAATCTCAGTCCTGGCACCCCCTTACCTGCAATTTTAGCAGATTACCTGCCCCAGCACACCTGTTTCAACATCAGTTTCCTCCAATATTCCAAAAACATGGAAATCAGATGAAATGGCTACTCTGAATTGCCCTGGTATGTGAATCGTTTACAGTAAAGGGTACGCGGTGTGTGATTGGCTAAAGCTTCTTGTCAGTTTGTGTTGGTTGAGTGCTGTGTGTGATTGTAAAGAGTATTGATTGAAAAGCTTCCTTGAACATCTAGAAAGGTGCTACAAGTGTAACTTAATAATCAGCTCATTAGTAAGCCCTTTCAGGGTTGCAAGGGGTGGGAAGTTAGGAAGCCTCTAAAATGTGCAGAGCAAAGGGGTACCAGTACTGGGTTTGGGAAATACAAATTCAGTTCTTCCAAAATTCGTACAGCATAAAGGCACAAAATTCAGTACAACAAAGTAACATTATGTTGCCTTTGGTTACAATAAGAAGGCACGGATCTCAAAAATGAGGCATCAAAAACAATGTTCTCTACACTGTAGAACAATGAGCTACACCAGGACCAGACTGCTGCATTTTTTTCTTTTCCTGTTCAGCTGTGTGTTATAGAGCCAGGAAATCAGCAAACTGTGCAGAACTCCACACTTCAGTTCCCCACCCCAGAGCTACACGTATATTTGAATGTACAGAATGTAGTGCAAGGCTCCCCGTGACCGCAGGCTTTTTGGGCACACTTCTCCTGACCTTCATCTAGCATCATTTCTCCATCTCCTTGGACGTCAGAGGTAGCAACAGTTTCATAAGCGCTCTCGGTGTTCTCAGGTGGATCTGACGTGTAGGTGGCCACAACGTTAAACATGATGAAGCCAACAGTGATTACCACAAAAGACACGATGTACAGGCCCGAGAACTGTGAATCATGGAGAAAAATCTGTCAGATTATTAAAGCATATTGACGCTGTCATGAAAAAATGGATCTCCAGAAAGAAAAAATTATGTCTAAAGCAAAATGTCTTTTTTTTCCCCCCAATGGAAGTCAATGTAAAAACATTTTTACAATAAGTTTGGAATTTTGCATTTACCATAAATGTGCCAGATTCACATGATGTTACAAAGTGAAAAATGCCAAAAATGGAGTTACTCATATTTTACATGACAGTAAATCCTCTTTTTACTCACTGCAAACAATTGCTGCTATTGAAAACAAAAAACAACAAATAAACTAAAGTATAAATGTAATAAAAGTCACTTCAATCAATTGAATAATTGTGATTACAGAATTATATAACATAATAGCAACAACTCTAGACTACTGTTGCCGTTCACCACAGTATATATGTGCATACAACTGTAACTCCACTCACTTTGAACTGGAATAGAAAGATGCCACATAAGAGGCTGAAAAGATCAGCAGTCAACAGGGAGAGGTTCACTGCTGTAGCACTAGTCATCTTCATCACCACCGGCATAAAACTATATAGTCCATACATGCACAGCATGAAGGCAATAAAGAGAAGGCCTGGAAAGAAGTGCACATTCTGTTATGGACATCCATGAATAGCAGAAATAAGTAATCATGCACACGGCTGTACTGGTAACTGGAAAACAGGATAAAAGTACTTGCAACAGGAAATGTTCTTACATATATTCCAGTCCCAGTTGATGGTGGTTATTGGCCTGATTTCAAACACAGCCCTTAAAGAAATGACACACAGTTAGCACTTACTTAACATATTTAACATTATTACACAAACTGAATATGGCCACTTTAAAATGAAGGGACTTACATTTGTACACCACTGATAGGAGTCCCAAAGAGGCCAATCATACCCAAGAACTCAACTCTGCTCAGGTTCTTCACTATGTACTCCTGACCCACGTTCGACACAGCATACAGAGCAGCGCTGATGAGCACTAGACTGTCCCCCAACAATACATTTGTATCTTCAATAGGAAAGAAAGGAAATTAGAAAGACTGAAAACACACTGCAGTTGTGGAGGGTTGTTTGGAGAAATGCTATAAATAACATTTTAAGTAAAAATAAATAAATAAATAACATAGCAATGGACAGTAGCATTTTATAATAAAATTAAAAAGTCTATAACAAAAAAGAAATACATAGCTGTACTGAACAAGTGGCAACAGCAACAAAAAGACAACAGTTTTAGTAAGTTTAAAAGAAGACATTTAGAACTCACGTGAGCCTTGGTCTCTTCCAGCCAAAAGATCTGCCCCCACCATGGCCCCAACCCCAAGCAAACACACACCCACAGCTATGAAATGCAGCGGCCTGTACCGAGTCTTCAGGAAGAACCAGGACAGCACCATCAGCACTGGGACCACAAAGCAGTCCAGCAGCTACAACAAAACACAACACCCATTTTACAATCACTCAGACCAACACAGCGTAAACATAGGTTATATAAAAGGGTTTATAAATCAAGAAGCCAAATCAGGTAGCCAACAGCACTGAAGCCCCAAAGTGTGGACTGTGAAATGGGAAAGTCTCTCAGCTCTTTGGCTGACTTATGTTACCTCTTATGTTATTTCTCTAAAGTAAGAAAACCTAGTGAAAATATACCTACGGTATATCAGGAAATAAAGATCATACACAATGAGCCATATTAGATCATACCGTACAGATTACAGTAATTAGTGTACTACTAAGGAATTACTATCATTTATAAACTCAAGGAAAATGTTAACTATTTAAGAAATATGAAGGCCTTTAATTGTTACACAGCTTGGAGTACACCAAAAACAAACATTCAACCTCCCTGAGATCATAGATCAGGGGTTGTATTCTACAAACACTCTTTATATCAAGTCACCATGAGAACTTAAGTTAGAATATAATTAAGGAGAGGAGCAATTCCAATACATTTCTTATTTTCAAATTATCTCCAGAAAATTAAAGGCATCGTTCATGCATAATTTCACATAGTACACACGTAAATAAAAACGCTTTTGTTTTTCTGCTTTTCATTTATTTGTGCTTTAAGTGCATTTTAATAATAGAAATGGCAGTGAATACTGAGGAGACCAATGGTGATTATCTGCATTTCTAGTCCTTCTATACATATATCTATTCAAAATCTCTTTGCATAAACGATATTCAAATGTTCTATTCAGTTTACTGAGCCATCAGTTGTACTGGACTGTTAATACTGTTACCTGCATAATGTTGAAGGAATTACATTTTACATTACTGAACAGCTCATTGTTTGCTCTGCAGCTCAGTAGTTGTTATTTTATTGTTTAATATAGCTCTTATTTATTCTGTTCATAATAAAACTTGAGTACTGAGCTCTTTATGCTCTTTGTTGTTTATTGTGCTACTGTAATATGTGACTTACCCTCTGGGATTAATATAGATATCTGTCTCTCTACCATTCTAGATCAAGCAAATAAAGCAAATACATCAATGCACATCAATGCCGACTGTATTGTGTATGACAATGGGATTTGATTTGATCTGAAATACCTGAATGCTTGTGAGGGTAGTAAACTGGTATGCCTTTACAACTGTGTAGTTCGCTTCAACATCTGTGAGGGCCAACAGCAAATACTTCCACCACTTTGATTTCAGAATCTGAAAAATATTCCCATCACCTACATAAGAGAGAACGAGTTCTAATCACTTACAGGCTGTATGTGCTACTTAACGACATTTATTATTTACAAAAACCTGAAAATACATACTTGCATTTTTAAAAATGCACAAAACACAACACTCAATACGATCAATTGTAAAAATTATTTTAAATGATTTCATTTCCGTAATACTTAATGAGTGCTGACGAGTACTGATGTGTTCAGTAGATCTAAAGTGCAGGCTGCTAAACCCTCTTACCTTTCCTGAATAGCAGGGCTAAGGTGTAGGTCAGAAACAGCAGAGCATAGTTGAGGAAACTCTGCAGCATCGGAGTCTCCACATTAGCCAACATCAGATACTGGCTCGTCACTGCCGTCCCACATACCAGCATAGACAACACTTGACCCAAAGCAATAGTCTTCAGGAGACGCCTGAGGGTAAAATATCTCCTTAACACAAACATCTACACAACCAATCTCTTGACTGTTTCTGCTTTGTGGAGTTGCATGAGTGTGGGGTAAGCAGCATGACTGTTGTGATGTTATCAGATATTGACAGTTACTGACATGGATCCACATGGTGGGGTTTCAAAAGCATGGTTTGTCTATAATAATAATAAAAATAATACATTTAAATTTAAAATAACATTAAAGTATTGTTGGGCACTGGAATTGAATGGGGGTGATGTTAACATGCAAGTCACTTTACTAAACAAAAAAACCCCCAAAACTTTAAACTGTTTCTACTCGATCAACAATGAACTGATTTCCTTCAGCTGTTTGACAAATGACAGACTTATGGCATGACAGATTAAAAAACTCTAACGTTTTGGACGTCTGTATTCCGTATTCATGTTTGAATGAGACTATGCTGTTGAACATGTGTGATCAGTAAGTGCAAGAAACTATACTTTAATCAGAAACATTTTTCTTAAACATATCACTGTTTTTTTCCATTTACATTCTCTCTCTCAATTCTCTATTGTCTCACCACTGAGACTGAAATTAAAGAAAGGCACAATAATGCTCATGTACATGTAATAATATTACTCATCATAATAATTCAGCAGATGATAACCCTTCAAAAGCCTACTAAAGAGTAGGGATGTGGCAGTGTTTGGAGCAGAATACATCTTTATAAAGAAATGCAAAAGCTGCTGAATCAGGAACAGATTTGCTTTATAGCCTTTTGTAATTAGTCCCATCAGCAGTCTTGCTTAGGCTCATAGTAGAACAGATTCCCAAGCACGCATTTACACTGGTCTCTCAATGTATTCCCACCTCCATGTGTAGATCAAATGGTTAACTAAATAATCCAATTTACCTCATTTTCCATACACAATACATTCCATTACATACTTTTTAGACCAACCAAGATATAGAGTTAGACTATATATCTATATATATCTATACAAGTCCATACGTTAATAGTCTAATTTAAGTCTATAATTAAGAACTTTAAATCTCCCAAAGGTTTAAGTACAAATCTTGATCTTACCATGTAAAAATATCTTTCTGGTTCAGCTTTTGTGGGCCACAAATGAAAGTCCCAAAACTCCCAGGCCTTCTCAAGGTTGCACGGTCAGGCGTGATCTCTCCCTCCTCACACTCCATCTCGACACCGTGTTGAGAATCCAGCTGAAAAGAATTAAAGCACAGGATTTATGATTAAATGAGCCTATATCAGGCCAGGGCACAGTAATCTCTTCAAGAATGTGCACCTTGCGATGTGGACTGACACCAGACTGCTAGAAGAGTAATTATGGTACCAAAAGACATAAAAACCACCATTCAAAAGAAATCTGCGGTCAAGGAGCCACAAATCAGCACAATGTGAACAAAAACAATTGCCTACTGTGACCAGGGGTTGTGTCCGTTATCTTTCTGACATTTAAATCCTCAAATCTTTGCCAGAGAAAAATACAGAGGTGTGTATATCACTTTCCAGAAGGTCGTGAGAGCGTGAGAGTGCCATGCTGAGCAAAGAACAAAACAGCCAAGCAGCAGATCAGGCCCAGGAACGACTGGACATAATCTGTAACTCTTATTGTGCTGATATAATGAGGATGATTAAGATCTGTATAAACAAAACGTGCTTGTTGATAAAGTTGTTGCGTATCTTTTCCTCATTATATTTAACACTTAGAGACCCTGATGAGTTAAAAACTCATTCATAAAAAGTTCAATATTTTAATGAACACAAATTGTTTGCTTTTTTTTTTCTTCATTCTTTCCATCTAGTTCAAAACGTTTGTGGGCAAAGAAGGCGGCCAAATTTAAGAGAGCTTGTTTTAAGCCACTTTTAAGTGGCTGTTTAGAGATCTCCATCATATAATAACATATTGTTACTGTCGTGCAAAAACCATGTATCTCCATTTTTACAGATTTCTTTATTTTTTTACATTTTGTCACAACTTCATGATGAATGCACCAATAGGCAAGCTAAAACACACTTAAAATATGTTTCCGCTGGAATTTAAGGATACAATGATTTTGTGAAACTTGTTCCATTTACAAATCACAGCTTTTCCACATGTATGATGTTCAGTGGAGACGCAGGGGTCTACAATGTGAGAGATAAAGACTGAGACAGATAAAGCATATTGTTGCTGTCAAAGAAATAAGCAAGTATCTCCAAAATGGTGATTTACAGGTAAAGGTAAAAATGTAAGTCTGAATGAGAAATAAAAGCAGCTGAAACTCATTTCCATTCATTCAGTGTAATTTCCACAGAGCACACGCACTTCACACCATGCATTTATAGAACACACACACACACACACACACACACACACAATAACCACAGAATGCATGAAGTACAATTACAGAGAATTAAAGCTTTAATTGTGTATTTAAAGCTAAAGAACGTACAGCTGTATTGTATATGTGCACGCTGTACACGTGGCCCACTCGGACAATAAACATTATAAACAGGAAATCTTCCAGTTATCCCACGGTTTCACCATCACGATTCGATCGTTGTGCCACTACACGCCAATAAAGCCACGTAAACAACAGTTTAATCAGGTTCTTCCTCAACCCACGTTTAAGAAGTCAGTTAATAACATACAGCAGAATCAGCCTTACACACAGTGTTCTGCTCGCAGCCCGTGAGTGATATTAAAGTGATGTAAAGCAGCAGATCAGATCACTACCTCCTCAGGCCATGCCGTCCTCTGCCGTAACTGCCGCCCATGCGCTCTGTCTGCACGCAGAGCTTACGCCCCGCCCACTAACCAAGACCCGTCCACTCATTCACTCAGCCAATAGGAGCAGGGTTGCTAAGCAGCACCCCATAACGTGAGCCAATAGCAGTTTAATACGCAAGCAGTCCGCGTTCGGAAGGGTGTGGCGGAGTGATGTCACAATGATGCAAAGCCGAACCGCGGAAGTCTTACCAAGCGCTCTCTCTCTCTCTCTCTCTCTCTCTCTCTCTCTCTCAATTTCAATTTCAATTTCAATTTCAGTTTCAATTTAAGTTGGCTTTATTGGCATGACTGTTCTTTTAACAATGTTGCCAAAGCACAGAAACATTACAACAGAACAATAATACAATAAAAGAAATAAAAATTCTACAAGATACAAAATAAAAAGTTATTATAGATTTCCTAAACATATATACATAGATACATTTACACATATACTCACACACACACACACACACACACACACACACACATATATATATATATATACACACATACATATATATACACATACATATATACATGTGTACACATAGATCTACATAACAATACATACAGGTATTTACATTTTTGTTTACAGTGGTTTTGGGTGGCTGTGGTCAGTAGGGTGTGATGTGATGAGTGTTACTCGCTGTCTTTCAGGTGGTGACATGTTGCCACCTCTCTCTCTCTCTCTCTCTCTCTCTTGCAAACACACACACAAATGCACAAAAACACACACACAAACACGTGTACACAAAAACACACACAAACTCACTCATACACACACATATACACAAACAAACACACACATACTGAACTGTGTAAAGTAAAAATATTCATGTGCAACTTAGATACAAACCAGGCAAAATTAAATAGGATGCTCATATCCTGTCTACATATGATCACTGATAGTAGTTTTCACCAAATATTTAAATTTGAGACCCCCAGGAGGGAGTGGGATAAGGTTTCATGACAAAATATGTATCTGACTTTGTCTGTAGATCCCTAAAATAGCTTTGTAAGATGAAACTGGATGTTTGCTAGCAAAAGGTGTGGTGTACCACTGTAACAGCATTCCAGTGGTTTAAGGAACTGCAGTTCAAGTACATTTAAAGGTATATTAGGAGTACAGGTTTTTACTTTTTAGTGACATTAACCATTGTAGCTTCAGTGTAAAGCTAAAGAACCAAATATCAGACAGAAAATGTATTTTGTCTGATCCATCATATTGGGTTAAATCAAAGTTGTTAGTCTGACCTTTCAGGATATTTTCACATTGACATTTACCTGGCTCCTGAGACGTCCTTTCCCACTGCTGACAAAAGTAAACCTGCAGTGTCCCAAGAAGGTCATGTGTGCTTCTGAACAGTGGGGAGGCAGACACCGTACATCCTTGAAGAGAAAAGATACGGCTTCAAGGACATTGAAAACTGCCTGTCTCACTCTGAATAACCAAAGAAAGGAGGAAAAGAGAGGCCTGTTCTATTCTCTGGAGTAATAATATTCAAATTATGCAGTACCTTAGCATGAGTTAATCCACTGAGTTTTACAAGCACTTCTAGCTAGTGGTCATATTAACAGCAACATAAGTAGGAAAGTGTATTGCTGTGCAGCAAAAGTGGTTCCCACTGGTTTCTGTGGTGTTGCTAAGAGGTTGCTAAGTGGTTTCTAGGTGGTTACTACTGTATCCCAGGTGATTGGTATGGTGTTACTATGTGGTTGCACTGGTATTGTTAAGTGGTTGCTTTAATGTTGCACGGTGATTGCTATGGTATCCCAGGTCACACTGCTGTGATTGTGCAAATTGCTTGCTAGGTAGGTGCTACACATCAGTGCTATTTTTTTTTATTAATTTCTATATTTTTTATTTTATGTATATATACACAATCAGACCAAACAATCTGGAGTTGTAACAGGAAACAATGTTTCACAAAAACTGTTGGTTGAGTTATGTGGCAAAAAGAGACATTTTTTTACAGTACTTTAAAAAAATAGCGAGAATTATTATTGACATCATTGAAAAAAACATGTCTTTATTTCTTTTAGGAATATGATTTTGATTGAAAATGAATATGGATATGAATATATGTTACACTATTATAGATACAGTGTCATATGTCCTTGTTATTATTTTCCAACCAGAATGAAATCATTGAGAAGAAAAAAGGTTTAAATTAGGTGAATAAAATAAAGAGACAAAGACATTTGTAAGCATTGCTGATAAAAAAATCAGTGTGGTCTGATTGAAATGGACAGATGAGGTAAGTTTATGGTTAAATAAAATCAGCGGACCATGTAGTCCCTAACTTCAAATGATTCAATATCAGCTCAGGGACTGGGCATCTCATTTAACCGTGCTTATTATATTCATTAGAGATGTGTTAAAATGTAATTAGTTAAGAATGCTAAGCAGTAAGTAGCTAACCAACCATTCAACCAGACTCTATCACCAGCTCTGAAATAGAATTTAAAGTTAACATGAAAATTAAATGGCATTTTCCATGTGTGTCATGATATATTTCAGAACTAAACACAATGTCTGTCTTTTCTGGATGTTGCCAGTGACTTTAACAGAAGTGACCTTCTCAAAAAGTTGCATCTCAAGTTTCCACAAGAATTCATACTGAAGGATCTGAAGGATCTGGTCTATCAGATCCTTCAGATCCTTCAGTATGAATTCTTGTGGAAACTTGAGATGCAACTTTTTGTCATGAGTGCAGGTCTGGCAGACATGGAGGCTTCAGCAGACACAGTCACTACAAAGAGTGTTCAGAGTGTAGCAACTGAATAGGTTCCTGTGGCTGTGGGGCTTGTGACAATGTGTGTGATAGCTCTTGTAGGTAAAACTGACAGTAGGTGGTGCTCTGAGATAGGAAACACCTTTAAATCATCAGTGAAAAATCATAGAAAATGCTTTTAATCACACCATATTAATAATGCTGAATGTTTAGTGGTTTAATTCCTCCTTCACATTTCTTAATATATCCTGATTTCTGTCAAGTGGTTTGCCCAGGATTCAGAGATATATTTCATATTTATTAAATATTTTATTGAACTATAAAAGTGGGATTTCAGTTGGCTTTATCTTTAAAAAGAATTACAAAACCTGACTTTGGTATGCAGCCAGTATGATATTTATCATTTAATTTTCATTAGGAAATATACATATGATGTTATGATGCTGGTGTTCTAATATATTCCCTGCCAAAAAAGCCATTTTTAAACCAGTCTTTGGCTGCTAGACATGCCTCTTTAACGTGCCTCTATGATTTACTCAAAGACATTTTGCCAATTGAACTGAGAGGTAGGATGATCATTTAAAAAAATTGTCCACCTTGTCTAGGCTGTTCATCACCTTACTTTGCAGTGGGGTCATGAATAAGAAACGTGGACTGCTATGAAACTCTTATTGTCTTTGGCAATGAATACAGGTTCTGTTTGGGATCTGACCAATGGTCAGGTTTGAATATGAAGGCTTCAAACCTGCCTTTGCTGTGGAGCGAAACACTGCCCTAACTGTTGGTGTGTTGACCTGGGGAGCCACCATGTACAACAATCAGTCACCCCAGTATTGATACGAGGGAACAGCTTGGCGATATGTGCAGGACATCTTGTGGCCACATATGTTGCATCTCATGGCAGGGCTTCCAGCTGGCAGTTTTCAGTAGGATAATGCTTGCCCACACACAATAAGGATTTAGAAATGTCTTCGCAAAATTGCAACACTTATTGGTCTGTCCAGTCCCCAGATTTATCATCAATTGATTTTTATTGGGAGCTTTCGCAACCTACAAATGTGCAGGATCTATAGGCCCAGCTCCAACATCTGTGGGCAGATGTGCAGTAGGATACTGTATAGAACCTGTATGCCTCCATGCTCAACTGTGTCTCACCTAGTATGCAGGCTAGAGACCACTAAAGAGGGTATTAGAGCCTCCTCAATCTGACAGATTTCCACTATAAACATATCCTTTTGCTTTATTGTAATTACATGTGTATCATTATTACATTAACACTAATCGTTAATATATATGACAGTGTGTTATTGTTATTAGCACTGTCTAATGTATGGATGCATAGCTCACACTCCTATCTATGTATTATGTAGTGTAAAAGTGTATAAGATCCTTGAGGAAGTTTTGGAGGTTCTTCAGTTTGAAACTGACGGAAGTTCTTAAGGTGCTTTTTCAAATCGAAGAACCTCCAAGTTGCTCAATGATCTTGTACTGTTTATGGTGTACTTGGTACCTGGGTGTTTATATTAATTGCACAATATAATTTGTTAGTATACAGTATTTTATTTTATTTTATTTCATTTGTTGTTTCATTGCTTGTATTCAGTGTCACACTGGCACAACCAGAGTTTCTATCTTCTGAACAGCTGGGCAACAACTGTGAGTTGCTCATCACAGCAGCAAAACCCAACCCAGAAGATGGAAGCAGAGCTAAAGGACTTTGTGAAGAGATTCGGGAAATCAGTTATTCAGCAATTTTTGGGAGACATTTTTATACCACACGTATTCTTCATCAGTCTGCTGATGGTAGCTCCTTCATTATGAAAGTATTAACATCTCCTGGTATTGAAATACATTTACAACAAAGTTGTTTTAATGAAATGCCATAAAGCTCACTTGAATGCTGGCTTATCCTGGACATCTCTGCTGTCGGTGAGATCGAGGACACCATGCTTGAGTGGCTGAGGGTTAGAAGAAAGCTTGAGAGGCTTACTCACCACATTTATCTCTCATATGTTTTTTCTTCTTAGTGTGAATAACTCACCTGATATGTCTACTGTTCAGGCTGGCATACCTGCTGGTCATGTCAATGGCCTGGATGTTTCAGAGAAAGGCATCTGGAGACGTGCTTCAGTACTTTGAAGAACTGGAATAGCACAACACATTAGCATTATCAGGTGAGTTTCCACAGCAGGTGTGCAGCTCTTCACAGCCATTCTCTTAAAAATAAAACGGTTCATTAAAGTGGTAGTACAGGGAGACATATTTAGGTTCCCTAAACATTTTTCCAATAGATGGCTATCAGTATACAGTTGCTGAATACAGGTGCATGTTCTTGGAGCTTGGAGACTTCAGAGATGGAGAAGTTCTTCAACAAGTCTCACATTGGGAAGAAACTGCACAGGTACCATCTTATATTCAATGGTATATTGAGTGACACACATGCAGACACACACCCAGACTTTATCCTCTATTGCTCAAGATGCTGCTTCCACAAGAACATCATAATGTCTAATTTGAATGTCGGTTCAGTGCCATATCCTATATATTGAAGTAGCCTATTAGTTCTGTCCACAACTTATGTAGTCACCAACTGAATGGCAAATAGAATTACAAATACAGTTACAAGTTGCATCTTAAAATATAGTCCCTTATAATTGGTCTCATGGTAACATTACGGTTTTCCCCCAAATACAACAGTATTGATCCTCCTTGCTGATTGAATTTCAGAGAACTCTGATTACTGATTGGATTTCTTAATTAGATTTATTTTATTTATTTTTAATTTATTTATTTTAGAATTTTTTATTTTATATTATATATTCTATCTCTCTCTCTCTCTCTCTTTCTCTCTCTCTCTCTCTCTCTCTCTCTCTCTCTCTCTCTCTNCAGATGCCCTAACCTGTTTTTCTTTTTCTTTTTTTTGCATTTGTAATAATGACTGGATGTGGCACTGCACAAATATAAATATAAAAATAAATACATATTTCTTAGCAAGTGAAATAATCTTTAATCAATATCAAAGCAATAAATCAATTCTCGGGCAATAGTTTTGTTTTACAAAGCCCTGTAAGTGTAAGATTATTTTGCTTTTGTAAGAACAGTTATTTCTCTCATCTGTGGTAAGTGTATATTGGTAGTAGTCAGAGACTCAAAAGAATGCACTGAAATTAAGCCATCATAAGCCAAGTCTGCCAATAAAGATGACAATTCTTTACTGCAATCTATAATCCAATCTATAATAATCCAATCCAATCAGATATCTGCATTTATCATATTATTCATATATGTATATATATATATATATATACATATATGAATAATATGATAAATGCAGATATCTGATTGGATTGGATTATTATAGATTGGATTATAGATTGCAGTAAAGAATTGTCATCTTTATTGGCAGACTTGGCTTATGATGGCTTAATTTCAGTGCATTCTTTTGAGTCTCTGACTACTACCAATATACACTTACCACAGATGAGAGAAATAACTGTTCTTACAAAAGCAAAATAATCTTACACTTACAGGGCTTTGTAAAACAAAACTATTGCCCGAGAATTGATTTATTGCTTTGATATTGATTAAAGATTATTTCACTTGCTAAGAAATATGTATTTATTTTTATATTTATATTTGTGCAGTGCCACATCCAGTCATTATTACAAATGCAAAAAAAAGAAAAAGAAAAACAGGTTAGGGCATCTGCACCTTTATTACTACTACTTAACTACTACTTTAAAATAGAATTAGGTGAAGCACACCAGCTGTAAATTATTAGAGTATTGTTAGAGAGGACTCTGAGGACTCATATGAGTCTAGGAAGGGATTTAAAAAGATCTCAAAACAATAAAATCTACCATTCCACTGTCCTGAAAATAATTTTAGTTGAGAACATTTAAAACATTTTAATGCCTAATGTTAAAACATTTTCTGCCATCATGGCAGGGATCCTAAAGATCATGTTCTTCTGCAGAAGACAATATTCAGAGAGCAAATTGAGTGGCTAACAGAGCACATATAAATTGAGTAGGATGAGATGAAGATTGACAATTTCATCTATGTGGCTTAACCTCAGCCATATGGCAGATAAGAATGTCAGTTGTACTTCAGATGTGATTGGTTTTAGCCTCTAGCTCTGTAGAACTCTACACTGAACATGATTTGGCACACACAGCTGGGTGATGAGGAAATGTAGTACCATAGACATGACAACTAAGATGATCACAGATTCTCCTATGTATTATAAAGGCCTATAAAGTGATGGAGAGGAACTATACAAATGTGTTTTGATTACGCTGTTATGGTTATTCTTTGGGATATCATATAGATTACCACACAGCCATATACTGTCTCTAGACAAAATCGCCATTGCCTTGTTTTAAACTGATATATGAGGAGTGTGATCACCATCATCCATATAGTCTCTACGTAGACTAGCTCACTGCTTTTGTCATTTTCTGTTGCATGTGAATATGAATGTATTTAGCACTATAGATATATAATTTAAGGTGGGATGACTATAACAGTTAGAAACCAAGTTGTAGCACTTAAAATTGGATCAGAAAAAACCCCCAACTGTTTATTCCCCAATATTGTGTCACCTAAAATGCTGCAGTTTCATCCAGAGTCCTGTAAGTGCCCCACCATTTAAGGTGTAACAAAATCGCCAGATAAGCATAATTGTGTGAGTATATTGGCAGGATTTAAGGCATAGCTGAAACTTTAAAGAACTCAACTTAACACTTGGAAACAAGTAGTTCACTTTTTAAGGTTGAAGGGAACTGTAAGGAATTACAGTATTGGTGAATTTGGGAATTTTGGAGTTTAAATGAGTACTAGACCATATTAAACTATCAGTGTGTTCATGTTTCATTTATCTACCTCAAAGTTTGGCCCTTGCTTGTTTATTGTGGTGCTGCAAAGCCTAGTTGTGGAGAAATCATAGCCCAGTGACCCCCCGGCACACCCCCACCTATCTACCCATGGATATGGTTACTACACTATTACTTATTAATAATGCAACGTCAAGAAGAATGATCACGTAACGCTGTGATTCCCACTCAGTGCACTCTTAAGGAGACTTTTTTCTGCTTCTCATTTCCTGAAGGATAGTTTCACTTCATCTTCAGATTAATATGAGACACACACCATAACTTCAGGCAGGGGGGAGATGTGGGAAAAGGGGGCCATCATTAAATTGCAGGGGCCTACACAATGTGCGCACTGTGTGTATTGGGTGGTCTGGCTTTCTATTAGTTCCACATTAAGGAAATATGTTCCGTGACTACATATCTTTAATGTTACATATTTACTGGCAGTAATATATTTAGTAAGTTGAAAAAAAGTAGCATATTCAGATAAAAAATGCACATCTAACGTAAACCAAATATACAGTGTAAAGGTGCCTCTTACAGTGACTCATACAGTGACTCTTCTACTAGCTAAGGATATTCTAAGCGAACAGCAAAGCACTTTTGTAAGTCACTCTGGATAAGGGCGTCTGCTAAATGCCATAAATGTAAATGTAAATGTAACCTCTTGTCCACAACATTTGATCGATAGTATTCTGTATTGATCTGGTCAGGGGTTGGGTCATATGACCATAATTCATCTTCTCCGGTAGTACACTTCTCAACAGGCAGCTTGAGCTGGCCTCATGCAGTTGACATGATCACATGACCTAAGTTTAATACGGTTCAAATGCACTCGCTCCAGTGAGCACCACCAGATGTCTGCTATTTCTGTGATCCAGAAAAATCCAGAAATAAGTGATTTGTTTTGAAGAATGATATGAGTGTTTTGGCCCTGCTGGAGGTGAGAGTGCTTTATCATGAGCTGTTTTCAATCAGATTACACAGCACAAGCTTAGTACAGTGTTAGAGGCAATAGAGCCTAAAAGGTTTATATATGATCATTTTATATTTATCCCTTTTGCTTCCCTAAAGAACCATTTTGGACAGTGTTCATATGATTTTACAATATGAATACATAAGTCAAGAACCATTTAAGAACCTTTTGAATGTAATACAGAGATGAGCTGGATCTGCCGCCAAGCTTGTGGGAGCTGTCCAGGGTGCTGAATGTGCAGGGGCTTGGTCTTCTGCTTCAGTGCACTCTGCAGCCTTTGAGCCTTGTAGAATTCCAGGTTCCATATACGCTGTCAGTTTGCTTGAACTGCAACAGTTTTTTATGGGATATGTTCATGAAGATGATATTTCTAATTGAGAATGACTTTTTAACTTTACTTTGGATATACATATGTATGTACTAGGGATTTTATGCCCCACTAGGCCATGTGTACATTCATGTTCAGTCATGTCAAAAAAAAACAAAAACAAAACATAATTAAGAGTAGTGTCTATTGGGTATAGCACAACATGCCAGACATCTCAGAATGTTCTACAGTTTTAATGGTTCCTAAGGGTCTCCTGTGATAAGTCATTTCATGCATCTTGAATATTTTCAGAATTCCTGCAGATTTGACAGATTTGAGAGTTGATTGTGCGTCCAATAGAATTCCACACATTTTCAATCGGGGATAGGTCTGGTGATGTGGCTGGCCATGTATTTCTGTCTTGAAGTTAAGCTTTATGTGGAGCATAGTGGACAAGCGTTGTCCTATTGGAATAGCGCCACATAGTGCACCAGAGAGGGATGCATTTCTCCAAAACGTTAAGTGCGACTTGTCACTGAAGATAACCTGCTCCTATTCTGGAGTTCCTATTCTGAACTCCACGACAGCATGGCATGGCACCATGCATGGCACCAACTTCCAAGCATCCTGTGGGCAGCGTTCTGTGAGCACCGATGAAGGACAAGAGGATGACCAACACAAACTGCAGCAACAGATGAGCTTCGGTCTCTGACTTCTCATCGACAAGGTGGAGCGACTCGAGAGATGTGTCTAATAGAGTGGAGAGAGCAAGTGGACGCGGTGTTTAAACACTCCAGCAGCACTGCTGTGTCTGACCCACTGGTACCAGCATACCAGGCGGTGGTGTTATTCTGTGTTGCCCTGGTATGAGTGGATCAGACACAGCAGTGCTGCTGGAGTGCTTAAACACTGTGTTCATGTATAGAAATGTATGCATATCTTAAATAAATGTCTTCTGTTTATATTTAGGAGCATGAGATTCTCTATCCTGAAGGCATCTCTGTGTGTGTGTGTGTGTGTGTGTGTATGTGTGTGTGCACCCATCTGTTCTGCACATGCTCAGATGGCGAGGTTCGTAGGCCCCTCCCTGCGCGGGAGTGCTGATCTGCAGGCGGATAGAGCAAGCAGTGCGTCGCACAAAGAGAGAGATAGAGGGGGAAGGAGAGGGAGAGAGTCGCAGAGAGAGAGAAAGGAGAAAGAGGAGGCTCGTAGCTGCTGGATCCCCCGGGGAGGAGCTGGAGAGAAACGCCACCGCGGGACTGGAGCTGTGCTCAGGTACCTCCGCTCGCGCTGCTGGACGCACGAGCAACCCCCACCCCCTCCCCCGGAGGAGGCTCGTGCACATCTGATTACAACCACTGGGTTACTGTATTTGGCGTCAGGCACGTGCATGCTGCGAGGGGTCTTCATGATAAGCATGCAGGTGACCGGGGGGGTTGGAGCAGTGCTGCAGAAGGGAATGCAACTGAAATGCAGTGGAGTCCAGATTGCATGCAGATAGGATAGAGTCTGCCTGCTGTTTGTCAGCTGCTCACAGACTTGCAGAAGTGGCCAGTGGTCTTATTAAGAGGTGTGAGTGACCAACACCCACGCGCCCTATAATAAGTTTGGAGGCAGCCCCTGTGGTCAGTGTGTGCATGCCATTGGGGTCAGACTAGCCCAGAATGCCATAGGCAGTGATGAACATGAACCCAGTGCTATGGCCTGTGTGCATGCATTTTAGGAACACCATGAAGAACGAAGAGCTGTATGGGGTGTTTTATAGCTCGGGCTTAGTTATTAATAAGGACTAATAAATTCCCCGACTTCCTTTTATATGCCACAGTTAACCATATTATTGTGATGTCAATTGATTTCAAGTTATATTGATGTTTTAGGTCAGAGCTGTGGTTTGTCTTTTAAAACCAAGCATCATCATTCTAGTGAAATTATGGGTGCATAGTCCAGGTCCTGTGCTGGGGAGGGCAGGACCTGGGCACACAGGGCAGATGACATATGCATGCATGCAGTGGCTGCAGTACCAGGGTTGGGATAGCCTGAGCTAGAGTGGGTGGGGGAGGAGGCGAGGGGGTTCTACACTGCTCTTTGGTGCACTCTTCCCTTCTGTCATGCCAACCGGTGCTCCCACTCTTCTGACTCGCTTGCTTTCTTTCCTGTGGTCTCTGTACCCCCCCCCCCCCTTCTCTCTCTCTCTCTCTCTCTCTCTCTCTCTCTCTCGCTCTCTCCCTTGCTCTCTCTGACCAGTGTGTTGTCTCTCTCTGTCCCACAGGCTGCTCCTTCTTCAGCAGACAGTTTACAGTATCTATTTGGCCATAGATGCTAATTGGTTGAGCTAAATAAATATTTAGTTACCCCATGTGTACCACCAAGACCCTAAACCACATTAATTTGCCAGTCTGCTTGTAAAGTTTTATGAGGATTTGATTTATAAGATAGCTGTGAGAGAGCAGGGGGCAAACGCCTCCCAGTCGGCCAAGATGCCGGCATCTTACAGCCAGTTTAACCCCTTAAAGTCCAGGCTTCTTGCTCACTTAATAATCATATGGCAGTAAAATGTATTGTACTTGTGTTTGTGTTTTCTGTCTATTAATGGAAAAATATAAAAAAAAAAAACCATATAATTCACGCAAAATTACATTTAAACATTTCTTCTGCAATTAACCATTTCTGTGTACTTGTTTAGAGTTGTTGCATTGCTGCATCAATTTTGCCTAAGCATCAGTTAGGGGACAGATACGCTGATATTCTCTTGAAAAATTTGCTGACTTCCAGAATTTACAGGTCTGCTAGTAATGACAATATTCTAGGGCCAAGGCAGCAAAGCAGCTCCAAGCAATGACACTGCCTCCCCCATGCTTTAAAGTTGGTATAAGGTTCCTATGTTGGAATGCATTGTTGTATGTTGGTGGCAAATGTCATGCTTTTCATCTGTCTTCCAATAGGCTTCTGTTGCATAGTTAAGAGGACCTGCTGACCCCCATCACTGCCATCCTCTTGAAAGGCTTGACTTCAGTTACCCTTTCAAATTATTGTATTTGCTTGATTGGGTTCTTTCTATTTTTAGGGATTTGATGGAAGATCTGATCAGATTTCAGGTCAATTTTTTGCATACAATCAGCAGACAATGTATATATAGGAATAGCTAGTAAAATGGCAGAATAAGAAGCACTGCCACTGTTAATCAACAAAGTTCCCATGCTTAGAACTGTTATTATTGAGAAACTTTAGCCAGATAACCTATAAAATTTAATGACTTATCAGATCAATCTGGCATTTCCACATTGTGTTACAAAATGTAGAGTATGAAGTCATCTTTCAGTGTCTGTGAAGCCATGCAGACGGCCTGCTGCTTAAGTAGCTGCTTGGCCTTCACTTTTGGTATTAAGGCCCATGAGTGTAATCTCCACCCATAAGCTTCAGCGCTCCCTACCTGCGGCATGAGCTGAAAAAGAGAAAGAGAGAGCGAGTAAGCATGTAAATGTGGAGTGGTCTCACTGATGTCACGAGTCAGTGACGAGATGAGGCCGGCACCATCTGCCACGCTGGCTTCCCACTGCACTGCTTTCATTTCCCCAGGTGCTCCAGTCAAGACTGCAATGGAGTCAAAGTCAGCCCAGCACCACTAGCACGAAAACCCCAGCTAACATATGCTTCATAATCCGCTATCAAAAGACAGAGCAGATGCAAAGTGGAGAATTAGAAGGAATGGGTTTAGATTAGCCATCCCTTTTATGTTTATCAGCAAAATATTACCACAATTCTAAAACCAGAGTATGTACAAATGTGCCCCACAATTTCTTAGCACTTATATATAGTCATATACTTTTGTTATTCATAGTAGTGACTGGATAATAAGTCTCAGCTCTGAAAACAGAACAGCTCAGAGTTTATGGAGTCAATTGATCCTTTCATGATCTGTCTAGCAGCTGTTACTGGGTTGGACAAGCTTTACAGAATTTCGAAGAAACTAGCAATCCTATTTCAGAGTCACAACAAATTGAGCTGAGTTTCCTGTTGAAACTGATGCACTTTGGAGCTGGATGGTACACTATCCGTGTAATCTTAGTTTGATTATACAACAACCACAAATTAAAGTGCACATTCTCTCCCAAAAATACACTTTTTTTGCAGCAAATGTACAACATATACAGAGATTAAAATGAATAAGACAAAAAACAACATTTTTATGGGAATGGGATTTTTTCCAGTCCTATAAAATCTTGTCCGAACAGTCTGATGTCACAGCGTCGAAGAACTGTCCCACAAATGAGCATTCAGTCATCAAACCCTGTACTGTAAACCAGTACAAACTACGAACACCTAACCTGAAACTAACTTTAACCCACACCTTTATCTACACCTAAACCTGCACCTTAATAACACCTAACTTTAACCCTTAGTTTAAATCCAAGATGTACGTAAGCTTCACCTACACCTTATTATAAACCTAAATTTAACTTAAGCTTAAACTCCACCTTAATATAAATCTACGCATAACCTTTATCCTTATTCTAAACCCAATCTTAACCTAAATTTTAATATATCTAACCTTCATCTACACTTTAATTTACACCTTAAAATAATCTTAATTTACAACTACACCTTAATCTAATTGTAAACCTAACCTCAACCTAACTGTAGTGAATTGATGAGGAATGAGCTTTTTCTCCTTTAATTTCATTTTGTGTGTGTGTGTGTGTGTGTGTGTGTGTGTGTGTGTGTTTGCGTTTGCTTGTTTGCTCAAAAGCTCTACCAGGGTCTGGATGCAAAAACTATTTTGGCACTAAAACGATCAACCTATGTGGACATTTGTATGTGAGATAATGTTGCGTCCCTCTTACAACAGTTACTGTGAAATGGGTTCGGCATTAGATAGGTCAAGTGTTGCCTTTGGTTACAGTAGCAGATGTATTCATCTGATGTATCCAATTGATTATCTAAGCCCCTAATTCAGTGGTTTTTGTGATCACTTCCATGGTCATGCTTTGCCTGTAGCTGCTGATAAACCTAGACTTCACCAAGTTAAGCACAGTTTTAATGTTAAGCCGGAGTAAAAGCAGGATAAGTATAAGCAGGCTTTAACATCATCTCTTCATCATCATCTCCCACTGGATGGAGCGCACTGTCCAGACTGCCATTTTGCATGTGCCTCTGAAAAATACCTCACGAGGAAGATTTGAGGCTGCAGAATGACATCAGTCAGATATTTTGTCATTAGTGCAGAAGCAGTGGACACAGAGCTGAAGTCATAATTAATCAGACTGGAGGCCTGGGAGTGGAGATGAATAATTCACTGCAGTGCCAGCACTCTCCCACAAAGCCCTGAAAGAGCTGTGATTGACAGACTGCCTATGCGCTTCACACACCTCGAACACACAGGGGGAAGCAGAGGGGATCGGCTCCCCAAAAAAATCTGGAATTCATTAAACCTTTGTGTAATGCACACAGTCTGAAACTTCTTAGTGTGACCTCTGCCAGTAAACATCAATATTTCATTTTACTCATAACTAGTTTTGCCACAATAATAGAACTAATAGACAATTCATTAAACAATAGGGATGTCCAAATCAAGCTGATATGAGTACGAGCTGAAACCTCTGCGGTCTGATCTTTGTGTTTGTATAAATAATACGTGTAGGTCAGATGTGTTACTAAATAACACTGTAGTGACGTGAATCATTTCATGAAACAAAATATTCTGGACTAATGTATTTAATTTAGCAATGACATGTCTTATACTTATTCAGCTCCCTGACCATTTACTGTAGCTCCCTGTTCCTTTACAGCAGCGGTTCTCAAAATATTCAGACCACATACCACCCAAGACTGTTCTAAAACATCTGTGCCACAGACACAGACTTATTATACACAACAAGCTAGACGTGACCTCCCGTCATACGGCATCTCTTTCCCCAGTGGTTTGTTGCCAGTGCAGTAGGGCTACTGTGACGTCTCAGAAGGCTTGAGGAAAATAACAGGTGTGCAGTGTAGTGAAATATGGAGTTCACATGTCATCCTCTTTAACCCTATATTCAGCTATTAATCCTGATGCAGAAACAATTGTGAATTACAGGTTGGTTTAATACACATTGTCGAACCACAGGGTTCTTCTGTAGGACCTATGAATTTGATGCTGATACGGTGGCAAGCAAAAGTGTGGCCATCCCTGGTTAAAATCCCTTTTACTGTAAACAGTTAAGCAAACTGAAGATGACATGATCTCCAAAAGGCATAAGGTTAACGATGAAACACACTTTTAAGCAACATTTTAAGCAATACCAGTGTATTATTTTGGGTTTGTACAATATTACCTTGCAAAAGTATGGGAACCCTAAGAGATGTGAGTGCTCAGATAACTTTGACCAAGGTCTCAGGCCTTAATTAGCCTGTTAGGGTTATATTTTGTTCACAGTCATCTTGAGGGAAGGCCAGCTGAAACAAATTTTGAAGCTTCATAAATACACAGACACTTCGAATGTTCTTCTAAGCAGCTGCCCAGCATTCTGAAAATGAAAATTGTTGGGGCCCAAAAGGCAGAATATCTGTTATCTTTAGTGCTTCTTGGCACTTTGCTATATCTTTTAACCCATCCAAGCTTGTGAATTCACACACTAGGGGACAGTGTGTGGGCAGACCTATCCATGGTATGTTCATGGTGCTCAAGGGGAATGGAAATGGCATCCTTCCAGTCACAAGGCTAAATCCCTAACCACCAGGCCACAACTGCCCTCCACTACCAGGCGCAGTGGTTGTGGTGGGTTGATGATCACAATGATGTGGGTTTATCAGTTCCCCTAAGCTGCTGACCCAAGCTGTCTGTTGGGGTGTGTGAAGAGAACATTTAATTGTGCATACTGTATATGAATGATTTAAACATGGCTTCATTCTGAATTCGGCCTTCAGACAAAATAATAATAATAAATCATACCAATGATATAACGATGGTTAATACATTGTGCACAGCTTACAGTAAATGAATTTGCCTTCTGGGAATTGGTGTAGTGTAGCGAAGACCCAGATGACTTGCAGCAGTGTATGATGTCATGTTCCTCCTGCCTGACCTGCATTTGAAGAGCAGCAGCAGTGTGCACGTGTCACAGGGACAACATCACATTGGTATAATAGTGAAGGATCTGTTGAGCAGGTGCTGTTCCCTCTGCATGGCCTGCCTCTGCCCCGCTGCCCGTCGGCAAGAGCGTGTACTCCTAAGACTAATGAGATTAGAGGGCCGTCTTCCTTCATCCCACCAACATATCTCCCTGGCAACTGGAATTTGTTGCTAGCCACTTATGGCTATGGAAAAAGTCCCCTCTTGCCTTTTCTTCTCTGAAAGTAATGAATAAATCGATGTGTGCAAGGACCGAAAACCACCCCTGTGAAAATGTAGAGCTTTGCAGGAAACCAATGCAGTTGGTTTGGCTTCGGCCCAGAGGGAACCGGCCAGGAGGTAAGGGGGACTCTTTCTGTGTGCAGGATGTGTTTTTGTGTGTGTGTGTGTGTGTGTGTGTGTGTGTGTGTGTGTGTGTGTGTGTGTGTGTGTGTGTGTGAAGGTGAGTGTAATGGCTTTGAAATTATTACTCAATTTTTTTCTTCTTTGAAAACAAGGTTCAGTCTTTCTGTTTTAAAGCAATAGTCCCACATTGCTTAACCTGCTTTCTATCCACTACATAATATTGGTGACCACAGTTTTATTGACAGTAAAAATCAGGGTCTGGGTTTACAAAAGCAAGGTTGCACAATGCCAGTCCTGCAGGCCTGGTCTCCAGAAAAGGTTGTTAGTAACCCTACTCTAACCCTACACTTCAAACATTAAAACAATGTTTGAGTGATCAGTTTTAATAGCTGAATAGTAGAATTAATGTTAACATTTTAAAAGTATTGTTAGAGCCTAAATAAAAAAAAGCTTTCCAGTGTCACTCCAGAGTTACCAAATTTTCCAAATGCTGGCTGTTTCCAACATCATAACTTCTAGATCTTGTTTCCTTTTATTTTTTGTGGTTAGATGGTGCTTAGTTTGTTTTCCTGCATGGATTTAACTGAATAATGAACATTTTAAAAGGTGTTTAAAGCTACACTACAAATGACTATATAAAGAAAATGACAAAAACAACAAAAAAAACAATGAAGACTTTCTGACATTGTTTACTCATTTTTGTTTTTGGAGAACTGCATTTTTGAACATTCTAATGAATGTCTTTTTAATGTCTTAACCTGTTTATCTTGAACACCTTTTGTGAATCCAGCCCCAGATATCATTCCTAAAATTATTTCAATTTAGTTTATTTTAAACAGTTGAATTAATACAATTAATGTCTAATATAACAAGACATAAAAATGTCTTGTGTTGTTTTAAATAGCTAGATAAGAAAACTTGTGCATTAGAAAGAGTGCATTAATGTCAGGTATAGAGTCCAGTTTGTGTCTTGTTGTTGTTTTCAGTCCCATTTGCTTTTGAGCACATTTCATGTCTCCTCCCATTCCCAGCTGTGTTCCATTTGTAACCCTGCCCCATCGTCATCATGTCCCAGCCATGTCCAATGTGACTGTGTATATAAGTCCCTTGTCTTTTGTTAGTCCTGGTCGGTCTTTGTGATTATATGGCTTTGTGCTTATGTGGTTATGTGGCTTTGTGATTTTGTGGTTTCTCGTCGTGTTTATTTGTATCCTGTTAATAAATACAACCCAGCGTGTACGTCCGCAACTACCTGTGTCCGTGAGCGTTACAATTAAGAAAACGTGAATAAACAAATTCTTAAGAGGCTATTTGAGAACTCGAATTGCAATTATGAAAATTGTAATTCTGATGTATGCAAAAAAGATTCTTTGCAAGTTTTATCTTCTGAAAGTTTTTGTGAATCCAGCTCCAGAGCATGTGGCAGACTTTTTATTGAAATTCGTACATTTTGTATTTTCCTAGTCTAAGGAATTTTGTCTGTGGTAGATGGGTGCGAAAATGAAATAAATAATTACATAAATAAACATTATATTTTACAGATTGGCTTGTAAGATCTGAAGTATTCCTTTAATATTAGCCATTCCTGCAATGTGATTTGTGTGGTGGTGTCTGGTTTGCATTCTTCACAGTGATCTTTTGTTTACTCTCCAAATTCCTGCCATTGTTTGTGGGTAGGTTTGCGGTCGCAGTGGCACTGAGGAAATAAGCACAGCCATGCTCGGTATCCAGTTGGTATTGATGGCAGGTGTGTGACTAGGGAGGGAGAGCATAATTGGGCTGTGATTGAAATCGAACATGAGCAATTTGTCACCGAAGGGGACAGGCTATGAAGAGGTGATAACTCACCCTCAGGTCAGTTAAATGCCAAAGTAGACACTGAATTCGTCATGGTCAGTTTTAATCACCATAAGTGTGAATATGCATTGCCTAATTACAAACATGGCACTGCGTCCACATGTGTGAGCCAAGCCATTTTGCCATTAGAGGATGTAGTTAGAAATGTTAGCTGTGTTCCAGTGTAATGTAATGAGAATGGAGAATTTCTATTGGTCCATTCAATGTAAAATGTTGACGTGATGTATTGACTATATTCAAAAGGTTAATCCTTTTATTTAGCCTATGATTTATGATGATAAGACATCATATTGGTCCATAGATTAATATAACCACCAGAAGGATGAACAGAACATTAATGTTCTCTTTAGCCCCTGTTATTGTTGTAAAATCTCATTTTTGTTAATTATACCCTTAGAATGAACCTTTTTCTCCTGTCCTCTCCTCTTCTCTCTTGTGGCTGCAGTGTGAAGGATGTTCTCCTCGGTGAAGGCCTTTGAGGGGCAGCAGTACTCCGTCCTAAAGAAGCAGTGTTTGCAGAGTGGGACCCTGTTTGAAGACCCTCTTTTCGCTGCAGTGGATGAGTCGCTCTTCTACCAGGGCAACCGCATTGGCCGTGTGCACTGGAAAAGACCCAGAGTGAGTGACTTTGACCAGCATCAGCCATGTACACTGGTGTTCCAAACTCCGGAAGTCATCTGGTGATCTAAACAAATATTTGTTGAATAATAATATTTTCTATTGATTTTCATGCATACCTTTCACCCTTGTTTTAATTAATTAAACTGCATTTAATGTTAATTTAATACAACCTGAGTAAACATCAGTAATACATTTTAAATGATAATGTATGTTTAAGTAGTTTTCCCTTTAGTCACTTATTTAGACCAGTTAAATAAAATAGTTGACAACTTGGATCAGTTAAAGTAGACGCATCCAGCCCTGTTGAACATAATCATCACTTAAATAGAAACTTTCATTCGGTGCATAATGGACTAAAAGGTCTCAAATAGCAACACACACTGCAGCAATTAACATCTGGATGAGAAAAGAGAGATATGTTTTCTAAAGTTCTGGGATTCCAGCCAAACACAGTGAAAACCATTTCTCCAATTGGAGGAAAACTGGTGAATCTTTCCAAAAATTGCACATGGAGTGATGAGCTGACCTCTGCTAAAAATACATATCACATTTGGACTGATTACTGAAACATCTGGCATAACTAAAATAATACAGGAAGACAGCCAAATCCAACACCTACCAACTGGGTTGATACATAATATCCTCATCATTTCCAAATACTATCAGGTAGGTAACTTCCTTCATAGGTAAATCAAAACGTAAATCGAAGCTAAAGCTGAATTACACAAGAAAAGCATCAGTCAAACATGGTGATGGTAGTGGGATGGTGTGGGCATGTTTACTATAAAATCCCCCTGGAGAATTTTTGGTCATCAGCCCATGATCAGAGGTCCACTTCTGAATGGTTCCTGAGAAAAAAGGATTTCACAGTGGTCTTCCCGAAGTTCCCTCTGGGATGCTGTGGCTGAACCTTAAATGCTATTATTTGTATTGTATTGTATTTGTATTTGTATTATTTGTAGAAAGTGTCTGGTTATACGCAAATCTTTAAATCTAAAAACGAGTTGTTTGTATAGATTTCTGGCTTTTGAATATTGATTGAATCCTGTGGAGTTGTATAGGATTACTGTACTAGAATCATTTCTCTGTGTACCTGCAGCCAAATTGGATTGATAGTATTCAAACCATGATTTGAACTATGATGTGCAATGATTTAATGAATTTATTGAAGTCAGCACTTGCTAAATGTCTTTTTCTGTGACTGTTTGTCTCCTTGACTTTAGAGCCTGCTGCGTAGGTTAAATCATTTCATGTAGCATACACAGTAGGTGGGCTGTGAGCAATTTATTTTCCTCTCATGGTGTCGAATAATTCAGCAAGATGCACAAGGCCAGCGGACTGCTGAAGGATGCTTGAAAGGTTTGATGTAAAAATAATAAACGAAACGATTAAAGTTAATAGTGATCTGTTAGTGGGCTGTAGAAAATGGATAAAATGCTCGGATCAAAATCATGTTACTGGAGGCCGAAATTGTGATACGCCATTTAAAATCACTTTAACCCAATAAAGTGACTCAGTCATTTCTGTTTGAATATTGTTCAACATTGCTTTTGTGCGAAAATGAGTTGCAGTTGATATATAGTGCAGTCTGGGTCTGTTATGAGAATTTTATTGTTTCGATGATGTTCACTCATGTAATATAAGATTTCTCTATTTGACAATAATAGTGTCAAATGGAGGGCAAAGAATAGGGTGGTAAACCACCTTACAGCCTTTCTCTCTTCCTTTACTAGAACTGATCAAATTGCTCAGAGTTTCACCGTAAGAATTGCACTCTGTACACAAACAGTCTCTAAAATGGAAACGTTTACAGAATTTAGACAATTAAGCATCAGCTGAACTCAATTTATAAAGTATATTAATACCCCATGTTATTGTTCATAAAGAAGCCTCATTTATGATCAGAATATGGATATGAAAAAGTCTTTCTGTGCTGTATGTTTTGTGCATCTGCACGTATCTGAAAGCTTACTGATACAGATGGAAGGGAGCAGTACCACTGTAAACTATGGGGGCAGTGTAACATGAACACCTCCATATGGACAAGACAACAAAACACCAACTTTAGCCATTTTGATACATTATCACAATCCCTTTACTGTGATTGTCATTTGACTCTGAACTACCCTTTAGTGGATGTATTTCTGTGCCATTAGAGATATGCGTTTGTTTTAGTCATATCTCCCGCTAATTTGTATCCTTCCTATTGTGTTCTGGTCAAAGATGTCTGATTTAGAAGATTGTTTATTCTGATTATGATGAACAGTCTGTAACTGTGTGTTTTATTTACTCTTTGTACACCCTTAGTGTTCCTGGTCAAAAATGACCAGTGATTGGAAATGAATGGGTGACAGTGCAATAAGTATAAAACTGGGTTCAGGCATATGGTCATATGGTCATATGTATACAGGTCTCCCACACACCTATAGGTATGTGTGTACAGCAGGTTTGTGGTGTGGATGGACGTGAATCCAGGAGACTATTCTTAGAGGAATGTATTGTTGTGAAATTTTCAGTATAGTGATATATGTCTCCAGATTGTGGGAATTTGGGATTATTATGGATTTTCCCTCTGTAGGAAAGAGTGAGGTGCAAAAGCTTGTTCACCCTTTTTGTATGCAGATAGTACAAATACACTTGTATCTTGTAACTAGCAACTATTTAGCAAAAACCTGGCACCCACCTCAGTCAAAGTTTGCTTTTTTCCTGTGAAGGCACCATTTTGGAGATACATGTTTTTCATATTCTTGTTAAACTTTGTTCAACTTTGACACAAAGTAATTTGGA
This sequence comes from Acestrorhynchus altus, assembly GCA_034509495.1. Classification (NCBI taxonomy): domain Eukaryota; kingdom Metazoa; phylum Chordata; class Actinopteri; order Characiformes; family Acestrorhynchidae; genus Acestrorhynchus; species Acestrorhynchus altus. Next base: position 21,804,778 of record CM067516.1, on the reverse strand, counting down.
ATAAATAACACGTTAATATGTTTCATCTGAGTTGTTGTTGTCAAAATAATATGAAATTATTCTCTTTCTACTCAAAACAACGTGAGCTTAATGAGGCTTACGGACCACACATAGCAACCAGAAGTTCAAATCTTGTAGCGTTCACAAAAACCTACGTTAATTAAAGATCTGTCACAACATTAGATGATAATAGATGTATTAAGAGGGATTTATAATCAGCTATATTTGGGCTGTCATTTTTAATCAGGAACACAATACTAGTTAAAATTAAACAAGTGTATTTGCAATAAAATAAGCCACTGTGAACCTCCACAGATTCAGCCAGTCAGTTCTCAAAGCCACAAACCTATATAGAGTAAATACTGTAAAACCACCTGAATCTTTAAAAAAGATCATGATACACATTTATGGTCATACTGCCTAAATGTATTATACTCAGCTCCACCAGAGTTACATAGTGTAAGGAGCGGCAATGACGGAGATGGCTTTCTTCCTATTACAAGTCAGTTTCCCATCAAAACAATCTACATGAATCTACATAATATTGCTTTAACTTTTGTAAAAATCACCGAGACGCATGGGTTTGAGTTGCTTATCACATGGTTTTTCGGGTGCTGCAGTGTGTTTGCACTCAGTGTTATTGACGTGGTTGTGTAGAGACACGAGCTCTGCATAGATACTGATTTCAAAAAGCCCACAGAAATCAATGAATATGAACGTGTTGTTTGCTGCATAAGCAAAGCTGTTCAATGACATAATGTCATTTGTTTCTGATTGGAGTAACTTGCCTTTTTAAAGCTCTCTATGTTGGCCAGGCTTGTTATGTCACTGATTCTCTTGAGATATGAGGAGCTGCAGGCACAGCAGCAAGTTTACATGATTGTAGGGCAATGTAGTAGGAAACGTTTACAGGCATGCTTAGAGTCCTGCCTCTTTTTAAAGAGAGAAATGGAAATGTAAAACATTCTCCCCAGCCTGCTATGCCTGGAGGGTGGGCTGACTGTCAGGCCTGTCCGAGTCAATCATGCCTCACTCTCACTCTCTCTCCAGCTTTTCTTCCCTGGAGCACTGCCCACCCCTGAATCCCCCTCTCTCTCTCTCTTACTCTCTCATTCACACAATCACTTGCTTATGGAAACCCAGCAGTGTTCAGGTCCAGAGTCCCCAAACTGCTCCTTCTGCAGCCCCATTATTATTTATCACTGCTAAAATGGACCTGGACAGCTTGGCTGATTCTGCCTACTCTGCAAGAATTGGTTCAACTAGGCCAGGTCCAAATCCACCATCAGCAGAACTACAGCACCAAGAGGAACCACTGAAAGAAACTGTAGTTAGACTTACTCCACTGTATGTCCGGATGTATTTAAACACCCTGTCTTATGAGTTTCTTAGAGAGCTATTACAGCATTGCTAATAGAATGAGAAGCTCTGGGGAAGCCATACTTGAGCTTGGGGAAACTCTTCCCAATGCCAATTTCACGTAGAGCCTGTGCGTCAGTGGAAGTGAAATTGCAGTGGATGGAGCGTCAGCATAGGTTTGGGATGAGCTGATCCAGAACGGGTGATCCAGCTTCATTGTCCAACTCCATTATGCTTTGTTTGGATACAATCAAATCCTCGCAGCAGTGTTCAGTTATGCAAGTAATCTGTCATAGAAAAGCAGAGGCTATTACTGCAACAAAAAAAAGATAGTCCCTAAAAAAAACCCCAAAAAAAACAAAAAACTAATTTGAAGCATTTTCATCCTTGGATAACCTCAACTGTTTCTTCTTTATGGAGTTAAAGTATTAAAGAAGACAGACTGGGTTGTGTTTATAAGGCAGTGAAAATGAGGATGGTAGGGGCTGATTGAGCAATCACAGACCTTTACTCTCTGAACGATTACTCTGTGTTTATTATGATGAGCTGTTTTATGAGGAGTAAAACTGGGATGATGAGGTTGGTGCATTTCGTTTTTTTTCATGCCCTTTCAGGTCTATTCCATTTCTTATTCCTTCTTAATAATGTCACTCTTTTGTCTCCTCATCTCTCTCTCTCTCTCTTGCTCTCTCTCTCTCTCTCTCTCTCTTTCTCTCTCTCTCTGCGCTGTTCTTGTTTTCTCTTTGTCTTTCTCTTTCTTTGTTCTCTCTCTTTCTATCTCTCCTCTCTCTCTCACTCTCTCTCACCCGTGTTGTTCTCTCACTCTCTCTCTTTCTCTCTCTTTGTTCTCTCTTTTTCTCTGTCTGTTCCGCCCTCTCCTTTTTTGTTCTATCTACCTCTCTCACTCCCTCTCACCTGTATTATTCTCTCTTTCTCAATTTCCATTATTTCCATTATAACAGCCTCATTCAGCTCTTGAAGTAACGAGCGTCCACACATCACGTGCTGCACTATTAGGACTATTTGCCAAACTAATATTACCCCAACTCATTCATCATTGTCAGTTTGTCCCTTCATGCCTCCTCCTTCTCTCATTTGTCTTTCACTTGTGGTACGTTGCTTCTGTTCTTCCATTCCATTCTGCGTCTGGCTTCCTGGAGCTCCTGATTGTTCCCTGTGTCTACCATTGCTCTTCAGCTTCCTTTATTCTGTCTGAGCAGAAGATGAAAGACTGAGAGCGTGTGACACGAGGGCAATTTCTCCTGCAGCTTTGTGGCCCTCTGGCTCTGCTGCTGCCTTGGGCCTCTGAAGTCAGCACTAAATGGTTCTTTGATTGCGCTGGCAGTCTGGCTTGATTCTCAGAAATGGCCTCGCAACAACCCCAGAGAGCCTTCAGTTCATCAGCTAATAGAGATCAGAGAAGCCTGTGGAGCAGCGTTTTGTTCCAGAAGTACTGGGCTTAGGTGTCTTATTGCTAACCTGTATTTTTTGAATGCACATTCCTATGGAAATCAAACTTGTGGGTAGGTTCGCTCAGTCCTCTGCCCCAGATATGTAACAGGTGTGGCCAGAGGGGGCCATTCCAAAATTTGGAGTGGCACACCAAACCTAAAACTGTTGAATTTTAGGAATTCTATTATGCTCTTGAGGTTCAAAAACTAGTCAATAACCATATCAGTATGGAGGAACTTGATATGTTTGGGTTCTTATTTACAGATTTAGTAAATAAACAAGGCATCTAATTATCTGATCTGCATACACCAGGGTTCAGCAACCCACATTTTTAAGAAGAAACTATTTCAACCAAAATCATATACACTTTTACTTTTTTCTACATGGCTCACTGGCCTTCTGCTGAAAAAATGATAACCATACACATGCACCCACACACATATATATGAGTCTTTGATCTTGCCCGGCCCCAGGGGAAGGTTGCCCCTTGAATGCCATTTTAGACTGTGATTAAAAATGTGTGTGTTCACAGAGGCTGCTGTTCCGCTGAGCTAGTAGACTACTGACCTTGAGTCAGCTCAAAGCCCCCTAACACACACACACACACACACTTATCTATGTTTATACATACATTTAAACTAACAGTGGCTTCTGTTATACACCCACTAGAAGCTACCTCACATGTAAAGTTCATTTCTAATCTAAAAGCAGGTAATAATACATGCATTAAGAGGAACTTTCTTCATTCCTTTTAATCAAGCAGAACCGCAGCAAGAGGGAGTAGCGATGCTACTAATGGCTGTGTCGTCTTACAGGGTGTGTCGTCATATATGGGAGTGGTGGGTTGAATTTATTGGTGTAGTTCTGGAAAGCTCATTACATTTCTTTTTTCCCCTCTCTCTCTCTCTCTCTCTCTCTCTCTCTCTCTCTCTCTGTGTCTCACTCATTCAGTCTCATCTGCTCTTAAAATGGGATCTGAAATACAAGTGCACTATTGATCGCTAATTCAATCCAAAAGCACTTCAAGTGCTCTGAATTGTTTTTATTATATGTGGCTGTCTTGGCAGTCAGATGTGTGAAAGTCCAATGAATTGTTGGAGTTCATCTCTGTTAAGTTAATCTCGGTTAAGGGATGTACTGATACATGTATATTCATTTTTCTTTTTGGCCCAATTCCCCCCCCATTTTTGGAAGCCCCAATTACCCATTCCCCTTAGGACTCTCCCCCTCTCACATATGATGCTCCTGACACTAAGAGGGTGAAGACAAACACATGCTTCCTCTGAAGTCAGCTTTTCAAACTGCCACCATTGATCCAACATGCTCACAGCCACATCTTCAATACAGCACCCAGGCCAACAACATGACCTGGGATTCAAACCTGCAATCCTCGGATCATAGTGCTAGCTAGAACCTGAGCTACTCTGAGCTTAGTTTTTTTTTAAGGGGCCATAACATACCACACAGTATTAACATATTATAAGATAAAAATAAACAAAAGGTATGAGCAGGTGTAATTTGGTTAGTAGTTCTAAATGTAGGTAGGACCCAACCTGATGTCCAGTTTTAATCAATGATTCTGGTGTCTATGAACGATGATAAAGGAAAGACTTCAAATGCTGATTTTTTCAGCTTTCATCAAATACTTACACCCTTAATCTTCACCAAATCCTCACTATTGAAGTAAAACCTTGTATGTCTTTTTGTTTGTGCAAGTAAACTACTTTTTATCTTTGATATGTTTTTATCCACAAACATTTCTCCATACCCGCTCCACATGGTGCAGAGAGAACCCAGCAGTTTGCTCAGTTTGTTGTCCAGTTTTTTGACTGTACATTAGCCAGTAGTAGTAGACACGGGCAGTGAGTTTGCCATCTCAGCTTGACCAGAATACCAGCTCCTCTGCCTCTCTTTAAGGCATCTCTGGCAGGTGCGCAGCCAGGCAGCCCAGATCAATGATTTTTACAAACTTGGCAGGAAAACAGTGAAACAGGCATCTCTGCATCCAGTGCTCTTGTTGGCCACTGAATTTAAAAAAATCTCACTAGTTTTTATGTTATTCATTTTTTAATGGTGTGTGGATATTGTGGTATGTTTGCTGACCTCAAACATACCACAACATACCTCAGCAATACACCGGCTTCAATTTTATGGGGCGGAGCTTCTGAAGGAGCACTGTTGTGTTTGCAATTGCTGTTGAATTCGAACAGGAACAGCTCTCTAACAGTCGTTCTCCGGAATCGTGCACAAAGCCTTTATGTTTACATTGGCTTCCATTGAAAGTTAAGGAGATTTCTTTGTGACTCCATATTCAACTCGTATTCAAATAAAACTTTAAATAGAAGTGCGGCCTGTAGATGAACTAGACAGGTGTTTCTGTTTCTGTCATCTCTCGCTTGCAGGTAGTATTGAATCACTGCCTTAAAGATTTTATTTATATTCTTGTCTGTAAACACACACACACACACACACACACACACACACACACACACACACACAGAAGAAGACACATTTTGAACATGTGTCTGTATGGACGTGAGAGAGGAGATGATTGAAAGGCGTCAGTGTTTTGCTGTATGAGTGGCAGAAAATAATGGCATGTGTGTTTTCCCTCTTGCATCTGTTTAGGTCTGTATGTCTGAGTCATCACCAGACTTCATCTTCCAGCTCTGCGGGAGTGAGATAAAATACATCCTGTGTGTGAATTGAGTTGTTGAGAGCAGGTTTGAAATCCACAGTGATACCAACAGTGCCAAGGCCAGTACAGACCCACCCATTGAGGTCAGGACAGCAGTTTGTTTACAGAGTGAGCGGGATGGTGTGGGAGTTCTAACAGTGCCACAGAATGCATCTGTTGAGTATTTAAGTTGTTATTTGATGGATAAATTGTTAGTATGGGGGAAAACAGTGGCTGATGTGGTTTTACGCAACTTTTTATTTCCCTGTTATGTAAAAAATGACAAGCTTTGCTCAGATTGGCTGGTTTACGGCATCACAGTGGTTTACGCAGAGCATTGCATTAAAGCTCTAACTACAGTATAATAATTCTTTACAAATATTTTTGAGTGTTGTCTTGTCAGCATGGTGTGCAGTTAGTTAATTAAGGGAATTGTAGCCAAGTTCACATTTAGCCTAGCACAGATTCTTACTCTCTTCCAGTTTTGAGCTTCTTTTTTCAAATAGCAACACATTTTCAATACCTTCCAGATGAACTGTGATGAACTGAACTCCAGTGCAAACAATACCATATACTCCCATAGTAGCTGTTGTGTTTTTCAGTGTCACAGCTTTAGGTGTTGGAAATATTTTATTAGTTTATGTCAGTCTTGGTTGTTTTGTATTGACTTGTTTTCTACACCTGTTTATTTGTGTGGGATTGACATTTTTTATAAACGAGACAGCAGTGACTGCACTTCATGGAGGTATCACTTTCTTGCACCAAATTCATTATCCAACTCTGCCAAAGGGAAGGTTTGTTTTAGTTAAACATTCATTAGAACTGGCATAGGCCTCCATATTCATTCAGACCAACTCTACAGTGGCATTTTTTACCATGATAAGTAATGACATAACATTGCTTTATCACTATTTATTGTTTTTACGTTCAAATATAATGTGAACTTGTTATTTACATAATAGGAAGATTCATCAATCATGATAAAAGGACCAAAATAGATGTTCCAAAATGACTTCAGTTGAAATGTAAGAAGGTTTTTAAGTTTTTTTTTTGTGTGACGATACATGTCATGTACTGGCACCTTTGTGAAGGTTGGTTATATTGTTTTAATCCACTTCTAATGTAGAGGTTAAGAATACACATGATTATTGCAGAAATATGTAGTAGAAAATGAATTTTGAACATGTTTAAAAATCATACTGTAAATCATAAGCATGTAAAATTATAATTAAATTGTCATGACTGATATGTCACAGGTGCTCCTAGTCCAGGTCCTGTACCGGGTTCAAACCATGGAGAAAACTTAAAATGAGAAAAAATGCAGATACTTGGTTTTCATTTGACAATACCAATATGCTACAGTGCTCATTCAGCGTAGCGTGACAGCAGTGCAAATGTCAAAGTCTTCGAGGCATGTGCCAATTCAGATGGCACCTACAGATCATGACTGGAATGCGTACCATATACGAAGTGGTACCTTGCACAGCATATGCTAAATTGGCAACACTAATTAACAGTGGCATGCATAGTAACAATGTCAGACCATTCGTGCCAGAACAGATATGTAGTGGTGATATTTGCATGTATACACAGGCATAAGGCAACATGAGGGGTGGGCGTTGTGAGCCAGAGTCCTGACTCACTGATTTCCCTGATCTAATAGCCCTATTGAACCTGGCGATGAACAGGTAAGTTTAATAAAATGTGCTTCAGCCAGAAAAGCACAAAACCATGCCAGAATCCAGCAATTCAGGAACAGAGTTGCCCACCACTGGGCTGTATTTTACCACTGTAGCCTAATCATCAGTGTAAATGTACACATTATGCTAGAAGGGAGTTGCTTTGCCTTAAACATCTGTGTTCTAGGATGCATAAGAATGACATATAGGCAAATTGACTACACCATCTTCTGTTCCAGTCATGCTGCTACAATCATGATGGGTGGATCAGTAGATCAGATCTGGGTGGATCATATGGAAATATGTTTGATTACAACATTGCAACAATGATAAAGTCTGTTTTTGCAGCTTAATTTCCTTAATTATGAATCAATATAAACAGTTTCCCCCTAGCCAATTACATTTAGCCAATTATGACTTTGCATCTATCACATACAATGCTCCTCTAATAGACATGAATCCAGCCACCTCATTTTGAACTACTACCATTGCATTATTGCTGGGCAGTCGGACAAAACACTCAGACGAAAGCACCAGGTCCCCTGCTCCGATACAATGGCTAACAGATGCATGTGCTTGCCAGTATTACACTGGGTGTGATGTGGGGAAAGAATGCCATCTGCCCACTTCGAGAGAGCATGGCCAATTTATACCCATCATCAGTATGAAAGGTATAAACTAGACAATGTCAAATTTAGTTTATGTGTTCTAGGCCCTTTAAATCAAGAACAAATTTCAGTGCTCCACATGTTTGAAAAAGTGAATCTTGCTGGTGCATTGCGAAGTCTGTAAGGCAGCGGTTCCAACTCCACTGTAAATGCTTAATCTTTCTGTTGCACTCATTTGTAGAGTCTCCTGGGGCTGAGTGGTGAGACTAAATGAGCTGTAGCCTGTGAGTCCACACACTCACCCACACATATACACACACTCTTTCTCTGTAGCACTCTGTAGATTGTGCTTGGCTCTTGTCTGCTCTCCTCTCTGCTTCTTTAAGATCTTTTTTTCCTCTGTCCATTCTGACCTGAGACATTTCCTGTGGTCAGTGCAGAGGTATGCTGTCTGAGGTGATGAAAGTCTGTTGACATATCGAGGCTGACTGGGTTGTACTGCCTCGTCTACATTCATAGTGCTTATGAAATTAATTAAGGGGGCTTGGTCTAAGAGCTGGAGGTGCTTTTTATGTCTCAGTTGATGCTGCTCTGTCCTTGTCTGGCCGCACATTATAGAGTAAATATTTATATCATAATTAAATTGCTACATTACATAGTGTTGCACCTTCTAATATAGTTCTATGTAATGGTGCCAGAGAATGCATTTATGCTTGAAAAGCAGTATATTGATATTTCTCATATCACATGTAGTATTATTTTGTTGTTCTTTTGTAGTTTCCTCAATCAATACCACCCAAACCATTTAATGTACAGTCTCATTCAAACTGCCTTTCAAAGGTGTCACCAGTGAGCCCCATGTCATGTATTTAGGAGCTGATCAAAATTGCAAAAAGTCAATTTGTGAAGTTTACTCCTGGCTAGAAATTCCATAATTGACTGGGGTATTGAAAAGTGGAAGCAGGGTCTTTGAGTGCTGAGGAGCATACTGTATAAAACTGCTGTTAGAGCTGCAAAGTGGGTATCATCTCCATTTTAATGCATATGCATTTAGAATGGGATCTCAATAAGGTTCTTGTAAGTGTAATGTGTGGACGTAATGTGTGGGCGTCCTGATTCTTTTGTCCATATAGTGTAATTTGCCTCAGAATGAAACATGCTGACAAGCTCTGCTTTTACTGGGTGGTTTACAGCACTGCAACAGCTTGCAGAAGCTACACATTATACCATAGTTTTACTGCTGTAACAAAAAAGAAGTCTTACCAGATGTTGCTGTCCTCTGTATTGTCCTCTCTGCATGATGCGCTGTTAACAAGCCGAAGAAATTGTTGCTGGTTAGCTCTTAGTTTTGCCCCAAATTGTTATTTATGTTTGACGGTTTGTTACCAGTAAAAAATATACCAGGACTTTCCATTCTGGTATCTTTTTAGCTCCAGTTTAATAGTCAGCAGAGTTTTTCAAGGGAGAGATAACAGATGTTAAATGCTGGTTATGTAGCCTCTTCCTCACATTCTGGGATTGGTCTCTTTGTCTGCTGACACTGGTACTGGAAATTCATACTCATGAAACCTGGTGGTGTCTGGTGGTGACATGCTGCTCTCTAGTATCAACAACAGGGCTTCCTCTTGCAGACTGGGTGTATGTCAATTCTAGAGAAAGCACTGTGCTCATTTGTAGCTGCTTCCCCTTCAGGTTCATGTTAATGGATCTGAATTATGTTGTAACTTGATTCAAAGCTGGAATTGAAACTTAGATGTGGCTTCTGTCCATTTTTTTTCTTGGGGTTGGGGTTGAGGGTGCCTTGAAAGTTAACCAGTGCAATTCACATACTTACTGTTCTTATGAAGGCCTAAAGCAACTAGACCATGGTGTTATAGTAGAGATGGGGTTGATGCTCAGCTCCAGACTCAAACCATGTTTCCAGTTGGTATTTTGACCACTATGCTACCACTACAACACCACAACATTCACAACATTCCAAGTTTCTTCTAATATTAGGTCCATCTAAATGTTTTTGGTTGATCTTTTCTTGAAAACTGTTTCTAAATCATAACTAGTTATTGTAGCTAGTGATGCCAGACTACAGGGAAATAAAAGCAGACATACCCCGTTTCAGCGTAGCTTTAGCCTGTAAATGTCTAATGAATTTTAGTCTGGACACCAGCCCTCAAGCTTTCATCTATGTTTCATTTATTTCCCTCCCTCCCTCCTTGTCACAAGAGTTTTATGGTTTTCATCACAGAATCCCATTTCATTTTCCCTTGCTTGCTTTTATCGCCCTTTTAACCCATGGGAATCCTGGTCTGTGCCTGTTTTTACTGCTCCCCAGTGTTTACCCACCTCCTCACTCAGTAGGACTGATTCACACATAAACTATGTCTCCTTGATTTTCTAACTGTTTATCCTGTTGATTCTGTTCCTCTCCATCAGGAGCTGTGCGATGACCCTCACTTGTTTGTGGATGGGATCAGTGCCCATGACCTGCACCAAGGGCAGCTGGGGAACTGCTGGTTTGTGGCAGCGTGTTCCAGTCTGGCCTCGCGTGAGTCTCTCTGGCAGAAAGTAAGTCTGTATCCCTTATTGTCTTTTAGTTTTAATGCTGTTCAATGGTTAATATTCCTTGTGTCTGCAAACACTGTAGGCACTGAGTTTGCATTGTGTTTTGTGGACAAAATAAAATTAAAATGAGTGACACTTTAGCAAAGACAATTTCTGTCAGTCTAGTGGTTCTCAAACTGTAGTACGTGTAAGCGTGGTGGTACGCAAAGCATCCCAAGGTGGTACACCAGATGACCTCACAAATTCTGCTGCAATCTCTTGTTTGTCTTTACTGATTAAAGCACACTTCAGTTCTTCACTATCATAACTATAGTACTATTATAATTATATGAGTTCCATAGGCCCCAATGTAGAACCCTATGGAAGTCCAGAACATATTTTTAACCAGGTAATTCACCATTGATTCTGCATTAGGATGAATACCTGAATAATTAAACTAGGGTTCAAGGGGGTGCCATGTAGACACTGTGGTTCACTCCACTGCACCCCTGTTGTTTTCCTCTGTCTGAACCTTTCCGTAGGCCTACTGCATTAAACAGAAGCATTAATCAAGCACTGCTGTTTTAGCTGGTAGATCGCAAAAGCATGTAAGCTCTACACAGCTGGTGAAAGAACATGCTTTTTGTTGTTGGCAGCTGGACTGTAAGAGAGCAAAATTGGCCATGGCGCTCTCTCCCAGTGCAGCACTGGTCAGTTCAGGTGTCTGTTAGTGATTGTATTTGAACTGGGACTCTGACTCTTTTAGTTTAGTTTTCATGCCGTTTTATGGTTACTATTGCTTGAGTCTGCAAATAGTGTAGGTACTGAGTTTGTTTTATGCACAAAATAAAATAAAAATGAGTGCTGGTCAGCCCAGGTGTCATTGTATTTGAGCTGGGGACTCTGAGCATGTTGGCAGTGACGGCAGTTCAAATACAGGCATTAGATGTGTCGTTGGAGGCAAGTGCTTGTCTTCATCCTGTCGGAAGCATCTTATGTTATAGGGGGCGAGTCCTAACAAGGTTGGGTAATTGGCACTTTCAAATTACAATGGAAAAAAACTTGTAGGTATGATCATGGATGGTACATGGTCTAAAGTGTTCCACTGACAAACACGCTCACAAGCAGTGCAACACAGGGCATGAGGTGGAGCATGACCCTTGTTCTGTATGTTTCATTTCTGGTGTCAGACCTTGTTGTCATTGTTAACGGCTTAAGTCCCTTTTCATTGTCCCTTAATCTGTGCTCATCGCCTCTGGGCATCTCTGAACTCGAGTTGACTTTGGGTTGCTATGGTTTCACTGATATCAACAAAATGTCTTGGCAGTATGCCACGTTTTCCTGGCCTTAGTTGCTATAGACTTTGTACAAAATTAAATCATACGCACCTTCACACCAGACTTTTACCATAAATCTGATGTTTTTTCACTAGATTAAAAATTCTAGCAATATAAACAACCAAGTACTGGGTCAATATTGGACAAGCACAGCATTGGGTTGCTTTGATTCAGCAGGTTGGGTTGCTGTTCTGACTCAACATTTTGTGTCAACCATTTAACCTGAATGCTGTGAATTTTTACTACATTGCTGGGTTAACTGGGTTATGTTTCGATTATGGTTGTGCAATGAAAACCAGCTTGGATACATTGACATTTACATTTACGGCATTTAGCAGAGGCCCTTATTCAAAGCAACTTATAAAAGTGCTTTGCTGTTCACTTAGAATATCCTAGCAACCATAGCAACCACCTAGTAACAATTTAGCAACTTACCAAATTTTCCGGACTATAAGCCGCACCAGAATATAAGCTGCACCCGCCAAGTAAAAAAAGAAAAAACTGGAAAATAACATATATAATAAGAAAAAGCTGCGCCTCATTATAAGCTGCATGGTTTAAAGCATGGAAAAAAGTAGCGGCTTATAGTCCGGAAAATACGGTACTAGAAACCACTTGGGATACTACTCAACACCATATCAACCACCTAACAGACCAGTTACAACACAATTGGAACAACCTGGGATACTATAGCAACAACTTAGGTTTCATCCCAAATTTCCCACAATGGTGCATCTCTCAGTAGTTTCTTCATTGCCAACCTTTGTACCTACCTGTAGCTATGCACAAACTATTTCCATCAGTTATGTTTCCAGCTGCCAGCTCCAGTACACAATGAAAGCAGCTGGAGTAAATATTGCAAACCTACAATGAAAATCACAGTGCTAATGAAAACTGTGGTTCACTAGTTTTAATGGAATGTTTGTGTAATGTATATACTGAGAGTTATCCCATCTGCAATTCACTGACAATTTGTCCTCTCTACTGCAGCAGACTATTCTCCAAGTGTGTTTTTCCTCTGAGCTGGCAATCAGTCATAGTTCTGTTGGAGCCCCCTGGCTCTTCATCCTCCCTCGGGGAGTGAAAAGCCTTTCCCTGCTAGTGCTGCATTTTCTCTCCTCTAAAGGCTCATGCAGACCTGGACAGGCTGTCTCTCAGGTCTTCCCCATGCTGGTGTAGCTGCTCTCTTCCCCTTGCCATTTGTTTTCTTGACAGGGTCAGGCACTGATGAATTGGGGACAATCTGCCACTGTCCATGACCCAATGTTTCTGCTCGATTGCTGTGTGTTCTACACACACACACACACACACACTCACACAGTAGATATATGTACACATAACATCGCAAAAACCTGGGCAAGCCACCAAGTGCACAGATGTCAACTGCCCGAGGGATAAACTGAAGGTAAAATGATCTTGTAGGAACATTCTAGATTACCCCTTTGATATTCTACCTGCATATTAGCACAATTACGCCCAAAATGTGGCAAACTGTATTCATCTACGCATAGTAGAATAATGAGAGTTTGGTACATGAAAGTGATGAACCGTGAACCTCAAACAAACAAACCTGTTATGTCCTCTTTAAAAGAACATCGAGCATAACTAAAACAACTGGAAAACAGGTTATGTTTTGTAACAGTTTTGACACATGATTTTTATACCCTCAAAATGTACATGAACTCAGCCCACAAGAGAAAGCCCCATTCAGAGCTGATGAAACAGTAAAGCATGTACGATGTACGATGGTACGATGATATGGAGTTGATGAATTTGTATATGTGATAAAAAAAAAGCCATTTCCGAAATCGTCTAATGTGTACTAAATATAGGTTGACTTTTGTGCATGTGCAGGAATTACTGACGCAACCCAGACATGCAGGAATGGAATGATTTGAACAAAGAAAGCCTAAAACTAACCTCCTCTGACACTAACTTTAACCCTAAAAAACCCTAAAGCTAAGCCTAATATTAACTGTAACTGAGCTGTAACTGTAACTATCAAATACATTGATTAAACTACTGACTAATTCAAATAAAAAATGGCAATGCCAAACCCAGGGAAGTGAGTACACCAGTGGCTAAAACCATGCTACAATATGCAGGCTCTATAAGCAAGTCCCAAAAAAATATTTCAATCTGAGGTAGATGTAGATCAGAGGGGGGTAGATAGGCTTGTTAAATGACTTTTAACCCCCAAATAAAGTTACATATTTACTATTAATTAAATATTAAAGAACAGTTTAAAATACTGAATTATTCATTATGCATTATTCAGAAATATTAATACCTTATGTTAGGTCCCTTTTAATCTCATTTATATGACAATGTGTGACAAATATAGATATGCAGAGGAAATCACCTTTACTAAGTTTAATCATATTGTGATTGAATGCTTTGTTTATATGTCTGTTAAGTCTGTCAAACTATTATAGAAATGGATGAGGACTGTTGTGCTGTGAAACAAGAAGCTGACAGTTTGTTTTCAGTCAGAAATATAAATACTGTTTAACGCTGGGTGCTATAGTGATAATAAGGTATGCCGCAGTATTTTTAAATGATGACAGTATCTCAGCAATTCCAATTTACAATAGGTATTGTGGGAAATTGTGGTACTGTGTCTACAGTCAATGAACTCTTACCCATGTGCATTTTAGAGTGTGGCTGGTTTTGGTGATTTGGGAGGCCTGTTTGGTAATGTCTGAGAGCATATGGGAGAAAACAGGCCTGGGGTAGCTGTGGGTTTAGTGAACTGCTTGCATGACTCAAAATAAAAGGCAGAGCAAGCAAATTTAGATGAACCAATCGGATAAATATGCCTGAAAACAGGTGTAGCCCATGATGGAAAAACATCCAACAAAAAATTCTATCTCTACATTGTTTCCATGCACGGGTTGTGTTGGTTGAAATAACGTTAGTAAGTTAATCAGTGTTTTATTTGAACATTTTTCCTATTCGAAATAAAGCAGGATGAGACAGCACGGAAACAGCAAAAGTAAGACAGAATGCAAATAGTTACTCTCAGCCCTCGTTAATACAATACAAATTTCATGTGGCAGCAGGAAAAAAAGTGGATACAGCCCAGGCTTATACATTATTGCTATTAAAATATTAAAAACACAGTATAATGTACATGTGGGTTATATAGTATTATTATGTATGTGCTACACTCGTGTACTGCCATGATTTAGCTTTAGTCATTGCTAAGATCAGTCTCCATTAATTGTAAAGCTAAATCATGTTAGTGCATGAGTGCAGCACGTACATAACTATATACTCAGGCTGGGCGATATGGACAAAAAAGGAGCAGAAAAGTTATTTAAAATTCAATATCACCTTAACTATATTTATGTCTATATCGGGAAATAAACAGAGTGTGATATGGGCTGAGGATGTATTGTTTAAATCAAATTTCAATCTTGTGATAAAAACTCTACCCCCCTTTAGACAGACACCATAGAGGGCCCAAGACAAAGCTCTGGCATGAAGATGACTTAGTGTTTATAAAGAAGAAATTACGTCAAAATTTGTGTTAAAAAAAAGAAATTTTTGAAATCATATTTTTCATCATATATTGTACCATATATTGTATATCGTCATTCAGCTAAAATATACTGGGATATGATTTTTTTCACCATGTTACCCAGTACACATCCTCTATGGAACTAGCTTCATTTCTCTCCCTCATCATAGGAGGCGATCTCTGTTCTGCCTTTTCTAACCATGATGCTAGAGACTGATGTATCAGCTCCATCACCCCTAGGTCAGGATGAAATGTCAGCTCCAGTGTCATTATCTTACAGAATCCTGATCTCAACCAGGCCATGGAAGCAATCTTTTCAGTTTTCTCCTTCTTATTTTTGGACTGAGCTCACACTGTGCATCAGTTGGTGTTCTTGTGAAGATGACTTGTGGCTCAAAAGCAACCACAGTGCTGTGATGTTTGTAGAATCAAAGCAGAATAACTCTGAGAATATGAAACGGCCTTCTTTGCTATGAGACATTTTCACAGGTGTCTGTTGCATAGCCATTGCTGATATGCATGGACAACCTATGGGAGTGGCAGTATTATGATAGAGGAAGGTTTCCAGTATGGTAGAGCTTTGAATCTATGAGCGAAGACAAAGTGTCACCTGTAGTCAATATCAGAGCTTGTGCTTGAGAAGGGGTAATAAACCTGCCGGAACAGAAAACCTGAGGACTGCACTTGAAATCCAATCTCTTCTCTGCCATGATGAAAGAAACTTCCACAGCTTCTACAACACTGATGCCTTTCCAGCAGGAGGCTGCCCATTCCTGCTGGAATGAGAGTGTACGTGTTGATGGCTAGAGCTTCCCAGAGACTCATGCTACGCAGAAATAAGCAAAAGTGGTCATCAGAGCAGCATAAAGCTGGAAACCGTGATTGGCAAGACTCCCCCACAGGAAGTCCTTTTTCATCCCTCTTGCTGTGTGGAACTTTTATAGCCACAATGCATGGCAGGCCATGATTAAACAGCATGTGCTGACACATTGCCAAGTATCACCCCAGTCCCGTTTTTGGAATGCAGCAGTGACAATTATTTGAGCTGCGCGAGTCATAAATATACATTAGGGAATTCATGGTGATAAATTAGCTTGGCCTTGTATTCCGGATGGGAACTCAGAGGCTGACAGAGTGTGTATTAGGTGTAATTATAAGCTGTGTATTATTAAACAGATCTGGCTGTGCAGTCAAAATCATTGCAAAATACTTTTTTGTTTACAAGCCTCTGTACATATCAGCTGAATTATGTATTAATGCTTGTTAAAAAACATTGAGGTAGGGCTCTAAGTGGCTCAGCGGCTCTGGCACTTTGGCCCGAGCATTGTAAGCTCGGTCATGCTACTTCAGCATCAGCAGCTGGATCCCCAGAGAGCACAATTGGCCATGCTCTGTTTGGGTGGGTACGTGGTACTCTCTCCCCATCACTCTCACAATGATGCTGGCTAGCACAAGCATCTGCTAGCTGATGTAACAGAGCTGGTGACCTAGTGTTCAAATGCATTGGCTGCCCATTAATGCTGCATTGGCGAGGGTTGAAAAAGCAGTGGAGGCTAGCTTCAAAAAGCAGTGGAGGCTAGCTTCAAAAAGCAGTGGAGGCTAGCTTCACATGTATTGGAGGAGGCATGTGCTTATCCTCACTGTCCAATGTCAGGAGCATTGCAAGTGAGGGAGGAAATAAAAGAATAGGCTAAGCCAATTGACCCACCAAGGGGTAAAATTTGAAAAACACTGGGCTGTTTTTCAAAAGGGCATGTTTTTCTGGGCTGTTTTTCAAAAAGGCATGATTTCTGTTTATTGCATTGGTTGGCAACCATAGCCAACTGTTAATGAACCACTTTACCTGATATGAGGATTGTTTATTTTAATTTTGAATTATAATTGTTTAATTATACATTACATTTATTTATGTTTTTGAAAAGCAATACACCACTTGGTTGGCTACATCCTAGTAGTTTTGCTATGTTTAAAGTGGGTTTAGGAACAATGCAAGTGACTAACCAACAACTATGCTTGACTGGAGTAAAAATATCTGCTATACATATTGATTAAGTAATTTATTATTTTTTTTATCTTCCTAACCATTCACTCCAGGTTATCCCTGACTGGAGGGAGCAGGAATGGGATCCAGAGAAGCCTGATTCGTACACTGGAATCTTCCACTTCCGCTTTTGGCGCTTTGGAGAATGGGTAGACGTGGTGATTGATGACCGCTTGCCCACAGTGGACAACCAGCTAGTGTATTGCCACTCCAATGACAGCAATGAGTTTTGGAGTGCCCTGGTGGAGAAAGCTTATGCCAAGTAAGCAGTTGTAAAATAAGTTAATTTTATTATTGAGTGTGTCAGTACAGCAGGGAGGGCTTTGGAGCAAAACACATCTATGTAAGGATTATGATGGAAAGAGGAGATGAAAACAGAAGCTCATTCAAGTAAGAAATTCAATTGTACCGGCATTACACAGTGGAGTAACATTTAGAGCACTAGCTTGCGTAACGCCTGGACACAGGTAGGTGGAGGCGGACGTACACGCTGGGTTGTATTGAATGACAAGGTACAACAGATAGGGTACAATAACCATGAAGGCGAGTATACATGAAGACAAGGCACACCAGTAGTCACATAGCCACACAAACAAACGAGAAGAACAACCCAGACTAACTGAGACAAGGGACTTATATACAAGCTGGACTCTATACGTGACACTTGTCAGAGAGCTTTGGAATCTTATAATTAAAATAAAGCACTTTACTGGTGCATGTAAAAAATAAATATGATAAAGTTCACTTGTGTTCATAATTGTTTGAACAATTATTATTAATTATTAGAATACTAATTTCAAATTCCAATAATAAATAATTAAATAAAGAATTTTCAGTATTCCTTTCACTCCTGCAGAGTGTACGGTTGCTACGAAGCCCTGGATGGTGGTAACACAGCCGATGCTTTAGTGGACTTCACTGGTGGGGTTTCGGAGCCCATGGACCTGCTGGAAGGTCAGTTTGCTCAGGATGAGGTAGCCAGAAATCAGCTGTTTGAGAGAGTGCTAAAGGTCCACAATCGAGATGGCCTCATCAGCTGCTCAATCAGGGTAAGGGCATTGAGATACTACTTTATTTGAAAGTAATTCAGTTTTTCTGTCATTTACTTTGTGTTTCTAGTTTACAGCAATTTGATATCAACAGGAGCAACATAACAAAGCAAACATAACACTTTAGTCTGGCTTCCATATCCTCTGGAGCCAATTATTGTATTTAGCCCTGTTTTTTTTTTTTTGCTAGTGGTCTTGGTGAGACTGTTGTGTTTTGGGGATTTGCAATTGGCCCATTGCACAGCTCTGTTTTGGTTTTCCAGGGATCCATTTTTTATTCCAATTTCCTCAAACAATTTGGAAGTGCCAATTAATTCCGCTGCAGCTAACAGATGCCTGTGCCAGCCAGGATTGCAAAGGGTGTCATGTGAGGATAGAGTGCCATCTACCCACCCTGAAAGTGCATGGCCAATTTTGCTCTGTCCTACATCAAGTAGCATGACCTGGTCTTCAAACCTGCGATCCTTGGATTAGACCGCAATAGATCACTGAGTCACTGAGAATTTCTTTTGAAGGAAGAGACAACTGTGGACTGTAATGATTCAACTAGGCCTAGATAAAGGCAGTACTCCATTCTAGAACACCTCTAACTCTTACAACCTGAGGTCTGCACTTTGCTAGGTTTCATAATTCAGGATCATAGTAACCGATATGATATGCATATAATAAACTAGAAGACCTACCCTATCTAATCATGGTGGTCATCACTGTGTGATGATTTATCAATGAGCAGTTCAGCTTGGAAAGACACCCCAACCAAATTAAATCCCAATTTAAATGCCAGTGCATGATTACTGCTGTGTTCCATCTCAAAAACATTTTATACTGAAAGTATTATTTAGTCCTTATAAACAAACACACAATATATATAATATATAAACTGCAGGTAAATGTTTGATCAAAACAATCATTAAATTAATTCATATATTTAAATTCTGTTAATTTTTACATTAGATGAAGACAGATTTGACTAACCAATGATCTGAAATGAACAATATCTGACATGTGTGACTGTCTCTTATTCATCTTTTGGTGAATAAAAGTACATCAAACTATAAAATTATACTGCAAAATTAGCCTCTGGTTCTAAAGGTTAAGAATGTTTTGTCTTCTCTTGCATCATATTTGAGATGGTGTGGTTTTGTTTGGGCAGCAGATATATCTGAAATATTGTTCACACCATCTTTATTTTTTCTTCACTTTGTGCAACTGTTAAAAGCAGTGGGGCATTTTCTGGGGCAATGTGGTGGAGCTTACCTTTAATTTGTCCTGAATTATGAATAATAGTTTCTATATTTATTTTTAACTGTTCTATTGGAGTAGCGCATGCCACCTTATTTTCATATTCTTTACTGATATCTGTGGCTTTGCAATAACCTGTAATTATTTGTTCATCTATTTATCACTTGCATTTAGAATTAAATTTTCTTATAACTGAGCGCATTCACAGACTTTGTGCAATGCTTGATTGGCTGTGGTGCTTATCATCAAATCATCAAATCAAATACACTAGTAAATGATGTGAGCATAATTATCAGGAATGTTGTGATTACAGAAATATCAATTCACATGATGTTCTCTGGCGTCGCAGAGAGCACAATTGTATACCAGCCCTTTTTCGTAAATGTCTTTTTGTGCATCTAAACACATCGATATAATCCCAGAACAAGTATGGGAATTAAACCAGTCTGGAATGCAGAAGAGAGCCAGTCTAATAAAAGCTTATCACAACTTCAGAGCTGGGTTGGCTTATTGCTTTTTTGTCTAGGAGACACAGTTTGCATTTGGTTTGAAGAATGCTGCATTAGGAATGCAAGAAAGGCCCTTTAACATCCTCAATCTTGCTTCTTCCAGACACAGCCTAATTGCCTTTTTTATCTAGCTCCTCCCTTTGCTCTGAACACACAAAGCCACATCTTAGAACATTTATATTGACAAATAACGGGTGTCAGAGGGAGTTTAAAAGGCTTGTCTTCTAGTGAGTGCTTCATTTTCTCCTGAGATACAATGAGCAGTGTGTTCACTGGGGTGTGTAGTTTTCTATTGTGAGATTTACACCACCAATCACTAACATTTCCAACATTAACATCTCACAGCATGTCCCTTTAATTTTTAACTGTTGTTTCCACATGATATTAATCTGCAAACTAGACTATATCTAAATTTGTCAGCTTGTAACAATGTAACAATTTTTACAGTCATTAGTTTTGTCTGTAATCATCATAGATACAGATATTGCTTCTTAATAAGAATACCAGTGTGATAGTGAATATCAGTCGTATAGGATATTATGTTCTGCTGTCTGTCCATTTAGTTATATTCTGCCTGATTAAATCCAGGACCCATCGAGTTTCTCATTGTTTGTATAAATAACATTTACGCACCTTTGCCTAGGCAACCACAGTAGAGGACATGGAGGCTCGGCTGGACTGTGGTTTGGTGAAAGGCCACGCCTATGCAGTGACAGATGTGCGGAAGGTGCGCTTGGGCCATGGCCTGCTGGCCTTCTTCAAGTCTGAGAAGCTGCATATGATCCGTATGAGAAACCCGTGGGGGGAGAAGGAGTGGAGTGGGCCCTGGAGCGACAGGTGAATGATCAGGAACCATATACCTGCAGTGGTATGCCTCGTTTGGATTAATTGATCAGGGGGCATTTGTAACTTCATCCAAACAGACATCCAAAGTAACCATGTAAATGATTGAGAGGCTCTTCATATTTCAAGAAATGCACACTTCCCAGGATATATGTGCTAGGGGAGTATATACAGTGAGTTGCAGCAGTCAGGAAATGTATTTCCTAAAACCTGGAAAATCTGGAAAGGACCAAATTTGAAGATCAGACTAGTCGACAAGCAAAATTACTCGACACCTGTAAAAGAGGAAATAATCTGAGGACCCCATTTAAATGTAACCCCTTGAAATCACATGCTTATTACATTCCCGGACATGTATTATTTAGTAACTACAGTAACTACTTCGACACACACTGATTGGGCTATTATTGGGTTATGGAAATGTGTAAAGACATTTTGAGCTTGCCAGCAAGCCAGTCCTCATCTGATTCAATTGGCTTGGACATACGTGTTTGGACATAAACATCAATCATTTGGCCTGTTATTTTCTCAGGGAGGAGGAACCGAAAAACACTGAAATTGCTTATTTTTATGGAATTAATTTTATAGAATAGCACCTGTCAAAGAGGAAATTGGCATTTTAAAGTTCCTATGTAAGTCTTGACTTGTTTTACAATTGACTAAATTAATTACTCTACAACATTTACCTTATTGTTGTAGAATTTCTTTGTGTTTTTAAAAATAGGCTAATGCTTGTGCTTCTCATCTACAATTATTTACAGTTATTGACCGCACCTTCAGTTAAAAGGTTCTTCAGGGAACTTGAAATGATTCTAGTATGGAAGTGGTGTCCACATCATCTTATCTACTATGAATGAGAGTGCTGGTCTTCATCCCAAACAACATAAAGCACACTTTATTCAACTTCTTTAATAAGGAGGTGCCTGATATCAGATAATGTATTCTCATGCTTTGGAATAAAACCCTGCAAGAGTTCATCCTTTAAACCTCTGTGTAAAGATTGAGGTGTTAAGTAATAGTAGTGAAGAATGGAAGTCTAGTCCACAAAGGTTAAGAGGTAAAATGAAACATTTGTTACAGCCCATCATATTTGTGCTGTGTCATTAATTCTGTCATTATTCTCGTCATGGACACACATTTTCCATTTATAGCTGTGTAATAGTGAATATCCGCAGAGACTGAAGAGAGACATCTCTCCCTCCTCCCTGGAGACAAATTCAGTCTGAATAACACACCGCTAAAGAGTCTATTCTTATCATCCGCCAGCGTGAAATTAAGATATCAAGCTAGGCAGGTGGGTATAAAATTGAGAGCTGGTGGGGTGGAAAGGAAGAGGGTACAGGGCTGTTTACACATCACTATGACCCCTTTAAAATAACTACATTCCTGTTCTAATGCACTCAGCCTCAATTTCCTCCCAAACATTAGTGTGTAAAATTGAAAAGCAAGTATCATTGAAGGTGGGAAATGTCTTTTTTCCCTACTGTGTTGAACCTCTGTTTCAGCTCTGCAACAGCACAGCTATGGGTTATATTGGACCCTGAATTATTTACCCACCAGCGAGATGGATCTTATTGAGGCGGAGACAATCTTTCTTCATATTTCTGCTTGATGAAATATTAATTAAGGGTTTGATGAGAAGTTCACTGTGTTCCAGAAATCTCAGCGACACAGAAGCTGTGCATGAGTGCATGCATCTGTGTTTCAGCAGCAGAAGCACATAAATAATGACTCTGGTGTGTGTTGCAGTTCTGAGGAGTGGAAGAAGGTGAGCAAGAGTGAACGAGAGAAGCTGGGCGTCACAGTACAGGATGACGGAGAGTTCTGGTGAGGGCTTTTTGTGTGTTAACCCTGCTGCTCCGGCCTTAGACTCAAACACAGTCCCATGAGGCAAGTACCGAGTGCCTCCATCTTGCCTTCTCACACTGACAGCTATACAGTGAAGTTGGTATTTGTTCCAAGCTGTTTGATTTCAATTTAAATGTAAAACAGCACTCCAGCACAGAGATTGTGCAAAGTTGAAAAGTTAGATAGTTAACATGTGAATCCGCTATCAAGGTGTGCCCTCAAGTAAGGTTGCTTTGAACTTGATTTGTCATGTACAATTTCATGATATAACACTATTCTGTGATTAATCATTAATCACAAGTTAAACACTTTCCTTGTATTTTTGGCAGGGAGATAAAACAAATATGTGTAGGGTCATATGCATTGTGCATTGGAAATATTTCATTTTGTGTATTTTATTATAGTAATATTTTTTTTATGGGGGGAGAGAACAGGACTAGAATGAGAGTGAGAGTAAGTTAGCTATAAAATATTTTTCTTTATTCCAGCATAAATAAAATATAATGTACCTTCTGACCTCAGCAGTAGCACCAGTGGAGTGTTTAAACACCTCAGTGTCACTGCTGGACTGAGAATAGTCCACCTACCAGACATACTCAGCCAATACTGTGCTGTGGGCAGCATCCTGTGAACAGTGATGAAGGACTAGAGGAGGATGATCAACACTGACTTTACATCTACAAGGTGTCTATTAGAGTGGACAGAGAGTGGAAACTGTGTTTAAACATAGAAAACTGCTATCTGATAATAATAACAATAATAATAATAATAATAATAATAATAATAATAATAATAATAATAATAATAATAATAATGCCATCTTTGTGATTGTCTTGTGGGTCCTGATGTGGTAAAATGGGACAGTGAGTATAGATGCAAGGTGGTGGTTTTAATGGAGTGGCCGGTCAGTGTATTAATGAATATTCTGTGTGTGTATGCACATCAAGACCATAATTAAATCCACATCAACGTCTTACCAGGACATTTACTGCCAGAATCATTCAGGCAGATTTTTTTTCATTTGACGGTGTGATTAATGAATCCTTAATGGTGCATATGCAAATAAGGGTAAATTTCACACTAACATTAATCTTGTTCCTACACACCATTTCCTCACTGTTAATCTAGCAGTGCACTTAATGAATCTGGCTCAGTGTTTAAATCTTCCATTCCTTAAAAATCTGATGTGCAATAAGGAAAGTGTGTTATACATATTGCTGTAATTGCAGTCTAACACCTCCAACCTCTATTCTCTGCGGTTTCTGACCATTCCCTCAGGATGAACTTTGAGGATTTCTGTCACTACTTTACTGACCTGATCCTGTGTCGGCTAATCAACACGTCCTACCTGAGCATCCACAAGACGTGGGAGGAGGAGGTGATGAGGGGCTCCTGGGTGTACAGGGATGACCCGTTGCGCAACCGTTCTGGAGGCTGCATCAATCACAAGGCCACTTTCCTTCAGAACCCTCAGGTCAGTGTGAATATATGTGAGTTTTGCATTAAGTACTGACAGAATGTGAAGTTTGTTAAAAGTGTACTCCTCTTTGTAGTATGTGTTCGATGTGAGGAAGGTGGAGGATGAGGTCTTGATCTGTCTGCAGCAGAAAGAGAAAAGAGCTACCCCCAAAGAAGGCAAAGGAGAGAACTTGGCCATTGGATTCGACATCCATCGGGTACTGATATGCATACAGAGTTAACAGTTCATTAGATACAGTTACCCTGTTCCCACAGTAGTGTTTCTACCATTAATTTCTCCACCACCCACATAATATGTAGTTAGTGGAGGTTCTGTGGTGGTCCAATTGATAGAAATATTTGAGCACTATTGAATATATATATATATATATATATATATATATAAAAATACATTTAAGTCAGGGCTGGATTCTCAAAGCTTTGTGGAAACTTTACTTCCCAATAAATGTTATCCTAACAGTCTTATTACCCTCTACTTTGGGACCTCTGTGTGACCAGCATGTCTCCATGTGGGTTGTTCTCAAAATTAGAAAGATAAAGATATATTAATCCCTTTACTGTATGTACAGGTAAGCCCGAAATTATTCATACCCATGCTAAATTAATTTATAGTGAATTTTTATTTCTATTCACTGAAAATGATACAGTTA
Organism: Acestrorhynchus altus; assembly: GCA_034509495.1. Taxonomy (NCBI): domain Eukaryota; kingdom Metazoa; phylum Chordata; class Actinopteri; order Characiformes; family Acestrorhynchidae; genus Acestrorhynchus; species Acestrorhynchus altus. Next base: position 21,779,944 of record CM067516.1, on the reverse strand, counting down.
ACAAATGATAAGTCATAAATTGAGAGAGATGTTAGGACACTCTTACAAGAAATGTCCAAAGTTTTTTGCAAGGAAAATGCCCAAGACCAGTGGGCTGTGGTATTTTCTGATGTTCTTAAGCATTCTAACCGCTTTTCTCAGTGGCCATAAAATGCACTTTTAACCTGGTTTGAAGGTCCCTCTGTTGAATTGGTGAATTCTGTTTTATTTTGTGTATTCCATACACTTATTGATTCAATTTCAATGGGGATGTGCAAGATGTACAATCTTGCTTGGCAGGTAGTTTTAAAATAGCTTAATCTTGCTAATTAAATGGCATGTATAGTGATTAAAGGGTATGTTTAATTGTGGAAGTTGTAGATCATTTTTGGAAATACTATATGTTGACCCGTGTGTCTTATTTCAGTGTAGAGGTGTAGCAGCTGGGTTTACTCCTCCTCCCCACTCTCTTCCACCTCTCTTTTTGTTGCCTTAATACACACACACCACTGCACACACAGTGACCAGTGTCCACCTTCATTTTATAATGTTATTTTGAAAAAATCTTATATTTGTTTACATTAAATCAAAATTTGCAGTAACTCAATTTCCGTTCCGCCAGCGGAATGGCCACTAGGGGGCCTGTGGAAATGGCCTAATAAGATAATCCTCTATTAGTCCCACAGACGTTGTAGTAGGTCCTCTGTAATATGGATATGGTCTTCTGTAAAGGGTTGTATTATTTTAATAGAAATAGTAGGAATAAGAGTTTTCTCTTCATGTTGAGAGATCATGAAGCTTACCTGGTGCTAGGGTCCTAAACGTACTGTAGTCACACCCTGTAACGTACACGGGGTACTGAACAAACGAATGATATTGGCGTATGACAGGAATACATGAAGTTGAAAACAACAGTTAGCATAACAGGTAACACAACAGAAGACTCATAACACCAGACTGACACGCGGGAGTATATACACACTTTAGGAACATTAAACACGGCTGGGACATGATTACAAAGGGGCAGGGTTACCAATAGGACACAGCTGGGAATGGGCAGAGACAAGACCAAAACAGAGCACAAGTGCTAGCAGGTGGGAGCTAAACATATGACCGGTGTGAAAAAATAGGGGTCACAAAGTGACTGAGGTTCAGAAGAAATGGTCCTAGTGGATTATGACTGCACGTATTTGGAGAAGCTGGAACAGGTGAACAGGTGTAATTTCTGAAGCCCTAGTGTACCTTCCCTCCCACTAGGTGGAGTTGAACCGAAAGTACCGTATGCATTCGGCCCAGCAGAAAGTTGCAGGCTCAATCTACATCAATTCTCGCTGCGTCTTCCTGAGAAAAGAGCTGAAAGAAGGCCGCTATGTCATCATCCCCACGACCTTTGACCCCGGCCAGCAGGGAGAATTCCTGCTCAGAGTTTTCACTGACGTGCCTTCAGACTGCAAGTAAACCAAACTGCTAATACTTCCAGCATTATTTTACTCTTTGTGTTGCTACTACATTGCTCATTTAGAACATGATAAATAACTTTTGTTCCTAAATGCTTTTTTAAATTGTTTTTATATCCTGCTGTTGTGTCATGTTAGAGAGTTGACCCTGGATGAGCCTCCTCAGACGTGCTGGACAGGCATGTGTGGGTATCCTCAGCTGGTCACCCAGGTTCATGTCCTGAGTGCAGAGGGCCTACAGGGCCAAGACTCCAATGGAGGTAAACTTAAGCATGTAACCTCTGAATGTGTCTAGACTCTCATTAATTCTTATAGTAAGTCCTGCAGGCTTGATAGGAAATTGACCAACACTGATTACAATAATATATATATATATATATATATATATATATATATATATATATATAATATAATATATAATTGTATATTATTGTATATAATATATACAATAATATATCATAAAATATAAATGCTTTGCTATGAATGAAAGCATTAAAAACAAAAAACACCAAGGTTCTTACAAGCCCTAATGGAACCAGTTCAAGAACCAGAGTTCTTTTGGTGGAAAAGGCCTAACAGAGCCTGCATTGCTTACAAGAAATCCTGGGATATCAACAGCAGAGGTAATGAATCTTAGTGGCAGTGAGCATGAATTCTACTTCCCCCAGAGAAACGCACAAACCCAGGGTGATGCTGATATTAATCAGTCTGTTTCTCCACACAGTAGCTGATTTATTCTGCCTTGCTGCACTTTGTTAAACAAACTGCACTTTCTAATAGATGTGAGACTCTCCTATTTCAGAATCATGGCAGATTTTCATTTGCTTTTTGTGCTGTACCATTTTTTACACTATTAGATTGTTGCCCATCTCCATAAATTGTAAAGGGAACAGAGTGGTGCCCTTGCATTTGTCCTTTACTTTAAGTGGATTTCCACACAGCCTCATGTTCCTAGCTCTGGCTTTAGATGGTAGTTTTGGCCATAAATAGAAACTATTTTCCCTGCATCCCCTTTTTCATGCTGTCTTCCATTCAATGTATCTCTTTAGTGCATTGGTTCTCGTGTTATTTAACCCATAGGAGTTGTGGGCAATTTATCCTGTTCTGTGTTTTTAAAGATGTGAAGAAAAATGCAGTGACTGCCCCATTCGAATTTAGGGACACATACAACTTATTTTTGGATGACATTTCTATTATACTATTTCCATTTCTACTTGGTCTATTAATGTCAAACATGTTGTGATGTCTGGAGCCAGCCATAGTTTGATCACACTGGTGTTATTTGCATGTCTTAAGGGTTAAAGCAGCATTCCCAAAACTGGGAGAGGATTACCTGCTTCCTGTTTCAATTCACCAGCTCATTGACAAGCCTTTTTATAGTTGCAAGGGGTGTGTTAAAGCAGAGAATCCTCAAATGTGCAGAGCAGAGAGGAAACAGGATCAGTTTTGGGAAACATTGGGTTAAAGCATGATTATGCAAGAATTGGTAATTGTATTTTTTGGGCTCTCACTAGAGTTGTGGAGTGTAAAGCACTTTTACACTACTGCAGTAAATACAAATCATGCCCTGAGTTCCCACAACTGTACATGTGTATTTTTTGACAAGCTGTGAGATAAATAACCTGAAGTCTCTGAAGTGAAATAAGTATTTTGTGGCACATTACAGGATTTTAAACAAATATTTTTAAACAAAAGATTTTTTCTGTGAAGTTCAATTCCATAGTGCAGAATCAGGGTTCCTGGTTGAAGTGACAGAGATGTCATTCACCCTTTACAAGTCAGTGTATCATCAAAATGATTTTCAATTTATAAAGTAAATTTCCACATAGTGTAGCTTTAAGGTGTCAGATGTTACAAGGAACACTTTGCAAAATGGATGTGCGCTTTGTTGTTTCAGCCTCAGATCCATATGTGATCATCACCTGTGAGGGGGAGAAGGTTCGATCTCCTGTGCACAAGGATACCCGCTGCCCCAACTTTGACGTCAAAGGGGTGTTCTATCGTAAAAAGCCAAAAGAGGGTATTCACATTGAGGTAAGTGGACATCTTCTGTAGTAGGGATGTAAATATCAGTGAGATTCAATAATGGTTAAATGTCATGAAACGTCACCACAATTTGATTTGGTTGGACTGTTTGGAAAATTTTTGACTTTTTTGCAAAGATGTACTACATAAATGTGATTGTAAACATGATCACAAATTACAGACAGTAAAAAATGAACCAAAGCCCTTCGAGAGGTGTAATTACATCTGAAAATCATGCAAATATTTTATTGAATACTATTATTTAATACAATCAAGTGAAAAAAGTAAAACACCCTGTTAAAACCTGGTCTTTTGTAACATATTGAAAAATATGGACATTTGTTTTTTATTTTATCTTAATTGAGAGAAGATGGTGATAGAGCCAAACAAATACAGCTGAAGAAATATCTGTAAAAATAGTTTATTATAGTTAGTGTTTCCTCGAAGCACTCTTTGTGCAGTCTCTCTCCGGTGGTTGATGCTGTGGCGAGAGCTACCTGAGGTTCTGTGTGACATTTTAGGATTGTAGGGGTCTTCTTTATGAATCATCCAGTTTAGGCTGACAGGGGAATGGCTTATTTCCTATTGTTCTGAGATCTTTGGCCCCCTTTGTCACTAGATTCTGTACTTTGGCATCAACTGTGGCAAGAACTACCTGTAGGTCCCATCATGACATTTTAGGATTGTTGGAGATGCATCTTGGGCTGAACTTAATGCCATTATCTAGAAATTATTTTCCAAACAGCTGATCATTTTGTTTCCAGATCTTTTTAAATTATTTTCCAGACTCTTTTTGAAGGTCTCAGAGAGCTCTTTAGATCTGGCAATGATGATAACACTCACTTCCAACAATCAAGAGCAAACCTAACTAATGTCTGAGGTTTAAATAGGTCTCCTCTAAAATCTTTTCTGACCATGGTCTAATCAACTGCCACTGATGTGGTGCACCTGATTCTAATTTTAGAATTTTATGTCATAATATATGTGGGGCTGTCCTAATGTTTTCCTCACAAGAAAATTGCATTTCTCTCAATCTTACAAAGTTATATTTTTTATCTTTAAATTTCCGTGCAGATCAATACAGCTCCCTACTTTTTTTTCCTCTGCGCCCTCTAAGATCTCCTTCCCTTGGCCTGCATTGCTGATTTGCTGTCTCTGTCTATTTCTCTCTTTCTTGTGTCTTTTTCCCTTCAATGCTCCTTTTGCCTCACCTTTTTCTCCTGATTGGCCCATGATGATGGTAGATCTACAATAAGAATGTCATTGTTGACACCTTCCTGGGTCAGGTGACCCTCTTCAGTGACCCTAATGACCGGCAGGAGCAGCACACAGTCCATCTGAGGGACAAGGGCAGTCGCCAAGACAACGACCTCCCAGGCACGCTGACAGTGCGATTGATCACCTGCACCACTTTAACCAACATCTGACCACTTAATGACCATGACCTCACCCCTGCTCCTTCTTCCCCTTCGCCCTCCTCCATCTCCGTCTCTTGCCTGTCAGTGTCCTTCATTAGCTATCCACAGTGTATTCATTAACCCTCAAATCTGTATTATTCCACAGTGCTCACATTTGTCCATGCTTTGCTAGTATGCATAAGGGCTAAGCATTAGTCTTGCATGAGCAGCTGAGAGTTTTGGGATCAGAAACCTTGTGGAGTCTTCAACGTGTGATCAGCTGCAGGTTTCCATTGCCAGATGACCTCAGCAGAAGTCCTTTCTCTCCATCTCTCCTCCCTTCAATTCTTCCACTAAGGCTTCCACCACCTGTTTATGCTCACATTAGCAACTCTTGGTAATGAAGAACATTCCAGATGATGACGAACCTTTATCATCTCCAAGAAGAAGAAGAACCCGATGAAGAGTTTATATACAGAGCAAGAACTGGACTTGACCACTGGCCTTGGCTACTACAAGATATGGTCAGCCTTAGTCAGAGTGGCCTCAGCCAGGTCAAAATCTTGTCTTTCTTAGCTAGTGACCTCTGCAAGTGTAAAAGCTGGTCAGGCTGGTCAGCTAGTGGCCTTGGATAGTGCAAGATCTACTCATCTATTGTGAACATAGAGAACCAAAAACAAAGTGAAATCCACAACACTGAGGTTCACAGCGGACGCAACTTTTGTTGAGAGTTTAGTACGTGACATTTGTGTGGGCTCCTAAATGTCTTGTCACTGGATGCTCTTTGGATGTGCAGCAGCATGCTTGAAGTAGCTTAGCAACAGAGGTGAAAAGCAGAGGCTGCTGGAGCATGGAGAGGAGTTCAGCCACAACCAGACGCCTCCAGGGACCAAAAGCCCACCTAGCCTCTCTGCCGTGTCATCTCCATGGTAACGCAACTGCCCGAGAACAGTGATGATGACAGTTTTAACAGAAATGCCTGTTCAGTTTGTGTGTGTGTGTGTGTGTGTGTGTGTGTGTGTGTGTGTGTGTGTGTGTCTGTCTGTCTGTCTGTCTGTCTGTGCCTGTGCTGAACGATGCCCTCAGACATACTTTAAGGACCCTTAAATGGCCATGCATGTGTAGACAGAGGGCGCCTCCATCAATGCCAGCAGTGCTTTAAAGTGGAGAAAGTGGTCCTTGGGGGACAGACACACAAAACACACTCTGCATGTATAGTTAATTCATACACAAAGGATCATGAGACTCAAACATGATGTGTGTGTGTGTGTGTGTGTGTGTGTGTGTGTGTGTGTGTGTGTGTGTGTGTGTGTGTGTGTGTGTGTGTGGGTGTGTGTGTGTGTGTGTGTGTGGGTGTGTGTGTGTGTGTGTGTGTGATTCCTACCCTTGGGGTCTCTCCTGCCAAACAGCATGTGCCATGATGCAGATCCTATTAGAACTGTTCTTCCACTCCACTAGGGGGCGCTGCACTGGTGTGTTTGGAGATCTTTTCACTTGAACAACCTACTTACAGACACTTTGGTGGATATGCTGACCACTTTTGTGTCTTTTCCAATGGCTAGTGTCCTGTTTCACACTGAACCACTGCAAGCCTGTTTATAAACCCTCATTATTAGTTTCTGTGTTGCGGAGGTTTCAGTTGCTGTGGACCTGGTGGGCTTAGGGAAGAGGAAAAAAGCCCACAGTACCAGTATTTTATTATAGGTCAATATGATTCAGACTCCTCTGTTCTCTTAAATATGAATATTATTCTCTGCTATGTATTTTTGAATGTCAGCTATAGTGCAGAATAGCAGACTGTTTGTTTTACAAATCAATGTTTACTAAGTTCTGCCACTTTTTGTTTGATTACTTGAAAGAGGGCATTTATTGTCAAACTTTAAAATGTTCCATGTTGTCTTAAGTGTTTTTTTTTGTTGTTCTTGTTGTTGATATTGTTGTTGTTTACAGAAAGCAAAGAAATTCAAGTTACAAAAAAAGAGTTATTACAAATTCTAAGTATTAGAGTCGTTGTGTTTACAGTCTGGACCCTCAGATAATGAAAAGTCTGCTTTATGAATAAGGACATTATGATTTACCTGAATGGGCGCACAGTGACCTTCTCTCTTAGTCTGAAGGCTCATGTGCTGTGGGAACGCGAGGGGAGGGTTAGATTACTGGGTTAAGTATGCAGTGCCAAGCAGATTACAAGTGTTGGATGTCAAGAGCAGGAGAGATGTTCATGCCAAACAGATTAGCCCTGGGCATAATGGGGCATGGCAGAGCCAGAGCGCCCGAGAGAAAATGTGACTTCATTCAGGAAAGAGTCTTTTTTCCTTTGGTTGGTCTTCATTTATTTATGCAACCTAGTTTGAACAGTTTAAGCCAACATAGAAGTGTTTCAGTGTCTTGAATCCACATGGTTTGCTTTGTAGGTTAAATAAGATCAAAAAGAGTGGAAAGTCACAAATTTTAGAAGAGACAAAAATAATAATAATAATAATAATAATAATAATAATAATAATAATAATAATAATAATGTTGATAATAATAGTAATAATGATAATAATAATAATAATAATGTTAATAATAATAATATAATAATAATAATAATAATAATGATAATGTTGATAATAATAGTTATAATAATAATAATAATAATAATAATAATAATAATCAGATTAGTCCAATCAGCTGAATTATTTCTCTTAATTTGAACAGAAATGTAAAGGGAAAAAAACTCTTGAATATTAAGGAAATTCACCAAATTGATGCAATGTAATATCCACTACGTATGTGTCCAATCACATGCTGCTATCAAGGCTAGTCTTGTCAAACTGCCTCTAATGCAATGTCACTGGACAAGCTGAATGCTTTTCAATTTACACAAATCGATGGGTATCGCCAACAACGTGCAGACACCTTTCAACAATTCTGAGCATTTTGTTGATTTCATTCTCTTACGACAGTTTAAAGAACCTGATTACAATCATTTCATGATCCTCATTACAGCAATACAGGTTGAACTGGTGAAGCTGTTAAACAAAAAACACTGTCTAGAGAAAAGTACTAAGACATGTAAGCCTAACCTTTAGCATGAGCATGATGTTACCATGTCAGCTGTTATAGAGAATGGATGAAAATATGAAAACATGAACTAATCAACAAACAACACGCTAGGATGCAAGCTCCACCCAGCAGAATAATATTTAGATTCGGGATATATATTATATATATAGGTTTGGCTGTTTGAGTCTAAAAATTATATCATTAAAGCTTTTATTTAAATGTTTATTTAACTATTTTAAATTATGGGAATTTTAAAATTATCAGAATTTTTAAGCTTTGTAAATTTGATATCAGTATTGATGACGAATTTACATATCAGTCAAGCCCTGGAAACATTTGGAAGGTACAGGTACCAGTTAGATCTGTGGCTTCAGGGGTATCCTATATTTTTAGAACTGGAACCTTTTTAGTCATTTCTTCTCATTTTTTTTGCTGGTTTAGCTTAAAAACACGGTGAAGGTTGTTATTGTGCCATTTTGGACTTAGCCTTTTGTTTTTTATTGTATTCTGTGTCTATTTTGCCAAATAGTTCCGTTTCTACAGCAAACAATCCTCTGTTTTAGTCCAATGTCCATCCATGCCAAAAGCATTCCGTTTATTGCACACATTGGGGAATGCATTTTAACTCTCAACTGACAAACTGACAGTCTGATTTAGCTCTGTGCATGCCTGTATTCTAGACCCAGCTTACAGCACCAAAATGATGCAGACTGTTCTCCAGTGTTAAACATTCATTAAGATCCAAAAGATAAGCTCTGTGTCACGAAGCATTTGGACTGAACTGCCGATGCTCAGCACTGCAAGAGTGTGTCGTGTTGTGTTTTGAAAATATAGATGTTTCTGCTGCTTCCATATGCAAGTATAAAGCTTGTGTTGCATGTATTTGTTTAGTTGGGCAGCAATCTGGTCATTTATATGCTCACAGCTTTGCCCAGGTGTGAGTATGAAAGTGGCAGCAACAGATATATTTGCAATGGCCTGCGATGACATGCAGTTTAATGGATGTTGATAATACTGTTTTACTTTACTCTTTAAAATGAAGGTTGCTAACTGGTTCTTGGCTGGGATGCACATGAGAACATACTGTCGAACCTTGATGTGGAAGTTCTTTGAACTTTAAAAAGGTTCTTAACAGTCGAGTACACAATTTTCCACTTGCAGTCCCCAGATGTATTTAATCAGCCAAGACACATTTGGTGTTTAAATTATGTGCTGGAGCTACAAGTCTAATGTAGCTAACCGAGTAAATAAGCTACCCAGACAGGAAGCATATATTGGTCTGCTGGCTTGATAATGTCAGCACCCTTTTGACTGTTTCCCACTACTGCTAATTGAAAAGTGTTTTAGAATCGTTTGAGAAGATTAAAAACAAACATATACTCTTCACCAAAAATAGTTGCACCCAGAAGGAATCAACCAGTTGCAACAAACCAAAGCAGGTCATCTTCAGTGACATCTTGCTTTTGTTATAGGGGAGACATTCTACAAATCAATGTGTGGAGGCACCATGGTCAGCAACAAGTTCAGTGGTGTCACATGTACAGAAGGCCTGGTGTCATGGTGAGGTCACCTTTGATCTTCAATACAGGCACTTTTTACAGCCCAATGTTATGTTAATTAGGTCCTGCAAAGTGTGGTCCTACCTTTTCTGAAGGTACTCCAGTGTGCTATTTCAGCAGGTCAGTGTTTGTCCTTGTACTTCTGCCATCTCAGGAGTTTGCAAGCTGTATGGGATGGATTATGACAGGACACCATTAGGAACCTCTACAACTCCATTCCTAGACGTCTGTCATGTTGCACTATAATGCCATATTGAGAGACACTACTTCTGCAACGAATTAAGGATTATTTATCTTATAGTCTGACCTTTAATGAAGACTTTGATGGAGTTTGAGTAAAGTTATTGTGCATTTAATGGAAAAGATTTATGGTGATTACAATTGAAGTCAGTATTCGTTAGCTACTCTAACCTGGGAGCTCCAGTGCTAAACTTTATCATCAAAATTTGGACCTCAGTCTGACTTGGCTGATCTATTACATCTGGTCTAAGAACCCCTTTTAGCACCTGTATTTTTGCAGTGTTGCATCATTTCCTCAAGTTATTTACATGTATTATTGTGTACGCCAACATATATAACTGCATATATAGAAACTTGTCCGCAGTTTGCAAGTGCAGAACTAAAGATCTTTTTAAGCCTTGATCACAGTTCCAACAACATGTTTCTAAGATGCCAGAATGCCGTTTTTCTGAGTGTTTGTCTGCTTCTGAGGAATGACACCGCTCTATCTGCTCTCTATCTCTGTCTGGCTGGCCTGCACTGCTGCATGTACTGTTAGAACTGGACAACTACTTTCTTTACCCTGACATCATGAACAGTGATGTGCCATGATTTGATTCTCTAGGTATCACGATGCAGCACAGCCTTAAAGAGTCAGTGAATGCTTGTAGAGAGTGTGAACTCTTACTTCTTGCTCTGTCATTTTTCTTTCTTTTTTTGATATGGATCAGACATCCAGAGAATGAGCTTGTGATACTCTTGTATTTTTCTGCTGATGTTGAACTTGAAACCGACACACAAAATTATCTCTTGCATGATGATATTCTATATATGGTAGCAGATACTGAAGACTTTATAACAGGTATCTTTTTATACACATTTGGTTAATCTTTTATAATCTATCCATTGAATCTTGTGTTGGACAAAACAGAATACTGTACGTTTACTGATTGTATGGGTTAAGAAAGCTGTATCTTATGTGTCTTTAGATGTGTGCTTTTATTTTCTGTGTTATTTCTCTCTCCTGGGTTACACTGTGGTTATTTTATATTTACTCTTGAATTATTTATTTTCTCTATTTTGTATTTTATGTCAACTTGTGGCATGACTTTGAAATAAAACATTAAAAAATCTTTTTTTGTGACGGCATTGTTACTTTTCTCTGGACATCACTCACAGGGTTTTTTTTATTTATTTTCAGGACACTTTTAGTGTTTCTGCAGAAATTTGCGAGGAGATTTCCAATGTTATGTCTTGGATAGTTCAGATGGAGCATTTTTGCCTCTTACCTTCTTACACCAGGTCTCCACCTCTTATAGATAGAACAGTTAACAGATGCCTATGCAGGCCATCATTGCACTGGATGCTATGACTTTAACAGGCATGGCCAGGTTTGCTTTCTAAGACCCCTGTCGATGGCAAGCAGCATGACTCAGGATTCAAGCATACAGTCCTCGGATCATAGTGCTAGAGCATTAGACTGCTTAGCCACTCTGAACGTTGATGTGATATAGATCTACCACAGGACGTATGTTATTTATGAGTGAATTGCACAGGATAAGAAATCCCAGCCTAAATGATTGAGATGACAAAATAAACTATATATACAAATAATGGAAAGAGTCTGTGGCAGTCAAAAATGTTTTTTCCATTAGGACGAACATCTTATCCAGGAACCTCTGTTAAGAGATTTACCGAATCAGATTCATTGTACTTCCTGCAGAGTTGTTTATTTATTTACTTTTATGAGCCTTTCTTGTGTTACATGTAATGCTTTACGTCAGGCCTTTGCCATTTGCCTAAACAAATTGTTCTTGAATGTATCAACCACACCCTGCTTCCTTTTATAGATACATGTTTGACCTTTCCCATGCACAATAGAGAATGCGAGACCTGTGGTTCCTATGCTGAGCTGACCAGCAGACCATTATTACTGCCCCCCTCCCTCTTGCCAGCCGTCCTGTTGCATGTGTGCCATAAGCCCGGCCTCCTCTAAGTAGGATCATGAGTGTGAATGAGGGAGTGTGTCACTGACCGGCTGCTGCTGCTTGACCCAAGATCTCACAGCGACAGGTAGTTCCAGGCCATCGGCCTCAAATGCATACAAATACACACACACACACACACACACACACACACACACACACACACACACACACAGATACAAAGGAAGGTACATGACCATACAGTAAAGACAGAAGCTGTAGACAGGTGTTTTGTTTTCCAGGCTGCTGACATATGGTCCTGCCTCTGCATTACTTCTTCATTTGGACCATAGTGGACTTACCTGAAAGCTGAAGAGGAGGAAAGAAAAGGGTGAATTACTCATTTTCTGAGAGGTAAGTAGACGTTCGGACGAAGAGCTTAACTGTATGAGGGCACCGCATGCTCCCTTGGGGCTTTACTCAAAGCCTCTTACTGCTGTTTTCTGCTGTAGCATGCTTCAGAACCAGGCCTCAATAAGGGACCCTTCTGCTGATGTAAGAAACTGGTGTGAAATTAGTTAGTTCTTAGTTAGTTAATTAGTTCTTGCTTGGTTGACTGTTTATTTGACAGTTTGTTTGCATTGATGGTGTGTGGTGGTTGAGTGAATATCAGAATTACACCGTTTCTGCAATATATAGGAAGTGTTTTACTTTACCCTTGTTAACCCCTGTCTATGTAAGGATGGGTTCAAGTGGTCTGGTGTTTAGGTGTGTCCAGTATTTCACTGAAAGCCTAAAATTTCTTCAAAACAGACTGTTAGGTAAGAGAAAAATTATGGAGCACTGGGGAAGTCCAGTTTGTTACAAAGACACAACCAGTTGGTACAGGGTTGATGAACCTTAGGCCTGGTTTGCTGTATGGTTTGGTGATCTTCCTATCCAAACCTGATTCAGTTCATCAGTTAATTTCATCAGCCAGAGTTTATAAGTGAGCTATGGGAAGGGAAATCAACAAATGGTGCTGGCCCTCAGTAACCTGTCACATGTTTGTAAAACTCGACTATGCAGTAAACCTTCAATTCTTTATCCTTTCTAGGAATCTTGGAACTTCAGATCAGAAAGATTTTACTCGAAGATTTGTATCATAAAACTGCATTTATTAGACAGTTGCTATCCGGTGGATACTTAGATTATCCCATGTTTAAAAGGTTCTTCAGAGAAACATACAACATGTTCTCCATCATGCACTATAAACAATGGTTTGTCACGTCTGTATTAGTCAGAGTCGGACATACAAAGAGATGAGCAAAAACGGTACATCTATTCAGGCTTTACAAATACCCTAGAACAGCTTCTGCTGTACCTTGTTATCGTGTGGAGGACAACCATCCATGCAAATGATCATTTAAGCATTAACACGAAGCTGTCATGGTTCTACAAAACCATTTCCTTATCTTCCCTTCACATATCCCTACTTGGAAAGCAAAGCTCAGAGAGAGCAGGGTCAACCATGCAGTGGTGGCCCTGAAGCAGAATATTAGGTACTTTACTCAAGGGACCAACAGTTGCAGTTTGGTGGACATTATTGAACCTACAACCCTGTGATCAATAACTTTGTGCTCTGGTAGTACTGGTATAAAATTCATAGTTCTAGATGCACTAGACCCCCAGTCATCCAGTTGTTTCATGTACTTTGCATTGCATTACGGAATGGTAACGTGCTGGTTTATGTGGCACTTTAGCAATAACAGGCTCTGAGACAGCTGGGAAAGTCTTTGAACAGTGGCAGTATGATGATTCAAAATGGTAGATCTGCTACTCCAGTCATTAATCTCTTGATGCCGTCTGAGACTGGCTGCAGCATTCAGGAGCAGCGCAGGATTTGTGCGCCTTTAGCAAGTCTTTGGCCTGGAGTAGGTGACAGGTTATAAAACACAGCATCCTGGAAATGTGTGAGGAATATTAGGGGCTTCTGCTCAAATGTCTATACAAGCACTTAGAATCCCTGAACTTTTAGTTTGGGCAAATCTCTTTATATGTGTCAGTCATTTGGTTAACAAATGCAAACTAGCAGCAAATAATGTTTTATCATTCAGTGCAAATGTTGAGCTTTACTGTTATCTACTCCATCTTCTTCCAGGTCCTTCTATGCTAGTTATTCAATGCAAATTCTTTTAGTTTAGCGTTTAGCGTTTTTCCTCTCAATAATCCCTAACCTAAAAAATGACCTTGTTATTATAGCTCAAGATTAACAGTCTTTGTTTGAAGGCCCTGGGCTTTGATACAAGGCTTAAGTGTTGTGCTGTGTTTCCCAGGACAAACAGAATATTGGGTTTGGGCTGGATGCAATGACTATACTCTGGCTTAGTATGTGTGTCTTCAAGTTACACTTTTGTGAGGGCAGCACTGTGGTGCTCCATCCAACAGAGGCTTTTTGGATGAGTTGGGGGGGGTTGGGAATTAGGTGGGGTGATGATCGTCCAACATTCTTCTGACATTACTAAGGCTCTTGTTTCTGAATGCAACAAAATCTTCACACCAATGCTCCAGAATCTATTAGAAAGCCTTACCTGGAGAGGAGAGTCAGTTACTCCAACAAAAGTGTTAATGCTCTTAATTGGAAAATCAATATAAATATTTCTCATAAGTATTGCTTCTGTCATTTAGAAGTAAAGAAATTCTACAGTAAAGGTTATAAAGAATAAATAAAAGGCCCAATATAACAAGAGTTTGTCTTAATGAGCTTTTCTGTTCTTTATAAATGACAAATCTTTAAAACATCAATAAATTATTACTAATTTTCTGCAGTAAACACAAAAATGATCCCTAGGATCTGATCTTGATCTTGATTTGATCTTATTCAAATACAAGGTTGGAGAAAAACACTGTGTAATGTTAGAGGGTTGAGGTAAACCTAGGTTTATGCTATTCACAGGTTGTAGATCTGTGTTTTTTGTACTTTCTCTGAGGCTGAAAGGTGAGATTGATGCTGAAGTCTGTATATTTTGGATAAGCTACTAGTAACTTACTGGAATAACTGGACCACAGCACAGCATTTTAAGATAAGTGGTGGTTTGCAAACTCTCCTTGTAGTTCCGTGAGTGCTCGGTTTCAGTGCTGAATCAGTTGTGCTTAACAAACTCAGATTTCACAGCATGGGCATTGAAGAACAGAGAGGCTGTGGGTTAAAATAGTTCATTGTTATTAATAGATGTGGGACAAATAGCTACCACGACAAATAAAATTTTTTAGTAAAGACTGTTGTGTATGTTTTATATTATTATTATTATTATTATTATTATTATTATTATTATTATTATTATTATTATTATTATTATTATTAATGGTATAATGGTAATATGTGTGTGATGTTTATCTCAGCCAAAGATTGAGAGATTCAAAACTTCGTCAAAGTCAAAAGTCAAAGTCAAAGTCAGCTTTATTGTCAATGCAATTGAAGTTGCATTCTTCTCAGACCCATGGTTCAGTTATAAACATTAAATAAACAATAATATACAGTAAACATTAAATAAACACTAATATACAGTAAACAATAAATCCTATAAATATGTAATATAAAAACATAAAATATCATTAGATGATAGAAATTTGTCTTTGACGCACTACAGCACATCATAACACTTATACACATAAATATCAGATCTTTTTAGAACATTTACATCAGATAATACAATCCCTCCAACATTTCCTATATTGAGAATCCAGCACAATTTTTTTGCATACCATCACGTCACATTCAGGCTGTCATTTTTATGGCATCATCATGATTATGGGTCTCATAGGCATCGATTCTGAATGTAGGAAAGGTTGGAGGGATTACATTTTGTGATTTTTAAGTATTTATTTTTGGTATGTATTGTATCCCTGTTAGGCCCTAGTATTGAATTCAGTAGGTAGTTCAGATCCTGGAGCTGGGCTGTCTAAAGTGTTGTAATGTATAGCAGGGTCATGGTCAAGTAAAGCAAATCTTGTGGTGGGCCCTTATCCCCACATCACACTGCATGTGCCATATTCCAGCCCCTACCCCTCCCACCATCATTCCTCAGTAGCAAATGACTATATGGATAACGGTATAGTGTGGACAATAATGAAAAAGTGAAACAGTTATAGGATAAACATCCCAAGGCAATTATTGAGTAATTATTTTGAAAGTAATAATCTGTATTATTAATACAGTATAATAAAGTATAGAATATTGATATGTAATATTGCTTTGATTTTTGAATCACATCATTATTACATTAAATATTTACCAATACATTGTCTGGTATGGTATACCTGACAGTATATATAATGTAACTTATCAGTATCAGTATGAAGACAATCAGTATGTTTTTCTAAAAAGGCTAATTCATATTGAACCTTTCTGAATGCCTTTGTTTCCATCTCAACAACTGAATCATGCAGAAATTTTGAAAATTGCTAAAACTGGGGTGCAAATCTGGATTGTTCAAATGCTACAGTACATTTCAGGAGATCTAGTAAAACTAATTGTCTAATAGCCCATCCCAGCATGTGCTCTCAACAGGATAAATACATCCTTACAAATGTTACCTTCAGCCTTTGCACCTTAATTACCATCCACCAAGTCCTCCTGTCTTAACTTCAGACTAATAGAAAACACTGTATTTAAGTATCACTAAAGCCCAGGCTAATCTTCTTACCAGGCATGCTGTGGGGACAGCACATGATATGCCATATGTCTCAGCCTATGTCCCAAACTGCTGTCCAGATTTACATTGCTCTGCTCTTTGAACTGCATGCTTGTTGACCTCTGAGCTACAGTGGCAACAAGCAGATGAGAACTGAGCTGGCTTACGTCAGTGTTTACAGCATTTCTCCATGGAACAGGAAATAGGTCCGATAAAGGCTGTGTGACGTGTGGAGAGAGTCTAAAAGGTTGAAATAGGCAAATGAGTCAATAGGAATATGTAAATTAGTTTCCCTAAGCAGAAGGCTTATCTAGAGGAATCTGTATAAGCTTCTAAAGTCTCCGTCCCCCATTCCCCTCCCCTAAACTGACCAGCTGACCTGCATTGGGGAAGCAGAGGTGATGCTGCTGTTAACCCCACAGTAACTCTGGGGATGTTACTGTGGATGTTGAGTAGATGTTGTGTTGCACTGTAGTTTCACGGTAGTTGTACAGTAGTTGTTGTGGTTACACTTACTTCCATTAAAAAGTAAGTTTCATGTTCTACTTTAAAGTTACTATTTTGCAAATACATACAGTATATGAATTGATGTGCCAAAAGACACGGGATAGCAGTGTAAATTGATTATGAAGGTGTCGTGATGTGTCATCCTGTGAGTGAGGTTGAACACTGGCCAGCATGCTCATGGCAAAGACAGTTTTCTTCACTTTCCATGGGACATGTGGGCAGTAGACCCACCAGAGTGCCTCTGTTTACACCATGACACAGAACATAGCACATCACCTGGGATTGTAAGGTTGCAATTTGTAACCCAGAAAACTGGCAACATGAATCTATGGATCCCAGTTGTCAACAAGGCACTGTGTAGGCTGGTGCTGGTTCCATACTGATGTTGAGAGTACTCTCAAGGATGAGTATTCTCAAGATAACCTCACATCTGTCCTCTGAGGTATCATCACTTCAAAAACAATTTTCACACTGTTACACGGGTCCCATAACTTTTGGCATGTCAGTGTATATTTTTGTATATTTCAACTTCATTTTAAGGATTTGAGAGAAGTTTAATCCATTATTGCTGTTTGTTTGTGTTTTGTTTTTAATTTAATTTTAGTACATAAACTAGCACCATAAGTGGCCCTCAAAGTCCCAATGTCTTGGTAAAAAAAAAAAACAGCTCTCTACAGAACCATCTATGGAGAGGTCACTTGAAAAACTATGTAAATGTATTAATGCTTAATAATTAATAAAACAATACAGTAAAAAAAGTTATAGAAATTACAGTTAATACATAATACTAGATATAGAAATGATATAAAATATACTCATTCCCATTCTCTGGCAGTGTTGTTGAATTGTTCCGTAGATTGCTGCAGCAGCACTCAGCTTGTGTTCTTTTGTTTGATAAGTATCGATTGCAGTTGATTGTATAGCCGCTTCAGTGGCTGTGCAATTTGGAGTTAGGTGACAGAACGTTCAGGGAGTGACTTTGTGCTATGCGTTACAATTAATGTCTTTCAGTAACTCCACGAATGCTAAACAAAGAAAGGAAGATCCCAACAGTCTTGGGCACGTCACTCGTCACTCTTCACTGTCCTGCTGCTTCGTGTCCCAGTAACTCCCATTGCACACATTTCAATGAGGTCATGGTGGAAGACTTGCTCTTTGATCAAGCTGAGTATTTAATCAAAATGGGCCTGAGATGGTATTGTTGATTGTAGTAGATAAATCCCTCCGTGATGTGCTGCAGTGGAATGACCACAGACCTGAACTATTCTTCTGACCCAGCCAGTCTGCAAGCCAATTAGCAGAGAGTGTAGGGTCAGTTAAACTGTCTGACTCAAACTGCTTATTGACGTTAATTAACCACTGATAATGCACTGGGTGCGTCCCAGTTGCGGACGAATTAGTAATAACGTCAGAGTTGAGTATGCTCAAACATCCCTGATATTTGATACTTACAATGGAAAGGGATGAGCTGCTCATGTCTGGATAAATTTGATAAACATGGTAGATAATGTTACAAGTGCAATGCCAGTGATGCCTGGAGGAGTTGCAGTTAGGTCAGTTGACATGGCAAAACTTCACTTCTTGTTCGTACAAAAAATGGGTTACCTGATTAATATTTTTTGTGTACAAACTCCCCAAACCTATAGTCAAATTGTACAAAGCAGTGAAAATATATGGTAATATACAGTGAATAAAGCATGTAACTTGCTCGCAATAACACATTTACAGCTGAAATAAGTAAACCGCAAACATCACGGTTATGACACTGTAATGTATTATGCTGGTGTGGAAACAATGAACACATTTTAATTAGGTAAAAATTCAATGGGCTATTTTTGTTAGTGTATTAGGGACAGCCATATCTTTGTCCATTCACACGGTACCCAATCCATTCCCTTCTCTCTAGGACTTGGCTTCCATTTGCTACCTTCTGGCACAATGGGATGGCTACTGCTGAACTGCAGGCTATTATCCTATTAGGCTATTAAAATCTTCATTGAGAGAAGCAATTTGTCCATGCCAGTTCTTGGCCTTGTAGGTCTGAAGTACACCGTACAGGGTAGGTTGAATAGCAGGACTCTTTTGGGGATTACAGGTTCTGGTTGGGTGATTCCAGTGTTGTTGCAGTATCTGGTTGCACAGCTGTTTAGAGGTGAGAAAGAACAGGCCAGCCATTGTGTTTCTGAAAACCAAAGCATGTAACATCCGCACTTCACACGTAGCCAACTTGCTTCATGGTCTTGTGTTTTCATGTAATGTATTTTTCAGAAAAAGGATCCATTTGAACTTTAGTAACAGTGAATTGGTAAGGGCCTACATGCTCCAGAGAGACAGAGAAGAATATATTTGCAAACAGCCACAAGAAACTATGAAAAATATGATAGATGACAATAAAAAATATTGTATTGGGTAGCATTATTGGAACAGGTCAGATATTAGAGGGTATAATTGAATGAATATGATCGAATGCAGTTATAAATCTAGTCTTAAAGAGCTCACATTCATATATGTATGCCCAAAGTATTGGGATAGCAGTATGCAAATTGATTATAAAGCAGTATGGGAACACCCACAGCTATGTAAGATGTGAAATGTTATCTTGAACACTGGCCTGTGTGCTAATGGCAAGGGAAATGGACTTTGAGTTCGAGTTAGGCCTTATTGTGGGTTGGTGATGGAACATTCCATTTCTGAAGTTGTGCGGGCATTTAGCATTACTCGATCCACATGTGTTATGTGTACCAGGAATACGTCATAGAAAGCATTACCTCCCACAGTGGACAGTGCAGTGGCCTATGTTGTGCTTAATGATCATGACTGGTAAGAAGCTAAAATTGTCAGTGCGAACAGATAAGAAACACAAATCCAGATGAATGAAATCACATTCACATTCATTAAGTGACACATTCTGTTAACCTAAACATTGTTTTGTATTAGGTTTGCAATCAAGTTTTGGCTTAAAACATCTTTACACAAATGTGCTGTATATTGTAAGTAAAAAAGTTTATTATTTACAATTTCTTTTCAATATTACAAAATAGTGAATAGTGAAAAATAGTGAGTAAAATTCTGTTTTTTTAATGTTGCGTTTTACTTGTATATTCATGTTTTTATTTCCAGTACACACCACTGTAATGGAAGTTAATGAGTATATCTACAGTAATCATTTCATATCAAATCAATTTGATTAATATTTGTACATTTTGAAATGTTAGATTTGGGAAAAATCACGGGAATTCCCTTTTAAAATGAACCAGGCTGCTGTCTGTATATCAAGGCGGGCAGATCTGAGACTAATATAGGCTGTAGTCCTGCGTTTTAATGAGGACTGTTCAACCAGCAATCATCCTGTCTAAGTCCATTGCCAAGTTTGTATGGATTACCCTGGTGTCTTGCTGGGAGTGCTAAAATAGAACACAAATTAGACTGAGAAGAAGGAGAGAGGGAATCTCATGGAGTCACTGTATCATTCACAATGAGGTTGTAGTCTGACCTGATCTATCCGTATTCTAGTCCTATTTCTATTTTAAAAAAGATAAAATTGCATTAAAGGGCTTATTTTAGTGCAATATAATGCAGTGTGTAGTCAAAATGTCCAAATATTACTATTTAATTTATTTGCAAACCAGTATGCGTGATTAGAAATGATGACGTGCGATACTGGTATACTGGTTTTAGGTATACTGTGGTATGAATATTGATGGATATCTTTTCATATGCAGTTCTATAAAACAATCACTCGATTCACAGGGAAAATAATCTGCAGATTAATACATTATGAAAATATTTATTTGTATACATTACTTATACAAAATTAAGTGAAGAGCTGTTGTTTGTGTGGAACTTTCTTCTTGGTTAATTTATTTATTTAGCATTGGCTAAATAAATTGGCGCTGCAGCCTTTGTCCAGAAACACTTGCATGACATTGGAATTCTGGCTACTGGCCTAGTCCAACAGGCTATTTGTGGTATTAGTTTGCCAGCCACAACCTTCGTCCAAAATGACCAATGTGGTGTTAGAATCCTGACTACCAGCCTCACTGTTTTTAACCCAGACCCCAGTATGAGCTCAGGTCAAAAGAATTGTGAAAAACCATATTCCATGATTCCATATGCTACAAGTTATTCTGACATGTCACACTGACTTACTGAACCCTATGTTTGTTAATCTGTCATTAGTTCTATTGCAGAAACCAGTGGTACGCATTTAGTTTTTCACATTCTGTCGAATGACCACATGGGTCTGTTTAAGGGTTTGTGAAACTGATGCTAATTGTGGCAGAAATGTAGTGCTGAACATTCAGACACAAACCCATTTTCAGGCCTGAAATGTTTGGTGTCCAATATGGCTGTACAGCAGCACATTGGCTCTACTAATACACATCTGTACTAGAAAGGCCTTTTCTCAGCTGATTGGGGTGGGATGCAGAGCATCAGAGCCACTAAAACTCATGCCTGGGGAAGCAGCAGTAATCTATTTCAGCAATGGGCTTCAACAACAAGCATATGCATGTGCTGCTTCTATCCAGGAACTGAAATCTGTAGCAACTTATTTACGTGTAATTCCTGCTAATTAAAGTGGGATTTAATGTGAGCTCAGACAGGTTTTACTAGAAGGGACCATCAGTTTTCTTACTGTACCATCTGTGTACTCATAGAATGACTGTTGATTTTTTAAACTGCTTTTTTCGAAAGACACTCGTTTAGGTTGTAAAATAGTTTTACTTACTGTATTCTTTCCTTATATAAATGCAATTCTATATGAATTGAACCCTAGGTCAGTATTGGTTTGATGTAAATTTACCTCTGTTTCTCTGATTCACTGCTGGAGTTAGTCCATATGGGGTCAGTGTCTGATTTATTTGACCTACATTTTGTAGACTAAGCTCTTTTGTAACTTACGGTGCACATAGTCTTATTTATTTCACTATTATTAATTTCTTCTCTTCATTCTCTCACCTTATCTGTTGTATAACTTATCTGTTGATCTATAGCAAGAATGAATCTTGTATTTTATACAGGATCCTCACATGGTGACTTCTAATGTCAAGAACTAAACCAGAAACATGGTCATTCTGCAACAGGTAAGCATCCAATCTACATATCATTGTAACAATGAATGCAGCTAATTACAGAGTGTTGTAGAATATTCCAAATAATTCCTACTCCCAGTGAATCGCAGCAAATGCACTGTTCTCCTGGATTTGGTTCCCAATACTGGGTTTTATCTGGTGCATTACCTAATTATTAGTGTTACATTAATGACCCAGTAAACCTCTCTGAGGTGCTTGGCTGGCTCATTGCTTGTTTACTGGCTTTTCCTACAGGGGGACTATGTCTGGTTGGATCCCAAAACAGACCAGGAGTTTGACGTTCCACTTGGAGCTGTGGTCAAGCTCTGTGACTCAGGCCAGATCCAGGTCTTGGATGATGAGGGTCATGTGAGTGTTAAAAGTGGTCATATGATGACAAACGGAGGGTCATTCACTTACACATGCAGTACAGTATAGTAAAGTACAGTTCACACAAATTTTGAAACAGAGTTACCAGAAATACCCCCTTTTGAATTGATCATGTTTATGATGTGACAAACACAGACTCATTTACATATGACCACCCATTTATCCTATAACAGTATAGCCATTTGGTTAATTTATTGGTTTCAAGCACTACAAAAAATTACAGTCAAAGTGTAACATGCTGTTCTGTTTTGGCACAATACATGGTGGGCAACCAGAACAGGCATCATATGAATGTATGTCAGCAGGGCTATTTAATTAATAACCCTTTTTAATAAAACATGAAAAAGGCCGTTTGAGATACATTACATGGCCAAAATATTGAGACACCTGCTTATTCATTGCTTCTTGTGAAATCAAGGTTATTAAACCATTTATGCTTAAACACACTCAACTGTCCAGTGAAAACTTTCTACTAGATTTAGGAGCATTGCTGTAAGAATTTGATTGCATTAACAGACAAGACCATTAGTGAGGTCAGGATATTAGATGATCAACACCTCATCCCCAATTCCCCAACTCGTCACATGTGTTGGATGGAGCATCATCAGTCCAGAGACTTAAAAGTAGCCAAATGCATTTATTAGAATGGGTGTCTACAAACATTTGGACATACAGTGTGTGTAAAAGCTCAAATCTCAGAAGTACAGTTTTGTGAGAAGTTTGAAAAATGGGACGTCAAAGTCAGACAGCAATGTAAGTAAACTGGTCTTCTGTACAGGAGCACTGGATCTCCCCTCAGAATGCTACTAACATAAAGCCCATGCACCCAACCTCCATCCATGGTGTGGACGACATGATTCAGCTGGGGGACCTGAATGAGGCAGGAATTCTCAGAAATCTCTTCATCCGCTACAATGACAGGGTCATATATGTGAGTAACCAGAAAGCTTTACTACCAGAGGAGCGTTACAGTGTTACAGCTTCATATTTGTTCATGGTTATTCTGGTCTTCTGAGAATTCCTAACTTAATTAGCTCATAAACCATACATGCTTATTTAATAAATGATATCTAATTACCCTGAATTCAGACTACTTAGTTATTCTGTTTAATTACAGACCCTCTAATGGATAACTTCTGCCTGCTAAAAGCTTTTCATTATGTTTGAAGGCCAGTATGTCTTAATTTGATCTCATGTATAGATAAAAAAGAGAGCAATACGTTTCCTCACACAGTGCATCGACAATGAGCAGTGATGGTGTTTTTCTTCTGAAGGATTTGTTCTGGCCTCTTAAATGGAATAGCTTTTTTTGCTTGCAGTTGTTTTGGAGTGTGCTCAGATCAGATTGCTTTGGTAAAATATGACTTTTTTCTTTTGGCTCATCAACAAATCCCCTTCAGACATTTTCACCACTGGAATATATGATGGAGGGCACAGAAACTCTGACAAAGTCAGAGAAGTTTGGACTGCTATGACTGAATCAGTTTACAGTGATTGAAAATGCTGCTCTTAAGCTAAGGTTTATAGCATTTTCAGAGAAATTGAAAATGAAATTGAAATGCTGTTACACTGCTGCTCAAATCCATCATTGTCTTCAGAAAATCACAGTTAGTGGCAAAAATACTACAGTATAATAGCAATAGCAACAGCAATAGCAATAGCTTTATACTGTATACAGTATACAGCAGTAGCTGTTAGTATTATTGCCACTATCTGGAATAACTGTGATTTTCTGAAGACAATGATGGATTTGAGCAGCAGTGTAACAGCATTTCAATTTCATTTTCAATTTCTCTGAAAATGCTCTAAACCTTAGCTTAAGAGCAGCATTTTCAATCACTGTAAACTGATTCAGTCATAGCAGTCCAAACTTCTCTGACTTTGTCAGAGTTTCTGTGCCCTCCATCATCAATAAATGTGTAGGAAAGTAAAATATATTAGACAGTTAATCCTGGTGAACTCAGAATAAGTCTTCACTATTTAAATATCCTGTAGCAATACAGGCCAAACAGACTAAATATCAAAAGCATGTAACTTTGAGAATTCTGAGTAGCTCCACCCCCAGTAAAAAAATGAATGGAAATGAAACCAATGCGTTCCCCTTAAGATTTTTTTGTTGTAAGCCCCTGTGGAATTGAAAAGCTGTCACTGTGTTTATTATAACATTCCCATAGCTCATCTTGCTTTCCCAAAGTTCATCATGGGAATCTAGTACTACATATATTTATCATCCTAATGAATGTTTAATTACATTAAATATGTCTGGGTTATCCAGAGAAATCTAAAACCATGGTTTCTTAATCAAATGTTTTCTTCAAAATGAGAAATTAATGACTTTTTGCTTTTATTTTTGTTTATTTGCATCTGTTCTAATTGTATTTATAAGCAGAGGGTGTTTTATAAGCAGGAACACATCATCTGGCTATTACATATTGATTAATGATGAATGGACGAATATAACTGTTAATGTGTTACATTAACATATGGTAAGAATGTCTATCTTATGTAATGTTACAGTAGTTTTCTTAGATTTATAGAAATGTATATTTTTACATGGTCTTTATAATTCCTTATGATGGCATTTCAGACGTACACAGGGTCCATCCTGGTGGCAGTGAACCCCTACCAGCTCCTGCCCATCTACACAGCAGATCACATCCGCCTCTATATCAATAAGAAGATTGGAGAAATGCCTCCTCACATCTTTGGTATTGCTGACAATTGCTATTTCAACATGCAGAGGAACAACAAGGACCAATGCTGCATCATCAGGTACGAGCTACTAATCAGCTAGAATTAACCTCAATCGTCTTCAGTTCTGTGTTTGACAAAACGAACAAACACCCATATGCTATCTTCATTAGTGCTTTTCAGCAATGTGTGAGTGTACATTTGCCTTGTGTGTTATGTGGTAATGTGTTTTGTTGTCCAGTGGTGAGTCTGGGGCAGGAAAGACTGAGAGCACAAAGCTTATACTGCAGTTTCTAGCTGCTATCAGCGGACAGCACTCTTGGATCGAGCAACAGGTTCTGGAGGCAAATCCTATTCTAGAAGGTAGGAGTGATCGCTCCAAACTCAACTTGTACATGGTTTTACACCCTAAATCTCAAAAGAATATATGTGGCCATCACTTCGGTTCCTCACTTTCAGAACAATATTACTTAGATGAGTTTCATAATAGTGAAATATGAGCAACAAGCTGAAGTTACTCCAGCATTCTTCAACATCATCTCTATCTGCTGCATACGTAGAAGAGAACTTGCTGGGCACAAAGTGGCTAAACGGTCACTATGGTCCGAGGAATTCAGGTTTGAATCCCGGATCATGCTGCTTGCCATCGGCAGCCAAGAGGGCAAAATTGGCCATGCTCTCTGGGTGTGTAAATGGCACTTTCTCCCCACATCCCATTGTGGGGAGCTGATACAGGCATCTGGGAGCTGGTGAACCGGCGCTTTCCGCAACATGTATTGGAGGAGGAACATGCTTGTCTTCACCCTCCTAGTGTTGGAAGAGTGATGGGGAGGGTCCTCATGGGGTTGGGTAATTGGCATTTCCAAATTAGGATCAAATAAAAACATCCAGTGAATTAGTAGTAGTATTCCTTACACACTTAAACCTGTCTTAAACCAGCCTGAGTAGATTGGATCAAGCACTATTCAAAGCTTTGCTCTGTTCTTCTAATATGACACCTCACCTGCTGCTCAACACTCCTGCTAATCGAGTTCATCCATATGGCGGGGATTCTTCTGTAGTGCTGAGAGGAATTCATTAACAGGCTTCAGCTCCCAATGGGTCTGCCATCTGACTTGCTAACATTGCCTGAGACAGATGCCTAACAGAATGCAGCTGAATTTTAAACACCAATTCTTCAACCAAACAATGGAGCTGGTGGGCTGTAGAGCCTTGATCAAAGACGTTGTATCTGAATAAGGGCATTGATAAATCCATCCTTCTTAAATGAAGTATTCAACGAATCACTGCAGGATGGAAGTGTTTTTGACTTAATTCAAGTAATCTTTTATTTTCACACAGCATTTGGCAATGCTAAGACCATCCGCAATGACAACTCCAGCCGATTTGGGAAATACATTGATATTCACTTCAACAAGGCAGGAGCCATTGAGGGTGCAAAGATAGAGCAGTATCTGCTGGAGAAGTCGAGGGTTTGCAGACAGGTAGGAGAAGCTGGGCTGTGTAAATACACTCATCACTAAGAATATAATTGTTGCACCCAGAAGGAAAAATTAATTTGC
Source organism: Acestrorhynchus altus (assembly GCA_034509495.1). Taxonomy (NCBI): domain Eukaryota; kingdom Metazoa; phylum Chordata; class Actinopteri; order Characiformes; family Acestrorhynchidae; genus Acestrorhynchus; species Acestrorhynchus altus. Next base: position 21,753,440 of record CM067516.1, on the reverse strand, counting down.
AATGCTATTCAGAAGTTAAAAGTTCCCAGAAACAATAAATGATTAAAAATGTGATAATATTTTGTAAGCTACACATACTGTATTGTCTCTCTGCATGGTAATGTGCCAGACATCTCAGCATGGAATTCAAAATGGTGTCCTGTGCAGCCTAAATATTCTCCCTTAATTCCTACAGATTTTACGGTAGGACTGGAGTGTTGATTGCACGTCCAATAGCATCTAACACATTTTTGGGGACAGGTCTGGTGATGCAGTTGTGATAGCGCACACATAGATTCAAATTCTTCCAATTTCTTGAATTGCTTTCAAACCCTTCTCTGAAGCATCCTTCTTTCAAAGGATGCTACAAACACAGCACAACATGCCTGTCATCACATGTGTGGTTGAGAGGGAAATTACATTCCTGTCAGTTGATTCCCTGAGTGCAACTTTTTATGACATTGAGTGTAATTTCCGAGATTTGTGTATTAATAAAATATATAATAATAATAATAATAATAATAATAATAATAATAATAATAATAATAATAATAATAATAATAATATAGAATTAAATGTTTTGTCAGTATTATTATAAGTATAAATATAATTATTTTTTTTATTTATTTTAATGTTTAGTCCTTTATAGCCTGAACCATCAAATCATTTTTATTTGACCTTCTGAATAATTATTGAAAATGAGAAAGTAAATGATGCTGTATGTGTGATTCACTGTGCACAACCGTCTTGTTTTTAAACTTAAAGCAGAAAATTGTTTAACCTCATAATCTGATGTTTATATACATTTCTAGTGCTTGCAGTGCTTGAATATTCAACAAGAGAGCAGAAAACATGAATCTGTTTCTATTTCATTATATTTAATTGTATGTGTTATGTAATGGTTATTATTATTATTAATAATAATAATAATTATTATTATTATTTTATTACCTATAAGTATCACACAACACAGAGGTTTATGATTCATTTGGCTTGAAAGGGTTAAATGGCCAGCTGTTGTGGCAAAAGTTTTTATATTTATGAGTTTGAATGTTCTTCGCACTTCTCTGATAATCACATGGCTCTTAATGGGCCCAAAAGTGGTTCCTCTATGGCACTGCTCATAGAAGCTTAATTTTTAATAGTAAAATTCATTGCATTACTTGTTTCCATATATGATAATGACCTGGTAAATGTAATGTTGTTGCTAATGTAGGAGGTTGCCCTTAAACTCAGAGAGGCGGTTTGTTTACAGGCTCCAGATGAAAGAAACTACCACATATTTTACTGTATGCTGCGGGGTATGAGTGCAGACCAGAAGACTAAGCTGGGACTTGGCCTGGCTACAGACTACAACTATCTAACAATGGTAACAGGTGGTCTTCTTATTCCAGAATGTAACATGCTTCAACCATAACATGACCTAAAATTATCCTGTGATGTTAGTTAAAGATTCTACTAGAACAAGAACCAGTCCAGGCTATTAATCCTGTCAGGTTAGTCCACTCCAACGCAGATTTTGTGCATCATGCCAAGCAGAACCCAACATAGACATTCTGAGATGCTTTGACCCAGCAAAATCACTAGACCTCAAACTGGAACTGCAGATTAAGCAGGAACACATGAATATCAGTGGAACCAGTTTGCATCCAGTTCATGGATAAACTGCATACAGAATAAAAAAAACAAATAAATATTGTATTATGTAATAAGTGTGAGACATATACACCAATCAACCATAATATTATGACCACCTCCTTCTTTCTAAATTCACTGTCTATTCTGTTGGCTTACTTTGTAGTTCTGTTGTTACAGACTTTCATCAGTCTGTTTCTCTGAATGCTTTGTTAACCTCCTTTCACCCTGGTCTTCAATGGTCAGAACCCAGAGCAGGTATTTTGTTCATGGCGGTTCATTCTCAGCACTGCAGTGACTGGTGGTGGTGTGTTGCACTGGTACTGCGGAATCTGATCCACCATGTCAGTCTCAATGCAGTGATGAGAATGAGATGAGAACCTATCACCCACAGAATACCTGCTCTGTGGTGGTCCTGTGGGGTCTTGACCATTGAAGATCAGGTTGAAAGGAGGCTAGCAAAGTATGCAGAGAAACAGATGAATTACAGTCTGTAATTATAGAACTACAAAGATCTCCTGAATGGTAAGATAAGTGTAGATATGCTTAGACCAGTATTTAAAATGCATTAATACATTAAGACATTAATACCGGAGCTCTTTCTGTTACCTAAACATGTCCTTATATAATTCTATGTGTGTTTGTTTTTGTGTTTACACTCTGTCCTGTCCTTGGCTGCTCTCCAGGGGAATTGTACAGTGTGTGATGGACGGGATGACATGAAGGAGTACTCGAGCATCCTCTCAGCCATGAAGGTCCTGATGTTCACAGAGACTGAGAACTGGGAGATCTCCAAGCTGCTGGCAGCCATCCTGCACATAGGCAACCTGCGCTTTGAGGGTAAACCACAGGGGACACAAAGTAACAGACAAAAACATCTGTGTACAGCTATTATGGTATGATCTCTAATAATACACTGATCAGTGTGTTGTTATTTTATTCACAGCCCGCACATTTAAACACCTGGATTCCTGTGTGGTGGTACGCTCTCCTGACCTGGCCAAAGCAGCAGCTCTGTTGGAGGTGAGGGATTTGTGTTTATGTGAGTGGAGCTGCAGTCCTAGCTGTGCCATCAAGGTGTCATTCTATCATTGATTCCACAAGATGATAGAATTGCATCATGCAATTTCTGCAGATTCTTTCAGGAGTGTCATGACGTTCTACCACACTCCAAAGGTGTTCTCTTGGATTTAGATCTGGCGACTTTGTGACATGGTGCATCATCATGCCAGATGTAGTCATTAGAAGATGGGTAAATTGTGGGCATGAAGGGATGCACATACCCAACTGTGGTATTCAGGCTATTATTTATTGGTATTAACATGCCGAAAATGTGCTGTAACACTATTGGCTGACTGATATAATTGCATACTGACAACACGAATATGTCCAAATGTTAGTGGACTCCCACTCAGATGAATGCATTTTGCTAATTTAAGTTGCACCTATTGTTGACAAAGATGTGCTAATGCACACATAGCTTGTCTAGTCCCTGTAGAAATGTATTGCCTATAGAATAGGACTCTGGAGCAGATAAACTAAATAAAAAAATCGATACCAGGTGTGGTGTAGGGGGGTTTAAAAGTCCCCTAGCATTGAACTGTTGAGCAGTGGAACTGTGTTCTCAAAAATGATGGAGCTCCATCCAGCATTTTTGGGATGCGATGGGTGTTGGGGATGAGGTGGGGTAATAATTATCCAACCTGCTGACCTCAAACTTTTGTTGCTGAATGTAGTTAGATCCTCAAAACAGTGCTCCAAAATCTAGTAGAAAGCCTTTCCTGGACAGTAAAGATAGATATTCTAACAAAAGCAGGTAAACTCTTTTGAGGGATTTTGAATAAACAAAAAACAAAAAATAGTGAATGAGTAGGTGTCCCAGTACATTTGTCCATATACTGAATTTCATATCTGCTTATTTCAGTCAGACAGCAGCTTGCAGGGAGCTCGGCTGATTCTTTTTTTGCATTTTCCTTTTTACTGTCTGCCTGTAATTTCTCTCCCAGTGGGAGGGAGTTATCAGAGCTGGTAGAGGAGGGAAAAGGAGGGGAGTTGGAGATAAATGCAGTCATTAGAGAGGGATCAGATGTTGTTATCGGAGTGTGTGTGCGCAGTGTGGGCATGGCCTTCACACTCCCTGCCTGCAGCTCTCCACAGCTCAGTCTTTCTTTGTGCTTCATCACTTCCATCTCACATCCAGCCACATAGAAGTTTGACTCTGAACAAAGTCACAATATTAACAGAGTTCAGTGGAAGTGTCAGCATTCATTAAAAGATGTAAATGGCACCTGTAGGGGTGTGTGGTAAAGTACTAGCTGCTGAACTGATCAGTTGCTATAAATCAATCAAAGTCACTTTGATAATAGGGCTGGACAATATGGACAAAAAAAATCATATATTGTAGAATGATGATATGTGATGAGGTGTATGATTAAAAATTCAGTTTGATTAAGATACCTTATGAAAACCTTCTTCTTCTTTAATATATATAAATAAGTCATCTTCAGGCCAGAGCTCTGTCTTATGACCCTTTCATGGTGTGTCTTTGAAAAGGAGAGTGGTTGTAGACGAGAGCAGAGTAGAGGAGGAGCTGAGAGAAGGGCTGGAACAGGGCCAGTGAGCAGAAAAAAGGTTATAAGGTTGATGTTTTTAAAAAAAACGTAAGCATTTGATAGAAACTGTTTCACCTCAGCCTAAATCCTGCTCAGATTATGTCTCAATATAAATATAAATATTAGTATATCACCCACCCCTGATTGATACTACTTCTAGTTTGCTATACACTAGTCTGATTTTTAAATGAGATTTGAGTGAAGAACTTTTTACAACCTTAAAGAACCACAATGTCAGGTGAGCCATCTCCTGGAACTGCACCATCTAAGTAAAGAAATGTCCAGGATGCTTCATGTTTAAGAGTTTATATGTTTAAAGTGATCATGAAATACGACTAAGTATGAATAAGGCTGAAATGTTCATGAATGTAAATATGTACAATTTCTTCTCCAGGTGGACCCTCAGGATGTAATGACATGCTTGACCACTCGCACCCTTATTACGCGAGGGGAGAGTGTGTCCACCCCTCTCAGTGTGGACCAGGGGCTTGATGTACGGGACGCTTTCGTCAAGGTTAGAGAGCTTTACTACTCATTTTATTTTGCACTAAAATTGTTTTGTGTTTTAGCAGAAATGAAAAATGGACCAATGTATCATGTGTCTGTAGCTGGCAATATAACTGAATTGATTTTTTAATGTTGGAATCCATTTTAATTATATACAGTATATTAGAGGAACTAATGGTTTCCCTGTCCTGAGTCCACACTTTCATGTGTTCCCCAATGTCCCAGCTGTGCTACCTGTTTTTCTTCTTCCGTATTAGGCTTCTTGTTTCCTTTTGGCATCTACATGTTCTGTACACCTAATATGTCTGTTCAGTTTAATAAGGTATTATTTGTATAATAATTTGTTTTTCTGTAAAAATAATGGTAATAATAATAATAATAATAATAATAATATAATAATATCTGTTTGCATTTTTAAGATATTTTTTCTAGTTCAAAATTAGGTCTAAAGAAAATTCTCTGCCTATTAAAAATGTTAAACCATTTTTGAAAAGTGAATTCTTTTTAATTATCATGTAAAAAAAACTTCTTATAAAATAGTGTATTTGATTGTCTATAGCACTGTTTTTAATAGAATCTCCAAGCACATTGAAATGTTTAGTGTATATATAAAATTAGAATGAATAATACCAATATAATTGCAGATGGATTTCATCATTGATATTTCTTTTTAGGGAATCTATGGGAGGTTGTTTGTGTGGATAGTGGACAAAATCAATGCTGCCATCTTCAGGACTCCATCCACTGAGGACAGTGTTATACGCAGGTCCATTGGACTGCTTGACATCTTTGGCTTTGAGAATTTCAGCATCAACAGGTGTGCACCATTATCTAAGATGAGCATCATTTGTTTTCATTTTCAGACTCAATTTCATTTTCAGAATTGTGCCAGGCTTGATGATGATTGATGGTTATCTTTAACAACTCTTTTTGATTAATGAACCTTTTTCTGCCCAGCTTTGAGCAACTTTGTATCAACTTTGCCAATGAGAATCTACAGCAGTTCTTTGTGAGACACGTCTTCAAGCTGGAGCAGGAGGAGTACAACCTGGAGCGCATCAACTGGCAGCACATAGAGTTCACTGACAACCAGGATGCTCTGGACATGATTGCCATTAAACCCATGAACATCATTTCCCTCATTGACGAGGAGAGCAAGTTCCCCAAGGTAAACAGATGAGAAAGATAGAGTACAACAGAGGTTCTCAACTTTTTCTATGTCACAGCCCACCTGTTTATAACAAGAAAGCATAACGGCCCACAAGAATCTCAACTTTTAATGTAAAATTGTTTTTGCCTTTTATCTCTCTGACAATGAAAATGTGAGATTTAAGGCCTGATTTGTGATTTAAAGTGCCATTTCTGACCTATGGACTACTGCCTCATCCTGAGTATGGTGAGGGCCACTAGGGAGTTTTCCACGGCCCTCTGGTAGTCACCTGAATAGAGCAGAGGGCTTTAACTTGGGTGAAAGGATATTGATATACAAATTTCAACTTTATCTTAAGCCTTAATGATCAGTAACTTCTTATTTATTTCATAATTATATTTATGCGTGAACAGAATGTGACACGCATCAGGAGAAGATGCAGAGATGTATGTTAATATAGTGATTAGTACATAGTCTATAAATATCTATTTCACCTCTCACGTCATTCAGCTTTTCTGGTCAATGATCAGTTCTCCCTTAAATAAAAACAAATTTAAATAAATATTATTGTATGTATTATTTATTTTAAAATAAATAGTGAAAAAAATCAAAATCAAAATCTGAAGGTGTAATTCACCCCAGGTGTACAAGAATTTTTTCTTGGTGCAGGTGTCGTCATTTAAATAAAAATACATAAATGCATTGCAAAACCCTACAAAGTATTTAATTTAATATTTGGAATTTGATGGGAAGCCAGTAGAGTTAAGGTTGCACCTTGAACCTTTACCACAGGTCTTATTTAGTGTTGATAGGACACAGAATATGAGAAATATGCCTTGCACTCTGTGTATGACTGTATTGAAGGGATTAGTCCCAATCACATGGCTGATTCGCTGTGACCAAGTTAGTCTGCAATTGCATGGATGTCTGAATTAATTCTGATGAAACCCCCTGTTGTTGTTTTTTATTCTGACACTATAGTATATTTTTTTATTCATCTTAGAAAAGTCTAACTCTTGGATGAATGTACATGGATAAGTAAATGCATACTGTTTTTTTTTCAGGGAACTGATGTCACCATGCTGAGTAAACTGAACTCCCAGCACAAACTCAACATCAACTATATCTCCCCTAAGAACAGTCATGAGACCCATTTTGGAATTCAGCACTTTGCTGGTGTGGTCCAGTATGAAACTAAAGGTACATCACAGAGTCACTAATCCATCTATCTTATACTGTGGCATAACAGGAGATTTCTGATGTTGGGTGAAAATGTTAAACATGGTAATCTTTACAAGAGGTTGGGGCTTAAAATTATATACATATATTCATATTACATCACAATAAAGGATCCCGGCTGAATAAGAGTGATGCGATATATAAACACTGTTCAAATTCCCAAACATGCCATTCACTCTCTAGTTCATACAGCTAGCGAAACTGCATATGATTGACTATTCTTATATATACACACACACACACACACACACACACACACACACACAAACCAAACATTTGGTCTAAAGGTGTGTTGTGTTTTTTGATCAGGTTTTCTGGAGAAGAACAGAGACAGCCTCCACAGTGACATCATCCAGCTAGTGCACTCCTCTAAAAACAAGTTCATCAAGCAGATCTTCCAGGCTGACGTCGCTATGGTGATGCTCTTTACCCATATGATATCTATTAGTCATGCATTGATATTCCACCAAACCCAAACTGACAGATATGCCACTTCAGTTTCAGTGTAGAGTAGTCTGTTTGAGTTTGTGTCAAGAAGACAGTGTTGTATATTAAGAGCACTATTGGTCCTGAGCTTCTGTAACGTTGTTGGTTCTACAGCAAAGTGGGTTTCCTGCTGTATGGTCTTGGGAGTGTTCACATTGTCTTAGTTGCTCTAGGTTCAACAAGAGATTAGATTTCCATGGTCCATGATTATAGTCACAGGTTGGTGTTCGCACTGCTGTAATCTCTCTTGTCCAAGACTGTTCTCTCTATTCTTTCTCAGCAGACTTGGCTAACACCAGTCAATTCTCTTTCTCTCTCTGTTTCTGTTAATGATCTCTGTCCCATTCCCTCTCTCTTGCCCTCTATCTCTGATTTCTGGCTTCAGTTTCTCTGTGGCTATTTGCAGCCCACCACATCCCCTCACAAGGTAATCCATCCTCTGTGCTCATGTGTCCCTCTAAGGCTTCCATTTTCTCAGCACTAAAAAACTGTCTCTGGACTGTTAACCAACCCAGATCTCTCCACAGTCCTTCTCCAAAACTCATTCCTGTGGTTATTTTCTCAGTGGAAAGTATCTGTGACTGAGCAGTCTGCTTAAGCACTCCTCCAAAGTCATTTATAAGGTCTAAGAGTGGCATAAAGTAATGGGGTAATGAATTTGAAATCTGGGAAATATTAGTCATCGAATAAATAAATAAATAAATATCAAGGGAAAAAATGTTCTGTTTTAAGTTAAATGTGGCCTCTTCTCATCTGCCTTCTGTGCTCTGCTGAGAAGAAACTCTTGTATGTTTTGGTATGGACTTTTCCTGGCACTGTGTAAGGTTGGGGAGGAAAAAAGCTTCCAAAACCAAGTTCTCCTGGCTTTTTTTCACCCTGCCCACCACTGTCTTTTCTTCATTATTCCAACACAAAGCTCAGGCAGTGAGAGTGAAAAACAGACAGAGAGGAGCCTATAAAGAACCAATGAAAGTGTCAGAAAAAGACAGAACATCAGTAAAAAGAGGGAGAAATCATGAAAGGATAACATATGTGAGAGGAGGAAGAAAAAAATGGAATGACTGGCAGACAGAAAGTGTCAAGGTGAGCGTGGATACGAAATTAATATGCTGTGCTGGGTCACACTGTATGTTGTGTATTTGTTGGTTACAGTATAATGTATGTGTTGGTTACAGTGTATAGTCTGTATTTCTTGATTGCAGTGTAAATACTGTATGTTTTGATTACACTGTATATTGTGTATTTGGGCATTACAGTACACTGTATGTGTTAGTTACAGTGTATGTTGAGTATTTGTTGGTTACATCGTATAGTGTGTATTTGGGCATTACATTATACTCTATGTTGGTTACAGTGTATATGCTTTATATGTTGGTTGCAGTGTAAATACTGTATATGTTGGTTGCAATGTATATTGTGTATTTGTTGGTTAGAGTATACCATGTTTGTTGGTTACAGTGTATGTGGAGTATTTGTTAGTTGCAATGTAAATACTGTATGTTGTGGTTATACTGTATATTGTGTATTTGGGTGTTACAGTATACTGTATATGTAGGGTACAGTGAATGTGGAGTATTTGTTGGTTACACTGTATATTGTGTAGTTACATTATACTCTATATGTTGGTTGCCGTTTAAATACTTCATATGTTACAGTGTGTGTGGAGTGTTTGTTGGTTACCGTGATGCTGTATTTGTTGGTTACAGTATAAAAACTGTGTATGTTGGAGAGCTTTACGTGTGTTTTAATGAACACAGTAAGTGGAAAACCACAACTGTTTGTAAGAATGTTATTTGTATTCATTCTAATATCAGTGTTTTACTGAGTAAATAAACACTTACTGCTCACATACGAAGCTTTGTAATTGTAATTTTCACAAGTGCCCGAAACCTTTGCACAGTATTGTACATACTATGAATGTTGGTTACAGAGTATATATTGTATTTATTGGTTACAGTGTATATATTATGTATGTTGGTTCCAGTGTATATATTGTATTTTATGGTTACAGTGTAGAGAATTTGCTGTATTTTGTGGTTAGAATGTATATGCTGTGTGTAATATATTTTCTGTGTATATGTGGCACATATGCGTGAATATTCAGTGGTTTTATTTGTCTCGTATAAAACACTGTGTTTGTGATTGTGTGTGTTTAGGGTGTGGAGACTAGAAAGCGCTCTCCGACTCTGAGCAGTCAATTTAAGCGCTCTCTGGAGCTACTAATGCGGACCCTCAGTGTGTGTCAGCCTTTCTTTGTGCGCTGCATCAAACCCAATGAGCTCAAGAAGCCAATGGTGAGTTTGAGTCCAGAAATGTGTGTATGTGTCTCAAAGTCACTGCATTTGGAACAATATATGCTTCATTTAGCCATAAGATTCCACATGGTGTTGTGTAACTATTTCTGTGTATGCATAACTACATTAGGAATATTTTTGTTACTGTTTTATGTGTTACATACTGGCTTTCTTTCTAATTCAGTTGTTTGATCGGGGGCTCTGTGTACGGCAGTTGAGGTACTCCGGGATGATGGAGACCATTCGTATTCGCAGGGCTGGATATCCTATCCGCTACACCTTTGCTGAATTTGTGGACCGTTACAGGGTCCTCATGCCTGGGGTCAAACCAGCCCACAAACAGGTGGGTCTGAAGTGCACAAGCAGCTTTATTGAAGTTTGGAAGGAGTGTTTTAGCTGCTGATGCTGTTCATGCATTTTCTGCAGATGGTAGGTTGAGTATTTTAAACCCAGGCTTCATAAAAGTACTGTAACAACATGCATAAATTCATCTGTTTATAATAGTGGTGGCTTGATTCAGTGCATGTTTAACACAGCACAAATAAGGAGTGACTCAAAAAGCATATTTCAAGCAAAACCTGTGTTTTACAGTATCAGCATCTAACTACAGTGACATAATATTAATATTTGTATTTTTGCATGGTTAGTAAATAAGTGGTAGGTAACAAAAGTATAGGTACAGAGGCTTGTTTGACTTGCATGCAAAATAAAAAGACAACTCACATAATCTTAAGACTAAGCATATGTGAAAAACTTAATGTTGATGAAAAGAATTAGGTTTATTGGCTGTTGGCTGTTATTTCTAGCTGCTGGTGCTGGTGAAGGTAGGCCTTGGTGACTCTAGTACTTAGTTCTCTAGTACTTATAATTTCAAGGTTATGAGATATATATATATATATATATATATATATGTATATATATATATATATATATATATATATATATATATATATATATATATATATATATATATAGTTGGTAATATAATGTCTGAGACCAAATTATATGTGGCTCACTCCCAGTTAATGTTCTATGACCAAGCATGAGTATTTTAAAGGAGGATCTTCGAGGGACATGCCAGAGAATAGCAGTATCAGTCCTGGGCCGAAATGATGACTGGAAGATAGGGAGGACAAAGATCTTCCTCAAGGTTTGATATTCCTCAAAACAGTCTATGAATTAGAGTAACAGGACTACTGTAGTTTGCAGCCCCTTTCAGTTCTTTGAAGGGCAGCAATGACTGAAAGGCTAGACATTGATCAAAGTGATTAAACAGGTATGAAGACACTGACCGAGTGGAGACGGACAAATGTTTTGTTTGGTGTGTTCATCCTGCAGGATCACCATGACATGCAGCTGGAGATTGAGAGGGATAAGGCCATCACAGACAAGGTCATCCTCATCCAGAAAGCAGTGCGTGGAATGAAAGATAGGTAAATGCTACCCTGCATGTGACAAATGGTGTAAACCACAGTTATAAACCACATGGGAAGCTACTGTATATGTGACCATTGATTTTTATCCCCAGAGCCAACTTCCTGAAGGCAAGGAGCGCTGTGACTCTGATTCAGAAACTGTGGAGGGGCTATATCTGTAGAAAGAACTACAGAGTGGTATGATTTCTGGCCTTTGTGTTGAATTGATAAGAACTTTAAATTTGTAACATATGGTCAGAGCAATTATTCAGGTCCATGCCTCTTCTTCAGATGCGTACAGGGTTTTTGCGGCTGCAGGCCCTGTGCCGCTCCCGGAAACATTACCTGGCATACAGAGATTTCAGGACACGCATCATTCTGCTGCAAAGCCGATGCCGTGCTTTCCTGGTCAGACGGACGTTCTGGAAACGCTTAAATGCCATCTGCACAATCCAGGCCTACGCCCGCGGCATGATCGCTCGCAGACTGTGCAAGCGCCTCAGACTAGAGGTACAGTAAAGTGGCTGCTCTCTGGAAATGCTCCGCAATAGAAGTGTTATAGTAAATAAACTCTGCAACTCTGATTCATTTCATCATGAAATCCTAAATGTCACCATGATGCAATGACTAAATTTAATCATTTTGTAAAAATGCGACTGAAAGAGCAAGTGAAATGTTCGGTAGGCAGAAGTGGAATATAAACAGTACAGATTGAAAGGTGTTCTTGAATGTAACTGAATTTAACTTTTATAGATGAATAGTAAAGAGTACACACTGAATACTGAACTGTATGCTGATATTTGTGTATCCCTACTTCAAACACTTGTCGTTTCTTCATTGAAAAAAAAATCCAGTAGAACCAAACCCTCCAAATTGTTATGTGGTTTATATTTAAACTCTCAAAATGTACATAAACCCAGACCATTACTTAAAACCTTTCAAGACTACACACTATTTCAGGAGGATATGGAATCCTGCCTAACATGGCTGCACAATGTATTCTTTAATGGTTGTTGTCATAATGTGTTCATATGCAACAGTTGCTGGATGTGCAATATCCTGTGCAATGTAAAATGCAAAATTTTAAGATACATTTTTAAAATTCCATATCACAAAATTCTTCTAATTTATTTTTGTTATCCATTTGGATCTTTAGGTGTTTCTTTTTTTTGTTTTTCCTTAAAGGAAACATGCATCACGAACTATGTGTCATCGTGGAAATCATAGGACCCTACACCTGGTGAAAAACCCTGTATCATTTCATATCGCAATATATATTGCAGAACAGCAAAACCATGCAATGTTAGTTTTTTGTTTGTTTTTTTATATCGTGCAGCCCTATAAAGTTTAACATTAAGCAATAATCGTTGGTTAATGTATTCATGTGGGGAGGCTGGTGCGGTGCAGTGTGAAGCTGAACAGCTTAAAATAACACTATCTGATACAAATCTGATCTATCTGATCTGATCTATGTGAAAAACTAGGCTGTGCTACATAGCTGTGAGTTGTCTTGGTGCCCTAAACCAGCCAATTAAAGCAGGGCCTATTATTTCTTCCATGAGTTCGCCGTAAAATTAGCTTGTGAAAACCACATCTGAGCATTTCTAACCCCAACCAAAGTTACGTACCTATTGTTTACACATTAAAGAGCGACTTAAAATAATGAAATAAACGCATTGTATGGCATTGTATGTTTATGTTTATGTGTATTTTTCTTTGCAGAGGGATCGCAGGCTGGAGGCTGAGCAGCAGCGTCTGGCTGAAGAGGAGAGGTTAAGGAATCTGATGACGGCACGGCGTGCACGGGCTGAGGCTGAGAGGAACCATCAGGAGCGCTTGGCCCAGCTGGCCCGTGAGCAGGAGGAAAGAGAGAGGGCCGAGCGAGAGGAGACACGTCGGAAGAAAGAGCTGCTGGTGCAGATGGAGCAGGCCAAGCAGGAACCTGTCAGTGATTCAGACATGGTGGATAAGATGTTCGGCTTTCTTGGCAACTCCACCTCCCTGCCCAACTTGGAGGGGGATGCACCTGCAGGATTTGAGGTTGGGGAATGGTGGTCCCTTATTAATAAGTCACATAATGTGCTCTTACTGATCGTTTTAAAGCTTTTCACACTCTTGTATTTATGATCTTCAGAAGTGAGTTTTTAAGGAATTTGGTTGCAGAAAATGTATAATATTATTTTAATGTTATTTCTAATATATTATTCGAGCTTCATTTAATGATGAACAGAGCCATAATGGGCTCTTATCCAGGGAGACTTACTAAAGTCCTTTGCTGTTCACTCAGAAATATCCTTTGTTACTTAGTAGATGCCAGAAACCAGAGACACCTCAAGCTCAGATGCTGCCAAATACAAATGTCAGAATGGAGACCTCAATACCCAATGCTCAACATATTACACTTTATCATACAAGACATAATATAATTATAAGCTCTTGAAAAGATGGTCTTCAGTCTGCACTTGAAGACAGTAAGTGACTGAGCTGTTTGGACGTACGTTCCACCACTATGATCCCTGGACAGAAAAGAGGGATGGTGGAACAAGCCGAGCTGTACTTGACGCTAAAAGAGCTCTTGGTACAGCTTGTATTTTGACCATTACCATCAAGTATGGAAATGCTGGTCCCTTTTTTGCTTTGTAGGCCAGCATCAAGGTTTTGAATCTGATGTGGGCAGATACAGGAAGCCAGTGAAGAGAACACAGCAGAGAAGTTAAATGGCTGAACTTAGGAACATTAAAGATAAGCCATGCCACTGCATTCTGGATCAGTTAAAGGCCCTGATGGTACGCATAGGAAGGCCAGCTAGAAGGGAGTTGCAGTGGTCAGGTCTTGAAATAATGAGAGACTGAATGAGCACCTGAGTGGCCTCTCTAGAGATAACATTCTCCGGATGTTGTAAAGCAGAAATCTGCATGATGGGTGCAAGTTTGCATCATGAGTCAAGAACAATTACTGGTCATTGACAATTACACCAAGACTTTGTGCTTCTGGCAATGGAGTGACCAATGAGCTCTTGAAGGAAATGGCAAGATGATGGCATTCATGATGAATGAGGGGAGATGCAAAAATGATTATATGCAAATAAATTACAGTATATTTTCATAATTTATACTTACAACATTGAATATTGCATAAAACATAATATCTAAATCTCAATATATCTAAACAAAGTGATTACAAATGTTCAGTCACATGTGTATCTGGTGAAAAAAAACATTGTTTAATATTTGCAATGAGCACACAGTGCAATATAACACAATAACAATAATATATTTTATGTGTACTAGGACCTAGAGTATGTTTCCAAGGACTACGAAGACGACAGCATTGATGAGGCTCTTCCTCTTCCCAGCGAAGAACAAGAGGATCTATCCGAGTACAAGTTTCCAAAGTTTTCTGCGACCTACTTCCAAGGAAACACAACACACACATATGTGCGCCGGCCACTCAAACAACCTCTGCTTTATCATGAAGATGAAGGCGACCAGCTGGTGAGAAATCCTCATATTTAGACTTCAACCTTTCCATTTGCTACTCACAGCCTTGTAGACTCCCAGTGTGTTTGCCTGTCTGTGCAGGCTGCTCTGGCTGTGTGGGTGACTGTACTGAGGTTTATGGGCGACATGCCAGAGCCCAAATATCAGATCACCATCAGTGACGGCAGTGAGAAAATCCCAGTCATGACCAAGATCTACGAGACACTGGGCAAGAGAACCTACAAAAGAGAGCTGCAGGCCCTGCAGGGGGAGGAGGAGGTGAGGGCATGAGAATGTACAATATCCTGCAGTTGTTTTCTTTTCGCAAGGTATTACACCAGATGTTGCTGTGAGAATTTGATTGCATTCAACCACAAAAGGGCATTAGTGTGGTCAGGCCTTAATGTTGAATCATCAGTTCTGAATCATAAACACCAGTCCAACTCATCTCAAAGGTACTGAATAAAACTTTGTCACTCTGTAGAACTATGTTACTCTTCCAGCTGATGATTGAGCTATTGATATTGATTGTTTTGTGGTAATATCTGTGGTGTATTGAGGTGTTAGGTAATTCTTGGTTCTCTCCAACATATGTCTGGGGATCCCTTTAAAATGAAGGCAGTGCATTGTAACAATGTAACAAGAAGCTGATAAACTGGCCTCAAACTTATGCTTATGTTTTACATTAACAGTACAGTCTGAGCTGATCAACTGTAGTACAAAACAGTAACATGATCAATATAATGAAATACCTGCCCAATGCATTCAGACCTAACAGTAGTGTCCAGCTGCAGCAGTCTCAACCCCATCAGTGTCAGCCCATGTTATCATTCCCATAGATTGCCTCTAGTGGTTCATTTGAGAAATGCAGTCACACTTTCCTGCCTTCACAAGGGCATTGTGATGCCATTAATTACCAAAGTGAACACATTACCAAGTAATTTTGCTTTCAAGTGTAAAGTGGGGCAATGGTTTTGTATGAGGAGGAACTCGTTAACCAAGTGTGCTTAATCATAATTCTGAAAAGGGAAATGTACTTCATTAGCTTGAATCATATTTTTTGGTTTATTTATAATACAAAACAAAAATCCACAATTTGTAGAAAATTAGATGAGGTTATTAGTTTTGTTTTGATATATGTGCTCAGTGTAACTTGAACAATATCAAACAAAATTTAAAAATGGAAACATTTACAAAGAACATAAATTAGTTAAACATTCTTATGCATTTTACAGAATGGTTAAGTAACAAAGTTCTTTTATTAGCTTTTAAAATATAAACTGATTATTTCACAATAATTAATTTTATTTGTCTTCTGAAGCATTATGTAGAACAATAACAGGGATATCCAGGTCTGACAGCCTTTATCATGACATATAATTAATGTCATTTGAAGTAATTGATGAATAATTATCACTCAACTGTCTGCAAATCAGATGTAAGCAGTCACATGAATGAATGAATTCAGATGTATTCCCTCATTCCAGTTAATGAATGTTAACATTGGGGTTTATAGTGTATCTTTAGACTGTTTATAGTCTTTTTCCAGTCATGACTGTATAATGTAATCAAGTTAAAATTGAATTTTAACTTCATTTCCTAAGTTGCAGTATAACTTGCCATGTCCTATTTTCCACGTTTAAAATATTATGTCCTGCTTTCTCTTTTCCACTACTCTCTTCTCTCTCAGAGTTCTATTATTGACAGCCAAAAGAGGAACAGCGTCAGGCATAAACTGGTGTCTCTCACGCTGAAGAAGAAGACAAAAATTACGGAGGAGGTGAGAACATTTACATATACATGCCACAAATCTGCTTTTCTCATTGGACTAAATGACAGCATTAGAGTTTTACATGTTGTTTCCTTTTATATTCAGGTGACGCGACGACTGAATGATGGTGACTACAGTTTGCAGGGAAACAGCATGCTGGAGGACCGGCCCACATCAAATCTGGAGAAACTTCACTTTATCATTGGCAATGGAATTTTACGACCTGCTCTGAGGTGATTTTTTTTAGCGGATGCACCAGGTTTTTTATTCAAAATATGATCTGTCAAGCAGTAGGTCTTGTTGGATAATGTGTAATATTGCATTATTCTTATGTTTGTGTCATTAATAGAGATGAAATCTACTGTCAGATTTGTAAGCAGCTGACTCAGAACCCATCTAAAAGCAGCCATGCTCGTGGCTGGATCCTGCTCTCACTCTGCGTAGGCTGTTTCGCACCATCAGAGAAATTTGTCAAAGTGAGAAAGACCTCCCCAAACTGTTTGAGACAGATTTGGCTAAAGCAGAATCTCCTGATATGAGTCCCTATGCAAATATAACCATTAACTCTATAACCCTATAATTTCACAGTACCTGCGGACGTTCATCAACTCTGGGCCTCCAGGCTATGCCCCATACTGTGAGGAAAGACTGAGACGTACTTTTGTGAACAAGACAAGAACTCAGCCTCCCTCCTGGCTTGAGCTGCAGGTGCTGTCACTATGTTAACTTCCACTGCCATTAGAAAATGCCAGGTGTTTCGGAAATGAACTGAAATATGGATTTTCTCCTGTAGGCCACTAAATCCAAGAAGCCCATCATGTTGCCAGTTACCTTCATGGATGGCACCACTAAGACCTTGTTGACTGATTCAGCCACCACAGCCAAAGAGCTCTGCAATGCTCTAGCAGACAAGATCGGCCTGAAGGACCGTTTCGGCTTCTCTCTCTACATCGCTCTATTTGATAAGGCATGTGGTCCTCAGTTTTGGCTTAGGTGTCGTTAATGTCACTGATAATAGTAATGATAATCTCATCCAGTTCTGTGCAAACTCTCATGGTTGTGTACGATTCGCTCAGGTATCATCTCTGGGCAGTGGAAAGGACCATGTAATGGATGCAGTTTCTCAGTGTGAGCAATATGCCAAAGAGCAAGGGGCTCAGGAGCGTAATGCCCCCTGGAGGCTGTTCTTCAGGAAGGAAATCTTCACACCATGGCACAACCCTGCTGAGGACAGTGTGGCCACTAACCTCATCTACCAGCAGATTGTCCGTGGAGTCAAGTTTGGGGAGTACCGCTGCGATAGGGTATGGATAGTACTTTAAGTACTGAGCTCACACATTATATTTGCTGGACTCTGTTTGAAAGATAGCATGTTGGTATCAGTATCAGGTCAGCAGAAAATTCTGGATCAGTGTGCTGTTTCAGATTTCAGCATTGATATCAGCAAAGAAAAAGTTGTGCATTACATCTCTACTACTTTAAAAGCCTACAGTCACTTGCCATATTAACATTTTTGTTATTTTATATGCAATCATTAAAAGTACAGATTGAAATATTTTTAATGGAACACCAGAAGCTGTTTTAGGTGGAAGATGAAGAATTCGAATGCACTAGCAATGCGATCCAAGTATCTCAGGTTCAAGTCATGGCCATGCTCTCTCTGGGTGGGTCGATGATGCTCTCTCCCTATAGGAAACCCTGGGTGGGCACAGGAGTCTGCTAGGCATTTTATTAGATCTGGGGACCCAGCACTTTCTTCTGAGTGTGTTGGCTGCCCAGCTATGATACAATAGTTTTTTAATGACTGTTTATTAATTTGATGAAAGAAAAGTTCATAATTATTTTGATATTATACATAACAAGAAAAGGCATTTACAATGGTTTAACCATTCTTTAAAGTGCCTGCTATTATAAAGTACTGTTTTATCATATCACATCAAATGATACATTTCACACCTAGTAATTATGTTTCCATAGTTCATTCATGTATGTTGTTGTTTGTGTATGTGTGCGTGTGTGTGTGTGCATGTGTGTGTGTTGATATCAGGAGGAGGACTTGGCAGAACTGGCCTCTCAACAGTATTATGTTGACTATGGGGCTGAAATTCTGCATGACCGCCTACTTAGCCTCATCCCCTCCTACATCCCTGACCGAGAGATCAGTTCCTCCAGAACCATGGACAAGTGGGCTCAGGTCATCATAGCAACTCACAAAAAGGTATCTGTTAATCAGAGCTTATGTGTGGAGAAGGACAATAAATCATCATCTGAGCACTTTCCTAATTGAGGTGCTGAAATGAATGTCCCTTCATTTGGCACTGGCATTTCCTCAAGTGTTTCACTAACTCCCCATACACCCCCCACCCCCCATTTAATAGTGTTATCTTAGGGTCCAGTAATGTAATGTTCGTGGGATAAATGTTTCTGGCCTTTATCTATCTATATGTATCCCTGTGTTTACAAGGGCATCTCTACCTGCCTGCCTCTTACTTCTGCGCCCTGTTATTACCAATTTACATGGCCATGAACTGCTCCCCAATCTCTGTGTGCCAAGGGCAGCCCTCTCATCTTCTGGCTCTCTCACTCTGTACATGGTGTAATAGCTTCAAATCAAAATTGAGATCATGTAAAAAGCTTCTGTCATCAAGTTCTGCCCTCAAGCTCATTGTCATTAGTCTCAATTTGTCCTCTGGGGTGTTGTCTGGGCAGACACTACAGCTCTGTAATTTTGGAGGGTTTTTTAGAAACTTAGTTTTGTAATCTTTGGTGGCGTTTAAATCAATAAAACTAGAAGAGCTGAAGCAAAATGAGTGGACATGATACCAAGACAAACTATGCAAGGATGCCAGGGACTAATCTTCGGATAAATGATCATTAACTAACTACATTGATCCAAACTAATTCACTGAGAAATGCTGGTATCCTAATATTTTAATATTAATCCTAATATATATTGTCCTAAACTTTGTTCACGCCATATAAATAAAAAAACAATAGCATGTTTTTTATCATAAAACAAACCTGCGATCCTGAATTGTAGCACAAAGTGGACTGCCTGACATTTTAGTCTTAACAACACCAGATTAACTTGTTTCTGTTGCCTTGGTGTTTGTTTACTACACGAATTACTGTCCATGAATATCTCTTACTGGCTAACAGCTTAAGGTTTCCACTAATATCCAGCACTCTGGCTCTCAGGAAACAGTTAACTGTTACTGCTGGAGCCCTTAAAGGAGTAGCTAATTTCACTTCGGATTATAAACGGGTCATTTTTAACAGTCTTCTCAGCGGGTGCTTCGCTGAGTGAGACAAACCTGTTTCACATGTAAATCAGTCGGGGGTGGTGTTACCATTACCATTAGCCTTAACTTTCTAACCTTTGCTCCACTGTCTGGGCCCTAAATCCGGATTAGAGTGGTTGCCAGCTCTCCCTGAGGCACCCAAGGCTGTCTATTTTAGAAGACAGAACACCAACACAACACACAACATGATGGTATCATTTCACTAATTAAAGGCAGTGCGTGAAAAGAAGATAACTCTGATTACAGAACAGCTTTGACACTAAATACCTCAAAATTGTGCTTAAATTGAAAAAACATTGCTTCTACGTCATGTCAGTGACTGATTGACAGTTCAATCCAGCAGCCTGCTGTGTCTAGGAGTCCAATAGAAAATAATTGGCCCTAGGATGACTCTCCTTCCCCCCACCACTAGTTAGCATCTGACATCTGTTCGCTGACATAACAGTCTGTTAATTTACAGAATTGACTGTTACAGTTTTCCTCCAGGGGTGTTGAGCTGTCTAATGATGTTATGTTAGCAACAGTTAAAAAAAAAATGCAGTGGTGCTTCATGTGACTTGGATAAAGCACATGCTAGTCTTCCTGTAGTCTGGTGTAACAGGGGGTGACCTATTTAGTTTCTACAGTCTCAGAGATATAAAGAGATGCTTTGGTGCTAAACAGGTGTAAATTGTGCACTGTCAGTGAATCATTATTGGATACTGTAGCACCACTGTGGTTGCTAGACTCCCCTTTGTCTCCACTCAACTTTATTCCAAAGTCATAGTTAAGCCACTCATCATAACTAAGACTGTCTTATTACTTATCAGACCACTTAATATCAGCCGGGTCCACTAACACTCCGTTGATCATGCACACACTGTGCTAATTCTGTTTGGTGGGATCGAAGGAGCAAGTTGAGCTTTGACTGATGATAACTGGGAAACATTAATCGTGCTTTCCCTCTTTCAAGGGTGAAGGCTGATTTAATTACCCTTCTGCCTCCCATAGGTTAAAGTGATGGACATGAAACTTTAATGACACTGGAAATCTATATTATGGATTGTTGGAGTGCTCTGTTATTGCATGTGCTCGTAATTTTTTATGCATATGCACTGCATGAGGACTAATGGTGTCCAAGGAGACTCATGTTATTGACTGTTAACTGTCCACAGGGAATATACACACAGAAGAAGTTCCACCCACAGAGAGTGAAAGAGGAGGTGGTGGACTTTGCACGGTTCAAGTGGCCTTTGCTTTTCTCACGCTTCTATGAGGCCTTCAAGTTCTCAGGTATAACCACTGTGGAACACGCGTGTGATTCGTAAAAAAGTCCAGTCTTTTCTATGCAGTACTGATTCTGATAATTCTGATATTGAGGCAGTGCTCTGTTAAAGGGCTCATGTTTCATAAAGTGACTTTTTATGAAGTTACTTTTTGTTATTCAACAATTGAAATAAATCTTCAGAACTAAGAACATGTGTATGTACCATTACGTTTTAGACAACCCCTCAAAGTGTGTTGACTTTTTTAACATACTGTATGTAAACCTTCAATCATTTAAATAATATAGAGAGATGGTGGTGATATAACTAAACACATAAAACTGAAGAAATGCAATTTTCTTGGGAAGAAAACCTAAGACACCAGATTCACTACTATCTGTTATTTCTTCATCTCATTGCGTGCTGATGTAATGGCTGTCTACCAGGCTCTCACATCGACTGAGAGAAAGAGTTTCCCTCTCCTCCATGCAGAGTTCTTTCAGCTATGTGATGCTCCAGTCTTTGAACAGATGGTCTTACATTTTCCTCAACCCCCCTCTGATTCAATCTCCAGGCTCTGCTGCAGCAAAGCAGCTACAAACCATGACATTTCCTTGTTCCTATGCTCAATTGCTATGGTTTGAAACAAGCATATCTTTTATTACTGTGTCCAGATAATTCAACTTTGGATTTATCTGTCCAAAGCACATTGTTTCAGATGTCCTAGTTGTTGTCTAAGGCGTTCTCTGGTAAACTTTAGCCTTGCCCTGATGCACACCTCCCATGAAAAACGTGTTTGGTCTCTTTGTGATGGTAGCTGTTCCACTTTGACATTATCTGTACCAAGAACTACCTGTAGGACCCGTGATGACCTTTTACAATTTTTGGAGACTTCTTTATTAATCTTATGGTCTTCTCTTGGACTGAACTTGCTAGGATAGCCTGACCTGGACATGTTGGCTGTTGTTTTAAATGTTCTCCAGATGTAAATTATTTTGGCACACTGGAATGATTTGTAATGATTTTGAGATCTTTTTGGATCCCAGACTATGCATTTACAATCTTCTCTATGAAAGGCCTCATATAGCTCTTTGTATCTGAACATGGTGATATTATTTACTTTAACAATCAAGAGGAAACCAAACAATGTCAAGGGTTTAAATAAGACATTTTCCTCCAAAATCCTATCTAATGGAGGTCTAATCATTTGCAGCTGATGGGCTGCACCTAATTCTAATTTTAGGCATTGTAAGTGGTAATAAATATATGTGTCAGGGGTCCTAACTTTTTTATCACAAGGCAATTGCATTTCTAATAATGACATTTTATGAATGATTTTTAAAGACATTTCTTCAGTTTTATGTGTTTAGTTATATCACCTCCATCCTTCAATAATCATGATGAGATCAGATGTCCAGATGTTTAAATATGTTAAAAGTCAAAGATCTTCATGGGGTGTCCAAACTTTTTCACATGCCTGTACCTTATCATATAAAGAGAGAGTCATGCAGTCATGCATTTCTATGTTCAGAGGTTTTGTAAATTATTACACTTAATAATTAAGAGACAGCAATGAATGTAGATTGTTGTGACAAATATTTGTTAAATAAAGTCAGTATTGGTGCTGATACTGATTTAGTGTGTGAATGTGGCTTTTGCCTATTATGTTAAAGTCCTTATGTTATGTTCGTTGCCATTTTTGTACAGGGCCCAGTCTGCCAAAGAATGATGTAATAGTAGCTGTGAACTGGACTGGAGTTTACTTTGTGGATGAACAAGAACAGGTCCTTCTGGAACTTTCCTTTCCTGAGATCACTGCAGTCTCCAGCAGCAGGTTCAGTAATCCAGTAAACCTTTATAACTATTATTCTCAGAATTACAGGATTTTAGAGTTATTAAAGTTCTAATAACTGCACCATTGTTTCATTAGGTAAAAATCCTTTCTTAATCATTTAATTATTAACTTATAAGTCCACTCCTCATGCCTGATTTTCAGACTAAGATTAAGACTATTGTTGAACTGACTCACTGTGATACTTTTTAGCCAGGTCTTCATGTCCTTATTTGAATAAAGTAAATTGAGTGTAAAAAGCAGGGTGCAAAGTGGAGTTAATAGGAATATAGTTAAAGAGATGAACATGGCATGGATCACCTTGTCATATTTCCGTCATGTGAACATCAAGAATGTCATGTGTGCATTTTTTAGTAATAATCAAATACCACTCAACCCTGTTTTTCCACTGTAGAAGTAACTGTAGTAGGTTTAGATTACAGGTGTCACACCTATTATTTTAAATCACTGTCCAATTGATAAGCTCCTCTAACCATACAAGAACACTTTGTAGTTCTATAATTACAGACTGTAGTCCATCTATTTCTCTGAATACGTTTTTAGCCACAGGGCAGGTGACACTGGCAGATGGTGGTTTGTTAGTGTGTGTTACGCTGGTACAAATTGATCAGACACAGTAGCAGGAGTGTTTAAATACTGTGTCCACTCTATTAGACACTTCTTACCTAGTTGTTCTACATTGTAGATCACTTTGTAGAGACAGAAGCCCATCTGTTTCTACACAGATTGTGTTGGCCATCCTCTAGTGCTTTAATAGTGTACATAGAATACTGTCCACAGGACTCTGCTGGCTGGCTATTTCTGGCTGATGGACTATCCTCAGTCCAGCAGTGACACTAAGGGGTTTAAAAACTCCAGCAGCTCTGATGTGTCTGATCCATTTGTACCTGCCCTCGTCAATGTCACTGCAGTGCTGAGAATCACCCACCACCCACATGATACCTGCTCTGTTGTGGTCCTGTGGGGTTCTGCCCATTGAAGATCAAGGTGAAAGGAGGATAACAAAATATGCAGAGAAATAGATGAACTACAGTCTGTAATTATAAACTACAAAGTGCTCCTATATATCCTGTAAGAGCAGCTGATACAATGGACAGTGAATGTAGAAACAGGGAGGTGGTCCTAATGTTATGGTGAATTGGTATATTTACATTTTGATATAAGCTCTTGTTTTTTGATCCAAAATCAATTTTGTCAGACTTACACATTGACTCTTCATTAATCATATTGACATCACTTTGATCTAAATTGTTCATAAAGAGTTGATGATGGAAATCAAGTTTCAGTTTATTTTGCAACATTGAGATGCAGGTCACTTGTGTAAATGAAATGGTGATGTTCTCTTCCCTTCCCACAGGGGAGGTAAGCTCCAGGGCCAGAGTTTCACACTTGCCACAGTTAAAGGAGATGAATACACTTTCACTTCTAACAATGCAGAGGACATCCGCGAACTGGTTGTCACCTTCTTAGATGGCCTTCGTAAGAGATCAAAGTTTGTGGTGGCCCTTGTGGACAGCCATAACACTGGTGAGCTACGTAGAACCACCACACTGAATTACACTTGGGCAATATTAAGATCTGCCTGTTATAATAATGTTTTGTTTTGGTTGTCGGTTTCCACAGCTGGACACGACTCCTCATTCCTGAGTTTCTCAAAGGGAGATTTGATCCTGCTGGATGAACACACAGGAGAGCATGTGCTGACCTCTGGCTGGGCCCATGGAGTCAACGACAGGACCAAAAAGAGGGGAGACTTCCCTGCAGACAGTGTCTACGTGATGCCCACCATCACCAGACCCCAGTATGATATTGTGGTGAGACAATTGTTCTATTCTTTTGTTCACAGGAAGGGATATTAGTTAAGCTCTTGATTATGAAACATCAAAACTAGTAGCTGCATAATAGGCCTAAAACACGAGGGCCTTGCCAGTTAGCCGATCAGGTGAATCAGGTGCGCTTACTGATGCTGTGGTCTGCTGGGACTGGAAGCTGACTTGTACTTTAAGGGGTTGCATTAAGGTAATGTTACATGAAGTTTTTCTTTGTTTCCTTGAGACTTGTATAATTTTGTGAGTCCCTTTGTCACTCTTTTTGCATTTTAGACTTTGGTGACTATGTCTCCAGACCAGCGGAAGGACTCCATAAGTTTATCACAGCTAAACATGACGGAGAGTGAGGAGAAAGTGAAGCCCTACACTTTGGAGGAGTTTTCCATTGATCATTTTAGGTACATTAAATACTAAATGGGCTAGATCAAATGAGGCTACACCTTATTGCACTAAGGACTATAATGCACTCTACAACACCCACAAATAGGTTTTAGGCTACATTCACACGGCAGGAAAAGTGTCCCAAATCTGATCTTCTCACCAAGTACAATCATTTTTAATGATTAAATGTGACCTATATCAGTATTCTTCTAAACAACTCACACCCCTAAACTCATGGGCATGTGCAAAAGTTCCACTCATGGAGATTTACATTTATTTTCAATCAAGCAGTTCCAGTGGTTGAAAGCTGGCTCATCGCAGAGAAAGCATCCCTCACTGCTGATGTGATTTCCCTCCATTTAGGTTTGAAAATACAAGGCCTGTCTTTAATAAGCATTAATTATTAATCATAATAATTAAATAAGCATTAATCTAATTGTGCACAGTACAGTCTTGGTTTCTGATCTGGCTCAATCTGGCAGCCTGCATCAAACTGTCATATTATGTATATTAATACAGTTTTGTGTTGATGTGACCAAAGAATCCTGGCTTCTGTTCATTTAGTTCATTTTGCCAGAACAAAGTAGATAATTGTGTACTATAGAGCCTGCCAGTGGCTAATCTGGCTCAAACTTCACAGTGAAGACTATGGTGTCATTAGATTTATGTCTAATTTCTGTTGTCATGTGATCTAGGTTTCCTGACTTCTGTCCATTTGGTTTTAAAAACACAAGGCCTGTGATGATCATGGTAATTGTTAGCTGTTGAGCCTCCCAATGGCAGTCTTCGGCCACAGCCACTTTTTTGGGTCCTTGGTTTATTTAAAGTTCTCTTTACAGATTTTTATGCTTCTTTAACGCTGCAGCCACATCCTCTTGTAGACATGTACTGCCATTTCTTTATCCCTTCTCCTCAGCTTGCATTTATGAAGAGTGTCGCTTTGAAATGACATAAAAGTCACATGAATTCTGACAGGCGAATTGAAATGAATATGAAAGTGTCTTGGCTGCCACATCTTTGTTGCAATATTACATGCTGTGTGCATATAGCCTTAGTTCCTACATAGAAACTTTTTATTAGGGGTTGTATTAGGAACCATGTATCTCAATGTTTTTGCATATTGTCACTGTCCAATGAAAAACAAGTTCTCCCAAATGGCAGCCTTACAGGAAAAGGCAAAAAAGTTCTTAACGTGAATGGAATGGAAGTTATAAAACAAGAGGACCATTAGAAAAAGACCATATCACTTGGTCTATTTGCCCAGACATATTTACACAGCTACTGGGTTCATACCATAAAAAATGGACAAAAAAGATTCAGATGATTCCTTGAACTGCACTGGTTTTATACAGAACCATTTTTTTTACTAAAGAACATTTGATTAACCCATTTTTAAAGCATGTAAAACATCCAATATAGGGTGACAGTGTGAAGGTGCAATGAAGTAAAAATGCTATTTATTCATTAAAACTGAGGGATGTTGGGTGATCAATTTTATAAATTGCTGTCTACCTCAGTAAAAAAATCAAGCTCTGCTGTATAATGACAATACAATCCCTTGAACTCCATTCCATCTGCATTCAAAGCTTGTTCCATCCTAATATATTTCACTCTTTTTATTCTTTGGGGATATTGGGTGCTTCGTCTTGATTTCCAGACCTCCTCCTAAGAGCACTCTGAGCCGTGTGATGATTACTAAAGGCAGGGGAAAGGATAAGATGTGGTGCTGCTCCAGAGAACCTCTTAAACAGCCTCTGCTAAAGAAGTTCCTAAACCACGAAGAGCTGTGTCAGGATGCCTGCTCCGCCTTCATTGATATCCTTCAATTACAAATTGTATTGATTTGGCCCTGTATCACTGACTTTTTACATAAGGTATCATTTTATGCATCTGTATAAATGCTTTCTGGTCCTTGACTCGTCTGCTGCACCTGTTCTGAAGTATATGGGGGACTACCCGTCCAAGAGAACTCGCTCAGTCAATGAACTGACTGATCAGATCTTTGAGGGAGCTCTGAAAGCTGAACCACTGAAGGATGAGATTTACTGCCAGATAATGAAGCAACTCACTGAAAACCATGTGAAGTAAGTCACTTTCCTAGAGGATCTTGTTATTTAAAACAAGGGTTCTTTGAATGATCTTTGGAGAACCATACTTGAAAAATAGATTTGTGAGTGTGAACTGTTCATAGAAAGGTTTTTCATGAAACTAAAAAACACAGTGGCGCTGTAGGTAGTACATTTGTTGCACAGCTGGTGGGTTCAATCCCTACTTGGTCACTGTTTGTATTTCCAAATTGATTTCCAAACTCAACCAAGTTGTAAACTGTATCTGAAATTAGTTTAAAAACATTGATCAAAATATAAACATATTTTTAATGTTTGTCTTTGTAAACTTGTTTACTGCTAATATCTCACTGGACCCAGAAGATTGAACAGGGTATAAATGCATTATTATTAATATTAACCATAATATTTCACTTTTATTCCATATAATTTCTCAGTTTGCAGCCATCATTGGATTTCCTCTGGTATTTTTTAATTAAAGTATCTACAATATCATGGTTTATATGTCCAGGTTCAGTGAGGAAAAGGGCTGGGAGCTGATGTGGCTTTGCACTGGCCTGTTCCCTCCCAGTAACAACCTACTGCCTCATGTGCAGAAGTTTCTGCAGTCCAGGAAGCATCATCCTCTGGCCCCAGACTGCATGCAGAGACTGCAGAAAGCCTTGAGGTAACAAAGGCAAAATAGGTGGCACATACAATTACAAAACCCCTGTACATCCTATGCACTGACATTGCCTGCTATGTTCTTTTAGAAATGGCTCTAGAAAGTATCCTCCTCATCTGGTGGAAGTGGAAGCCATTCAACACAAGACCACACAGATCTTTCACAAAGTTTACTTCCCTGATGACACAGATGAGGTGAGGCTTTCAGTGTTACTCTCCAAAGTACATACAAAGTGATTGTGATTAGATCTGTGCTCCTAACGGTGGGGCTTGTAAATGAACATCTTTGCAATTCCTATGTTGTTTGTTGTCACGTATCAGGGGCTCTACCTTTTCTGAATGCACACTCAGGGGCATTAGTCCAACAGGACAATCTGCTATTGAAAATGTGTGGGATGGAATAGGATGCGATATCAACACTCCAACCCACCACATCATCTGCAGGAACTGAGTGAGAATATTCAAGATGCATAAGATGGATTATTGCAGGAACCTCTACAGCTCCTTGTTGAGATGTCTGGCATATTGCAGACATATTGCAATTCCATACTGTTTGTGTAGCTCAATAAATATTGCTCATATCTGTCTAAAGTTTTAAACATTTATTATTCCTGATAAACTTTATCTTGCTTCTGAATACCATTTCTTTTTGACACTTCCTTTTTTTTGTATACTCTGTTGTATATATCTTGTGAAATAATTGTCTATAGTAAAACTTATTTTTATTCCCATAATTGACAGTAGTAATGCTTGGGGAAGCAGGAATGTGCTAACCTCATTAGAATTCTGAACCAGTTTTTGTGGCAGAATTATAGAGCGGGTCTGTCTACACTGGGCATTAGGGAATGGCACATACTTACAGTAACAATAAAAAACAGCAGGAGTGATTAAAGCCAAATATGAATGTCTTTGAGGTGAACAGTGTAATTAATGTGTGCTATATTACTTTGATATTTTTATTAATCACCTCACCTTGTGAAATTATCTGCTGCACAAGAGCATGAGATACAAAAGCACTTTTATGTCTTTATGTTTTCTCATTTTAAAAGCTACCAAATATTCTGCCCAAAACTCATTTGTGCACAAACCCATTCAAAGAAAAAGAGAAATAAGCTTGACAGCTGTCTGATAAGTCAGTCTTATTTTTCAGGCTTTTGAAGTGGAGTCAAGCACAAAGGCCAAAGACTTCTGTCTGAACATTTCTAGCAGAATGCTGCTCAAATCATCTGAAGGCTTCAGTCTGTTTGTCAAGATTTCTGACAAGGTAGAGCAAATGTACAGTGGATATCAATAAGATATCAATACAGCTGTAAAGGAGTTGTCTGTAAGAGTTTGTGACCTGATGATGTTTTGTAACTTTATCTTTGGGACAAACAGAGCTTCATGTGCTTCGTTTGATAAGCATAACTGAAAAGCTCATTTTTGTTCTTTATGGAACCAAACATGGTTCTTCTGTGTAGGGCTGGGCAATATGGACAATGCATATCCCGATTAATGTTTAGCTGAATTGTGCTTGAAGCTATCTAGCCCCATTAAATCCTTCTTCTGTCTTTTTACTATATTTAAACATATTGAAATTTTTATACACACTAAGTCTCATGCCCCTTCCATAGTGTGTATGTGAGAGTGTGAATGGGGGGAAGAGGGGAGCAGAGAAGAGGATGAGTTGAGAGCAGGGAGCAGAGCAGAATGATGGGGCAGAAAAGAGGCTTCCACAAGACTGAAACAGAACGTAATTTAAAAATTAAAAACTCAATACAAACAATATATTCTCAACCCATATCTTGCTCTGTTCATTTACCGATATCATTATATATAGTGATATATCGCCCAGTCCTACTTCTGTAGTATCAGTCATTTTGATTAGAAAAGTGGAAAGAATTGGAAAAATTAAGAGAACACTCTTAAATCATTAAGATAATGTGCACATAGACCCACTGTGACCCATGCTTTTAATCTAAACAGTGAAACACACACTAGGGAGCAGTGAGCACACATGCTTGGAGCAGTGGGAAGTTCTATCCACAGCGTCCGAGAAGCAGTTGGGGAGTTAAGTTCCTTGTTCAAGGGCATTCAGTCGTGCCCTAACCAGCAACCTTCCAGCCACAAGACTGGTTCTCTAACCACCAGGCCACTGCCCATTAAACAGAGGTGGTCATTTCTATCCAAAAGGGTAGATTTGGAACTTCTGAGAAATGTTGTCAAAGCTTTATAGCATATAAAACACATGCCTATAAATAGTAAAACAAGAGAAACCGGTAATGTAGAATTTTCCAGAGCTGTATATCAATAAAGCTTTAATGAGGTCCAGAAGTTTATA
Source organism: Acestrorhynchus altus (assembly GCA_034509495.1). Lineage (NCBI taxonomy): Eukaryota > Metazoa > Chordata > Actinopteri > Characiformes > Acestrorhynchidae > Acestrorhynchus > Acestrorhynchus altus. Next base: position 21,723,216 of record CM067516.1, on the reverse strand, counting down.
AGTTTATCTAAAAAATTTTTCTGTCAAAACAATATAAAAAGAAACAAATTACCTGTAAGCCTTAAGTGACTGCTTGAAACTGCTTATAAGCAAAGAGTAGCCAGAGGTTTATTATTGGCTGTACATGCATGTGACACTTGTTGTAAGATCAGTGTGTTTTTATTATAAAAAGTCACCACAACACTTGTTTTTTCTCAGGTCATCAGCGTGCCAGATGGAGATTTCTTTTTTGACTTCGTAAGACACCTCACTGACTGGATAAAAAAAACCAGGCCTGTAAAGGATGGTAATGATGTTAAATAGTTTTATATTGACAAATTATCAATATACAGTATCTTCCTGAGAGGAAGGTATCAATAAAAAAGTCCTCTTTATCTCCTAGGTATAGTGCCTTCGCTGACATATCAGGTGTATTTCATGAAGAAACTGTGGACCAATACTGTGCCAGGCAAAGACTCAATGGCTGACTCCATCTTTCACTACTACCAGGTGAGAAAAGCTTCAGTAGAATGTCCCTAAAATACCCTCTTAGTTTTAATGATGTTTAATATGATTCACTTTACTGCCTGCTACAGGAGCTTCCGAAATACCTGCGTGGTTACCACAAGTGCACTCGTGAAGAGGTCTTCCAGCTGGCTGCTCTGATTTACCGGGTGAAGTTTGAAGAGGACAAATCCCAGTTCATCAACATCTCCAAGACATTGAAAGAGCTGGTCCCTCAAGATCAGATCAGACAGCTCTCACCTGATGATTGGAAACGAGTGAGTGACAAAGAGCATTAAACCATATATGCACTAACAGTGGTTAATAATCCAGCTAGGACAAAGAGGCATACTCAGACTGGCTCTTACACTTTTACGGATGTTATTTGGTTGGCTCTGATAGCTGGAACGTTAGATATCTTTTCTGATATTCTCACAAATTTCCAAGAACATTCTCATAGTAAACATTTAATGGACTAACATTTTGTCCACATGTGGTTGTGATTGTGGATTTAATGTTTTCCTGATCTTCTTGTTGCTCTTCCTTAAGACTAAACTCTTCAAACTAATGAATCATACATTGTATTTTAATATGGGATAAATTGTTCATTTAAGGCAAGACTGCATGGAAACATTTGCAGTTTTGGTTAAATAGTTAAAAAAAAATACTGTCATTTTGAGTTCACTTGTGTCTAGTTGTGTTCTCAAAAGTTACCAACCTAAATGGAGCAACTTAAATCAGCTGCGCCACAACTGGCTCAAATACAAATTATTAGTAGGACACAAAACTTCATTTAGAATATATTTCAGTTGCAGTGCAGTTTCAGAATGAAAAAGCTTGATTATGCCTGTTTTGCTTCACAAAATTACCTGAAAATGTTTTATATTAACAGTGCATTGTGCTTAATTGTGAATAAACAATTCATAACGTTTGTAATTAAGTTTTTCAATGCTTTTTTTACTATAAAAAAAACAGATTCTCTACATGGTCTAAATCTGTTCTTCACATGTCCAGTCCTCAAGCACCATTGCCCTGCTTGTTTTAGAATATTCCAGCTGAAACACACCCGTTTAGCTCAGCAAGGGCCCAGAATTGAGAACCAATGGTGTAAATGATGGATTTGGGGATTTTTTTGGATGCTAATAATGCCCAATTTGCATATCTAAATGCATTTTTGTAAAACCTGAAATAAATAAAACAATTATCAGTAATCAACTGGCAAAGATTAAAGGTTATTTATCTTATTCTTGCCTTAAACAATTTGAGCAAAAGGGATAAAAGGCCATTGCTTTAAGTCTTCTGATTTATTGTTTAACTATCAATACACAATCAAGAATTTACACTGATGAAGATCTTTGACTCTATTTTTCTTCATAGTCCATTGTGTCCTGCTTCAACAAACATGCAGGGAAAACTCAAGAAGAGGCCAAACTCATGTTCCTAAAGATTGTTTACAAGTGGCCCACATTTGGATCGGCATTTTTTGAAGTCAAAGTAAATAAAACACTTTTTATAATGTTTATCATAATTTACATATGCATTTCATATCTGTCAACACAACTTTATAATTAAATTATAAATAATGTTCAATGCTCTCCTTTACAGCAAGCCACAGATCCAAATTTCCCAGAGGTTCTGCTGATAGCGATTAACAAACACGGTGTTAGTCTTATCGACCCAAATACAAAGGTATGACTTCAAAGATTTGCGTTGGATTGAAAAGTTTTTTTATTTGATATTCACTCAGTGCTCCTTTCTGTAGGACATCTTGATGACGCACCCCTTCACCAAAATCTCGAACTGGAGCAGTGGAAACACATATTTCCACATTACCATTGGCAACCTGGTGAGAGGCAGCAAGCTGCTCTGTGAGACGTCACTGGTGAGTCATACAGGGATTCACATCACTCACAATATACACTGACATCTGCATTGGACCATTATAACATCTGCCACAGACCACACTACTGCAGTACAAAATCACCAATAGTAATAAGACGAATATTCTTGGACTGATATCTTTTTTGTTTTGAACACAGGGCTACAAAATGGATGATCTCCTCACCTCATACATCAGTCAGATGTTAACTACAATGACAAAACAGCGCAGTTCTCGTGGAAAGAGCAAGTGATGAAGCAGTACCAAGACCAAGACTGTTGGCTGCTATACACTGCCTTGCACTACAAATACACACGTTCTGCTGACTGAACAAAAGAACAGCCTTTTCTGTCAAATCTGTTACTCTAAACCACTAAGATTTTTTTTACTTATTGCTCATTTCATGACCTATCAGAGCCTTAACTTTAAAGCGCAAGTTTTATTGTGGTCCTGGGACCCCAATTCTAGCTTCATCATTACATATTGGGTAACTTTGGAGGAATTAGGAGCTACATTGCTAAAATCCAACCACTGAGAATGCATTTTAGAAACTGTTTGAGGATTAATGAAATACATCTCAATGTTCTAACTTGCAGCCATGATTTAAAAGCATAATTAGATGTTTTTAAAGGTCACGTTAGGCATAGTTTGATCCTCTCTTTAGTGCCTTTCAGTGGTATCTACTTTAATTAATGCAGGTTGCAACAGCCAACAGTAATGTCATTGAGTTTTCAACTAAATATAATTTTCTAGTAAATGAATTAGTGTTTTGATTTGTCATTTAATCCCACCACAATCCACAAGGGTTCTAAAATGTGGTTTAATATGAACAAGACTGTAGACCAGTATATTGGGAAGCTGCAAACCTCTGGTGTCCTACTTGATTCTTTTACCATGAGTGTTACCTTGATGTTATATGAGATCAAACTTTTCCCATATAAATGATGGACCAAGTGTTACATGACTGTATACTGAAGTATTTGTGAAAGAGAGTTCTTTTATAACACTCATCTATGCATGAAATGACTCAAATCAAGCTAGTTTAGAACTGAATTATTCAGAGTTTGTTAAGTTTAAGTTTACTGTAAGAATATGCATGATTACTGATTGTAGTGTCAAAAGAGGGCATGAACTGTACAATCCATTGTAATTTTCTAATGATGAAGGCTGCTGTTTTATAAAGAGAAATAAAACTGTACAATGGGACTTTATTCTGTGTATACATTTTTAAAAGAGATGGTTAAAGCCAGTATGTTTCCTAGCTTTAGTGCAGCTGCATTGCACTTGAGTTTGTGACACAGTACACAATAGCTGTAATGTTATACAGTTGTTACTTTTAAACTGTCTGGCTGGGACTTGAAGTATTCATGTCCTTTACACTGAAATTTAATTTAATTTCTTTTTGGGGGGAAATGTACATCCTTTAAAATGATTTAACATCTAGGTGCAATTATTGTTCACTAATGTACTCAAACTCTCATCAGCATTGGCACACTGGTACACAATTTAATTCTTAATGTTAGGAATGACATTTGCCCCATTTTTTCAATAAATTTGAGTCACATTCAGTACAGATCCAGTCACTAAAAACTTTTCGTCAAAAAAATCCATTTCTGGCCCTTACATGAAGCCTTACTTGCCTGTAATCAGCAAGATTAAACACTGCACTGACATCACTGGATTGGCTGATTAGATAATTGCATGAACAAGTATGTGGAGGTGTAGGTGCAAAGTAGAGATGCTTCTGGTGTGAGTCCAGCGCTTCAGACAATACTGCTTCAGCACAGCAGCCTGACTGGGTCTGAAAAATCTGTGCTGACAGAGCAGTGAGAGGTTTGTCTGGGAAAAACAAATAGAAAACACTTTACAGAGAAGAGAATCAACATTCATCAACATCAACCAAGATTCATCACTTCATTTTATAACTAGGATTTTGAAATCATTTAATACCATGTCAAAAAAAACTCCATATCATTCCCAAATGTAGCTTACAAAGATGAGCAGTAAATCATCAGACAAGTCTAGTAACAAGATGTTGGCTTCTTTAATTCTGTCTGTCTATATGTCAGACCCCATTTTCACAGTGTTCATCTCTCAGTTTTTACTCATAGTAAATAATGTGTTTCTTTTAGACTTAATGATTATGATTTAAAGTGCAATTTCTGGCTCACTATGGAATACTGCCTCACCCTGAGGCATCCAAGGCGTTGGATGACTACATTTCTCTCTGGGTCAATAAAGTCTGTCTGTCTGTCTGTCTGTCTGTCTGTCTGTCTGTCTATCTATCTATCTATCTATCTATTTATCTATCTATCTATCTATCTATCTATCTATCTATCTATCTATCTATCTATCTATCTATCTATCTATCTGTGTCTATCTTCCCACACTGTATTAGACAATGCTTTTGAACAACAGTGCTGTGCTATTAGACTGTATGCCATAATGTACTCCAACTGAAGTAATTTCGTAGCAGACAGAAAACAAGCTTCCTTGAGAAAGCAATCTGCTTAACAGTGAATCCCTTTGGGTTTTCTAATTACAGAAAGCTCCTTAAGACAACTGATCCTAAGTGGAGCTGAACAACAAGAAACAACCCACTTGGTGAAACAAGGCACAACTATCTCTAAATAACTCAAAATTATAACTAACTTGTAACTCAAATCTAAATTTTAACTCTAAATTTTGAGTAACTAAAATTTACTAAATTCTAACTCTAACTTCAATTCTAATTCAAAATCAATCTAACTTCTAACTCAAATATCTAACTTAAAATAAATCTAAAACTTAATTAAATTCTAACTCAAAATAAATCTAAAACTTAATTAAATTCTAACTCAAAATAATTCTAAATTTGAACTAAATTCTATCTCTAAATTAACCTAAATTTGAACTAATTTCTAACTATAAATTCATCTACATTCTAAATAGAACTAAAGTTGCTGTTAGACGGTTCTGTTAGTTAAAGCGTTGCTGGCCTTTAGCGGGATTTAAAGCGGATCCGTTTAAGGGAACATATGAAGGGAGGGAGCACGCAGGAGGCGTAATGGGACGGGCCCAGTTGCGTACGTTCGTCCACATGCTTTAAAGATGGCGGCGCCTGTGAGTGAGGGAAGTAGTGTGTTTATTAGGAGTAGTGCGTGCCTTGACCGTACTCAGTAGAAGTGTGTCGGCCGGTATGCGGGTATAATTCGCAGCAGGACGGATAGAAGAAGCTGTGAGGAGGCTCTCGGCTCAGAGGCTGGAGTTTAGTCTGCGTTAGCAGCTGTAGCTATCTGTCAGCTCAGCTTCTTTTTACTAGAGTGACCTTCTACACTTATTTACCCCACTGTCCAGCCCTGCGTCTCACCCCTCCTTCACCCCCACGCCTTCTTCATCACCGGGGACGAGCTGCAGGGCGTTTCCGTAACCGACAGGCTGCGCTCTGTCTGAGTTGAGTGAACTCGTCGCTCCCACGCTGGTGCCGGACAGACTTCAGTCAGTCTGTAAACACAGCCTGGGCTCTATGAGATGAAGAGGGCGGGTTCGGCGCTCCTCGCGCGTCTCCGAGTCGGGCTTGTGTGGGTTCGTGGAGGAGCGTCAGGACACGACCAGGTCCAGACCTCGCATGACCAAGAACAGCGCAACTAGTCCGCTTCGCTTGTGTGGAACCCGCTGGGCTGTGGAGTAGAATGAGAGCCCGGGCTCTGAGGACTGTGCTGTGCTGCGGGAACCCGGTGCTGAGGGCTGTGAGTGGGAGCTGCTGCGGCCGCCTTTATCTCCATCACACGGCGGCGTGTAAAGGGGCCCGACAGGCTCCGTCCAGCTTCACACCGTCCAGAGTCGCAGTTGTGACCAAAACCACGAGATACGAGTTCGAGCAGCAGAGATACCTCTATGCAGGACTGTCAGAGGAAGATCTCAAACAGCTGGTGAGAAAAGTTACTGAATGGAGACTTCTTAGGAGCACAGTCCACACCATCTGAGCTATAGAACACTACCAGAACCTTTTGGCATGAATAAAGTGTTCTGTGTTTTGAAAGAGTTCATGAGATGAATGGACAATGCACTGGAAAGGGTTCTATATGGCACTAAAAAGTGTTGTTCTGTTACACACTTAAAATGAGGGTTCTTCAGTAAGGGAATTTTTATATATAGATATATATATATATATAGATATATATAGATATTACACACACACACACACACACACACACACACACACACAACCTTGTACACCCAAAACTTTTTTGCATGCTGGGTTCTTCAAGCTGCTTTAGAATGTTATAGATTGTTCTATACACATCCTTTTTGAAAAGGGTTCTGCAATTACCAATTTGACATTGTAAGAATAGTGGAACCCTTTTTGATGCTATATTGAACCCCTTTCACAGAGCCTCTATATGGAACCCAGTATAGCACATGCTCCAGCAATATGAAGAAACTTTCCTTTATTTGTGCAAATGGTTCTTGGAGTGTTCATGGTTTTGTTAGAACCTTTTTTTCTTGAAGAATCATAATTTTTAAGTGAGTAGAAGCTATATTGTAACAATAGTGGAACCCTTTTGGTGCTATATAAATACTTTTCAAAAGCTTCTATGTAAAACTCACTATAGTGCATTCTCCATCGATCTGAAGAACGCATTCCTTTATTCATGCCAGTGGTTCTTTGAGTGTTCATGGTTCTATATAGAACCTCTTTCTTTACTTCAGAACCCTTGTTGTAAGTATGTAGGTTACATTTATTTAATGATAAATATGGACCCCTTTTAGGGTGCCCCTTTTGTTCAAAATGACTGGAACCATTTATTAAAACTACTGTACTTTAGAAACAGGGCACAATCTTGTTCTCATCCACCACCAAGAATGTTTTGGGACTAAATATACAACTATAAACTCCGGGCAGTTCATTGTCTCAACCTGTGGCCTGAGGACCACCAGTGGGCTGTGAAGCACTGTTCTACAGGCCCATCCTCAGGGGGATGCAGCAGTTCATAGTGGGCTAGTAATAACAGATTAAATAATAAAAATTGATTTAATAATAATAATAATAATACAGTTTCATACTAAACAGTCTGATAAACAATGTGGTGTATTGGGATATTCTGGCTGTTTTAAATTGCCTAATTGACTGTAGTCTGAAACTAGGCTAAGACAAAACAATGACTGCTCTTTGCTCAACCTTGTATCTTGGCAGGCCATACCTTCATAAACATGCACCAGATAAGCCTGTTACCACTGTGTTTATTTTCATTGTCAGCTTTTTATAGTTCTTTACATTTACTCTGGGTACTGTTGGCACTTTTGGTAGACTGTCTGTATTTCATAACCTTGAACTGAGTAATACAAAGGTTGATGCTATCATTTTCTCTACCTTACCTTTTTGTTTTCTGTATTGCTAGCTTGCCTTGAAAGGATCCAGCTACAGTGGGCTTTTGGAGAGACACAACATACACACCAATAATGTTAGCCAGATTGTGGACAATCTTCAGTAAGTGTTGCATAAATACTAATATTTGTGGAAATGCAGATGGTAGTGGGTAAAGATGGTACTCTGCCACTTTTCCGATTGCAGTGCTATTGGATGATATTGACCTAATGATTTATTTTTAAATGCTAGCCATTAAATAAGTTTAATTTTTATTGAAGTGGTTTATTTATCAACATCTAATAGTAGAATCTAAAACTGCATCTGAAAATGTACAACCTGCATATGTTGTTCTTATTTTGGGGATTTTTTTTCTTACTATTACTATAAACTTACTTGTTAAATTTGTTTGCTTTAAGGAACTGTGCCTCATCCAAAATGTATCACTGAGGAAATGGTTACCATCATCACAGTGTAAATGTGCTATTTCAGGCTAGATTATGTGATTGGATCAGATTAATTCTTTAATATATATTTCTCAAATCTAACCAAATATGTTTGCTGATATCCGAGAGCTGCCTTCCTGCAGACTTCAGAGTCAAACCTAATCCACCCCACCTGATCCAACTAATTACTGCCTTCAGAAGTTCTTGTTTGTCCAAATGGGTTGTGTTAAATGTGGGTTGCAGATGTAGCCTGCAGGAAGGTGGCTGTGATGTCACGGTCACACAAAATTGTATTTCTGTTTTTGTCAGTTTTTCCTCACTTTTGAGTCTGGCAGATGTTGTTTACATTGTGAAATTTTCATGATGAGTGGACCAGTTAAAGTGCTTCAAAGTCTTTTTACATTGACGTTCATTGAAAGTTTAGAAGTTATGTTCTTTCATAAGATTTACATGTACATGGCCTGTTCCCTTTTCCTTAGAAAAGAAGGGGTTGAGGTCCGTGTTGTTAAAAGAGGGGCATATAATGAAGACACCGTCAGATGGGCAGATGCCATTGTATCTGCTGGAGGTCAGTTGTATGTATGTATGTATGTATGTATGTTAAGTAAACATAGCAAATGGAATGAATTTCTAGACAGTCTAACATGTTCCTCCTTTTGGATTTTTAGGTGATGGCACTATGCTGTTAGTTGCCAGTAAAGTGTTTGATAAAAACAAACCTGTAATAGGAGTCAATACTGACCCAGAAAGGTAAAAAAGAATGAAGTCAGCACATTGACATTGCATTAAGATATTTGTCCCAAAATGATTGTTCTCTTTTTTTTTCCTTGGAAAAGGTCAGAGGGCCATTTGTGCTTACCTGTGCACTACACACATGCATTCTCTGAAGCATTACATAAACTCAGGAAAGGAGACTTCAGGTGGGTCTCTTGCTGTATATTGTAAGTGGTAAGCAAAACATGTGTCTTTATGCAGCCCTCTAGAACACAAACCTTCAGGCTGAATTAGGTTTTCCAGAATAGGCTTTTATTAATAACTAGTAATGATATTTATGTGCGCTTCCTTCCACTGTCTCCACCAGGTGGCAGTGGCGCCAGCGGATCCGGATGCATTTGGAGGGCACAGGAATTAATCCCACTCCAGTGGATTTGCACGAGCAGCAGCTAAGTTTAGAGCAGCACAACAAGGCTCACCGCAGCACCAACGAGTCCCAGCACAGTATGGCTCCTGTTTCAACCCTTTCTCTTTTATGTGTCTTTTTATGGACTTTTCTCATTTTAACAACAGTAAAAGGGGTGTTAAGTGGACCTGACATGGATTGAGACCCATTTATTAAATACAAACACACTGCTGGAATCAGTTTCGGGTTTTTACATAGCATTAAACAAGACAAAATGAACTGATGAGACCTGATCTTTAATCATTGCTTTTAGTCTGATATGCTTGATAAATATGGACCCTGTAGTAGCTTGATGGTAACTTTGATTTTTAATGGGACCACCAGTGGGCTGTGAAGCACTCTCTTCTGGTCACTATGAACCTACAGCAGTTCATAGTGGGTTGGTAATGCCACTATAAATAAACAAATATTTTGTTGATTGATTTGATATTTTAACATTTAATAGAAGTGCACAAAAAACATACTGCATGGTAAATTAAATGCTTAAATGCATTTTCGGACAGTGCTGTGGGCACCTGATGCAGGTTGTTGGAGAACCATAGATGTAGAAGTTTCTTAAACTAAGAGAATGGTGAGACTGCTTCTCAAAAAAATCAAAGACATCATTCACCAGTACAACCCAGACTGCATAATGTGATTTCATAAATAAAGGGATTGTTGACATGGGATCTGACAGATTTTAGGCAGAATTTAAAAAGTGACAGTTTTGTGACTAGATGTGTCTCCTGATGTTAGCAGCGCATCTTTAGTGCTCATTTCTGTGAGGTACATTTGGGATAGATCATGACATTCTATTTTTAAGAGGTTGTTCAAGCCCTTATTCTCACATGTTCAATGTCAGCACGTGAGAAATAAAAGTGGGCCATTATGCTTTGTAGTTATAAAGAGGTGGGCTGTAAGGTGTAAAACGTTGAGAACCCCTGAAAAAGTTGAGTCCCTAGATTTGAATGTTTGAGTGCCTCTCTAAGTCCTTTTTTGTTTTCTTTTAAATTAAAGCCACTGGTCTGCACTTTGCTCCCATAGTCATTGTGAAAAGAGTTAAACAGAGAGACAAAAGAACAACAAAGATGTGCATGACCCTAGTAGCACTGAGCTGTAAAGCACTAAGGTAACATGTTGTTGTGGTGACAGGTACAACACACAATGTCTACACAACACCACACCTGCTACCAGTCAGAGGACTCAATGAACTCTTCATTGGAGAATCGCTCTCCTCCAGGTATCTGTTTGCCTACCATGCTATCTTATTGTTGACTCCTTTTCATTTTTGTTTGCCTGCCATCTGTGTTGTACCCAAAGCATGTTGTAACTCATCAGCCCGTGTCTTCCTCACTCCATGCATCCGTGTCTGTCTCCCCTTACTTATCAATCTCTGTCTGCCACAGGATGAAGTATAAATCCTTCAAACCCCATCTCACCCTCTCGCTCCATAGGGCTTCCTACTATGAGATCTCCATTGATGACGGTCCATGGGAGAAGCAGAAGAGTTCAGGACTTAGTGTCTGCACTGGAACTGGATCCAAAGCCTGGTAGATTGATGTCTTATTACAAACATTTTAAATTGTTCTTATATAATTTGGTAGCTAACGTGTATTTTTTTTTTTTTTTCTTCTAATTGTGACATGCAGGTCTTACAATATTAATAAACTGGTGGAGCAGGCTGTGGCAGATGTCCTTAGAATAGGTATGAACAGAATAAAAACAAACCGAACAGAATGAAAACCAGCTTGTTGGTCACAGGGTTGGATAATGCCTTCTCCATATTCTCAACAGTGGTGTGTGCCTGGTTTCAATAAATGCATCGTCAGTATTAAGACCTTTTTAGGCTTATGCACATTTATCCTCTTGGAGGAAGTGTAACTAGAGTAAATAATATATAAACAATACTACTACTAAATACTAAAAATGTATATGTGATATAATACTTAAAGTACTTAAGTCCAATTTATCTTTGCATAGGTAAAGCCAAAGCAGGTGTGGAGTTTCCTTTAAATCAGGAGATCATTGAGAGTGGTGAGTGCAACATAATAGTAAAAACATTTTGTCATATGCTGTGAGTATTTAGTATTAAAATCATGGGCTTGTCATCTTGCTTTGATGTGTTTAGTGACCAAGGCTTACAATGAGTCTCTCATCTTCAGTCCAGAGGACAACAGAGTTTTTTTCAGTGTCAGAGAGCCCATTGTCAACAGAGTATTCTCCAATAGTCGCCAAAGAGGTTTTGCAAGCAAGTGAGTAAAAAAAACTGAAATTTAAGGGGTCTCCTGGGACAAGTATTCAGAAACACTAACCTCTTTTCCACTGTAGGGCCAAATGGTTCCTGAGGCTGAGCCATACTGTTCTGCTCTGGTGTGAACCTCTTAGACTGGAAGCGCACTGCGTCTTGTAATGACACGCATGTCGGATGCATCTGCTTTCACATAAATGAGGCTTAAATACATTTCTGTTAATAATGTAAAGTACATTTCAACACTCACCTCAATCTTTACTCTTTACTCTGGCACTACTTTCACAAGGCTAATGTATCCAACACTGTAATTCATCTATTAGCATTGTGTAATCTGCATGCATAAATCACACTCATCTATAAACACATCAAGGATGCCATTTTATAGATGCAGTATAAAGGCAAATATGGGAAACCGCGTAAGGCCTGTACGCAACTAACTCGCTGAGGTTTGAAATGAATGTATTGCCTCAATATGCAGTCAGCACTACGCTAATTGAAACAGCCATGTTGGCCACATTAGCCTCATAGTTCTCTGCCATTGGAAACAAAGACCCAAAAACTTGTGGCACAAAGGCACACAAATGTGAAGCAAATCAACAGATTTCCACTGAACGGTTCAGTGGCCCTAAGTAGTTTGCTAACCTTGCTGAGAAAACTGGGCTCAGTGTGGTTTGTAAGTGTTCCTTGCTGAACGGTGTCTGTATGGAAAACCAAAGCAAAGGTGACCCAACTTGCTCAGAAAGGATTGGTCATTCAGTGGAAAAGAGGTCATTGTGGTAGTGTTTCCCAAACTTAGTTGTGGTAGCGCTGCACATTTTGGTGTGTTAATTTTCAAATGAACAAGCCCTCACCAAGGTATTAGAGGAATATGCAGAGCACTTGCATATCTAGGGTTGGTCTAACATAAGTCAGTTCCTTAGACAAGCTTTTCATTGAACCTTTAAAACATGATTTTTGTGGCACCACTCAGTCAATGTACCAAATTATTAAGGCTGTCAAAAACTACTTGTTTAATGTTTCTATTTTACCTTAAGGGTATGTGTCCGCTCAAGGTGCTGGGATGCATGCATGGTGGTAGATGGAGGAACGTCCTTTGAGTTCAATGATGGTGCTATAGCAACCATCAGCTTACATGAAGAAGACCTGCTAAGAACAATTATTCTTGATGAGTGAAGAATGGTTACTGACCCAGAGCATTGTCTACTGTACTGGACTGGAGGTACTTAACTTTCAAGTCTGGATCGGAGGTGAACACTGACACAAGGTCAAACATTATTGGTGCAGTAGCTTCCTCCAATCAAAAGTTGAAATGGCTGTTATATGAAATGTTGGACAGAAAATGTACTTTTAAACAATTTTACAGCTACAATAAGAACTTTTTGTCTTTAATCATTTGAAGTCTCTTTTTAAAAGTTTATTGAGGAGTCACACATGCAGGCTCACTCAACATTTTGGTTGTTACTTTGAGACCTGATGTGATATTTTGATTTTTTTTTTTTTCAGCTACCATTTTCAATCAAAAATATCCCAGGAAAGTACCCTGTGGTTCTTTAGAGTATGTCAAGGCTGTCCTAAATTACAGCCCTTACATAGAACAAAAAGGTTACTTTGGATAATGAATCCTTCTTTGTACTGTGCACTTACTTTAGGGTTATTTTATGCTGTGCCAAGCTCAATCACTGGAGATGTCCACCCAAAAGACTTGTTCATCTACACCACTTAGTGGTCATACATTATTAAATAACTTTGTATGATCCAAGATGTACAAATGTTCTGTTGGCAAGTTGAAGCATTAAAGTGGTGTAGTTTACAAGGAACATGCCAAATGTACTTTGTTTAGAGAACAGAGCAGTGGAATGTCATTGTTTTCTTCATTAAAATGATCAAATATGAACATGTGACACTTTTTGCCTGGCCCAATCGATTTTGGAATATGAATGCTTATGAAGGATGCAAAGCAGAGAAATCTTGAAAGGCAGTAAATTTACACAAAGCATAGTATTAGAGCAAAGCTTGCCCTGAATCTTAAGAACAGAAAATGAAAGCAAGTAAATAAAAAAAAGCAGAACATTTATTCAAAATTAGTAAACATGTAAATATCCACATACACTGCATTTCTGAATTCTCAATAGAGAAGTCAATCATTCAAGTTTTTCTTTTTCATAATGGATTAGAAAGTAGTACCAAAGTTCAAGATTTCAGGTATTTTGGTCACAAAGGAATACTTTTCCAAAAATGCAATTTATTAAAAATAAAGCTGCCAAATATCAGTTATAAAAATGAACATAAACCTATGACCCAACATTCTGGCAGCTATGGAAGTGTAGACTTGACCCTTTTCCTCTTAATGTATTGGTAACACTGGTAAATAGATTTAAAACTACTGGATTTGCAACATCTAAGTTTATCACTGATCCACAAGGTGTTCCAAGTAATTGATGGTGTATAACGTTCCCTTCATCATTATTGTTTTAAATATTAAACAATGTTCATGGAACAGTGTTTACATAAGAACATACCTACATCTCTGATTGTCGGGTCAAACCTTTCAAACTTTCTGAACCAAATGAATGCTAACATTCATTAGAGACACTCATTTTACTACGTTAAGAACATTAAAAGGTATTGTTATGTAAAAACATGACCTAATGGTATCAGTTATGGCTTTGAAATTAGCCCAAAAGCAATTTCCATCACCGGACACCATAACTAAACTGAGGTTCTGAAACAGACGCATGGACAATCTTAAAACAAGTTTAAAACTAATGAATGCATCCTTAAACTGTTACTGTAACTTCCTGTCAACCATTTTCAAAGCTCTTTAAACCATTGTGTGTTCACCGAACAGTGAGATGAGCTTCCACAAGGCTGAACATTTTTGGGGCTATGGCATTCAGGCGGCCATTTAGAACATCTTCATTTTTTCCTAAAATATCTACAGGTAACGTTTTTTCTTAATGCCACTTGAAAAAAAAGAACGTTCCAGTGGATTCCCTTTAAAACATTATTACTTAAATCTATTTGCCATTCAAAACATTCTAAAATTCACATCTTATCTCCAATGAATTTCTTCCAACTCTCACAGGAGTTCTGGTTAGGGTTTGTACACCAGCCGACAGTGCATTCCCCACAGAGTGCGGTCTTTCCTCGTAGCTGATGTAGGACGAGCCACACTAGAGAAAGGCTGAGTATTGATCTGTATATGTGGCAGCCCTTTACTGAGAATGGGCAAATAACTATCCTGTATCAAGCCAAACACTTCCAAGGTCTGCAGCTTAGGAAACTTCTCAAAGTCTCTGGAAATGAGAAAAAGACTCCATTAATAAATACCAGCAGATTGTTTATTCAAATAATAGCAAATAGAACATTTATAGGCTAATATATTCATCTTTGAAGGTGCTTAGGTAACAAAGGACTATATTTCCTTATTGGTGCATGAAACATTGAACTGGCTAAATATATAGTTGTCTTTTCTGTTGTATTCAGCTACTGTTGCAATAGATTAAAATGATTCTACAATATATAACATGTTTTCAATAACCTGTGAGTTGTACTGAAGCTCCAACATTAGCCTATATTCCAGCTTCTTACACTAAAATGGTTACAAGTATTTCCTGTAACTAATACCTTATAATTTGTCTATATCTATAAATAAATATGAAGTGCATGCAATCTGCTTACATGAGGGCAGCTGGGTGAATCTGGTAGCAGCGGCTCAGGGCCAAATGCCTAAGCGAGCAGAGCTGCTGCAGGAACACGAAACTGTCCGTGGTCACAAGTACACTGTCACTGTGAAAGACATTAGCATTAGAAGACGAGTGAGCACACACTGCCTTAAATTCTCACCCAAATTATGCCTTACCTTAAATCCAAAATTGAGAGATTTGGACATCTTTCCACAATGTTTTTTACATCTAAAATGAGAAATTAATTTTAGATGCAAACCATGTTTAAAAAAAGGGAAACACTGCATAAACAGTCACATTTTACCCCCTTAAAGTATAAGGATGTTTGCTTTCTAAGTACACGGTCATTTCAAGGTAGAATTATTTAGTCCATTACTAATCAATAAAGCAAGAGCTGTACTGTTGTAGCCTCTGGCTTAACCAGCAGTGTAGAAATGTAACTGTACACCAAGCAGCTGAGCAACACCATTTTAGCATTTTTTTTTATATTAAACTTTCTTACCCTCCATGGTCATATTTTGCCTATAGCCGCTGATATTGAGTTGAGTGACATTTGATGAAATGTTGTTAGTAATGGCCTGAACATGGTCACTACTGAAGTCACACCACGACACATTCAGCTCTTGAAGCCTGAATCAATCAGAACAGAGGGTTAAGTAAACTGTTATTACTAAACGTTACAAGGCAGTTCTATGTATCCAAGTTCATATTTATAGAAATAAAAGTTTATGGGGAGAGGATTTGTGGCCTTACTGGGTGCAGGACTGAAGCATCTTTGCTAAAGAGTCAGAAGAAAAACCAGCACAGCCACACAAATTCAGCCGAACCAGCTCTGCATTCTGAGCCAAAGAACTGCAAAAAAGATTAGTATATAAACCTAGAAATCTTTACTGAAAATGAGTTTAATACAGTGTTTTGTAACTCATTAACCCTATATGCCCATACATTAGTCATAAAACAGGCTTTATGAGGAAAACATGTTTGTTTGAGTAAAACATCTCAGAAACTAATTCAAGTTCACATACTGGAGGATGTCATCAGAAAGTACAAGGCCCTCAAGGCTGAGATTTTGTAGCCGTCTGCAGCGGGACAAAATGTCCTCCAGGACAGAAATCTGTATGGTGCAGCTGGACATGTCCATATGAACAACACGGAGAGGTCTGCAACATACATGTAATTTGAATTAAAGCACAGTGTTGATAATGTGGCATGCTTGAGTTTTCCAAAAGTGGCCAACAACTTACTCTGTATTTTTAAAACTTGGCTGACCAATGCATACATGTGGACAGCGCAGCCTCAAGACTCCAGCACTAAGCACCTGGCCAAGTTCTGCATCCAATTGAGCTTTCCCCACCAAGTCCACACTGTTCCACAAGGACTCATCAAACCTGCAAAGATACATTAATGAACATATCACTGTTCAAAGAGAAACATGCACCTCAAATGGTGACCAAGACGATACAAAATGTTCTTATTTTCAATGGAAGTTAATGTAAAATTAGACTTAATAGTAATTTTAGAGCATTTCCATTGGCGTATTCATCAAGAATTATTTACATAGTGTACAGATTAGCTACAGGGTTCAAACCATGGAGAAAATTAAAAATGGAGCTACATGGCTTTCATTGGACAGCAGTGATAAGTTCTAGAGTAACAGCAAAAAATCTTGAACGCCGACAACCTGTTAACCAGAAATGGCACCAAGCTGACATGAAAGGTAGACAAAAGAAAAATAAAATAATTTTCTGAACTCTCTAGTCTGAAATATCAGAACTGCTTGTAGTGTTGCAAAACATAGTAAAAGTAATGTAGGTCAAATGACAAAACCAGAAAAGTCATAGCAGGTTATCATTATTATAAGTATGTCATAACATGCATAAACATGACTTCATTCAAGAAACCAAGCCCAATAAATAAATAAACAAACAGACTTACACCAGTCGATGCCAGCGTTTACACACACGGGACGTCCTGAGGAGGTCTTGCAGTGACAGACGAGAAAAGATCCCCAGCAGGAGCTCATCTGGGAGACTGTCCCAGCACAGCCCTGCTGCAAAAAACACCAAAAAACAGAAACAAAGCACAGTTTCCATATTACATACTTCTATGCCTTATGTAACATTCCATTATATAGAAAACAGAGACCCCTTTACTGCTTACAAGTCAAATATCAGACCTGTTGAATCCCTGGTCTTCCTAGGACGTCTGCCTAGCACGAAAGCGTTCTCCTTGCCCTTGCCACAGGGCCGGGGCTGTTTCCGTGGGGGTGACCAGTGCTGGATGAGCTCGTGAGGGGTGTTTTCTTCACCATAGCAAGGCCTGTGCTTCCGTTTGGTCTGAGACATGCACAGCAGTGACCCCTCCAAATTATCATTCAGACTTGGAAGCTCCTGAAGTGGCCTGCAAAACAAGTTGGGTTTCTCGGTCAGCTAAACAAATAGAAGTGAGAGGCTATAAAACAAAACCTTACGTTATTGTAAATACCAAGCCTCAAGAACACACTGTCGCCCAGTCTGGCAAGCGCAGACCCACATTAGGATTGAATAATCTCAATTTAACAACTCTAGAGGCGGAAGCTCCAGGTCCAGAAAGAAGGTCCAGTGGCAGGGCTGCTGCAGCGACCCCACAGCCATCCAATGCTGGATTTTTACTTTCTGGACCGGGATTTTGCCCATCTACAGCCAATATGCGCGCAAAACATCCACCTAAACGTCTAACACCACGTACCAAGTCATATTTAAGGCCAGTCTTTCTTTCTTTAACTGTAAATGAGGCGGATTATCAAACCTGATCAACCCTGAAGTCGTTTATGTCCCGCCATAACCGACAGCCGAGCCTCTGATCGCGCCATCGCAACAACGACACACAAACAAGCAAAACAGGAGGAAAGAACAGAGAAGGCACAGAGCACTGAACCCGTTATGAAACGGTGATCAGAATCCCACAACACTGTCTCCTTTGAGTCCACAGCCTCCGAAACGCCAAGACGCGCCACCAGAGCCAAAGGGAGGGAACTAATGCTAGCTAACATAGCCATCAGCTCAGCCCCCGCTTTAACTTCGCGTTTTCCAGCAAATCCTCGCACTGACACGCTGCTACAGGGGCGACTTATTAAAACAGCACTGAATGGACTGTGTTCATGCAGAGACGGAACCGCGTTCCCGGATTACTGACTCGGGGCTGCCCGGACAGGCCGAGTGTAAGCGCGAGCTGCACAATAAGACTGAGATTACGTGGATAATCCACACTAAACTACACCAGACAGGACAGTTTGACCGTTTACAGTCCAGTTCATTTACTGACCGTATTTCAAAGGCTGGAGTCGAGCTGTACGACCTGTAAACAGCTCCAAGAGCTCAATAAACCGTTAACCAGCAGTAAAACACACAACCGCCACAGCGCGACTTTAACGCCCCAAAGCCAAAGGTACCTCTCCACTGCCATCTCCTCCTCCTTCTGTGTGTAAGATGTTTGTAAAGTGTGTGTAAGAAGTGTGTTGTCTCAACGCATGCAGTAAATCTCTCTGAGTGCAGGCGCCAGCGTTTAAATACACGGCTGCACCGCCCAGGCTGAGCTTAGCGGACAACACTGTGTGGCGACCCCTGCTGGCGAGGAGGGATAAATGTATCCGACCAAGGACGCTTGAAGACGGATTGTTATTGTACAATGTAAATATTTCATTTATAGATATTGGTATACTGAAGTAATGACATTTTAATTTGGGGAATAATTAGTAGAAAAAAGGTTACATCGTGTAATTCATGTTTGATTTAAATCTACTGATCAGCATGGATGATTTCTGTAAATCTATTCCATAAATATAAATTAAACATGTATAAATGGACCTTGGTTTTAGTAATTAAAGGAAAGGAAGATAGATAGATAGATAGATAGATAGATAGATAGATAGATAGATAGATAGATAGATAGATAGATAGATAGATTTATGAATGTGTCTTAATAAGGTTTGAGTACTGTACTCTTACTCTGATGTTCATTGAGGCTGGTGCAAAAGTGCAATATACGTAACTGGCAGCGAAATAACTGAATTCATTCGCTGGCTTTTCATTTTCACTGATCTACAGCTCATCGCAGACCAACACCGTTCATCCATATGATTTATAGAGCAGAAGTCAAAGTGCGCATGCGTAGAATAGCGTTCCCCGCCCCCTCGGAGTTGCTGTGGTTGCTGGGTGATGTTTGGGGTTTGGGGAGAGGCGGCGTGATGGCTGGAGTCCAGATAGCGTTGTCTGGTGGGGGGCTTTCATTAACGGTGGTCTGTAGAGTAGCACTGCTGTGAGCAGTGTTTATATGTCCCACAGTCGAGCTATGACAAGCCTGGTAACGAGTGTAGTTTCGTAACTAGGGAAGGTAGCAGAGCAGGCGAACGGACGCGCAGAACGGACGTTCAGACCGCTGGACAGAGAGCTGGTGGGTCATTTTAATCACTTTTGGTTGGTTTTAGGGGTATAAGTGTGAACTATTAGGTACTTAACTCGTGTGTTTGTCAGTAATGAGGTTATCTGTGGTTCTCTGTGCTGCTATGACGTCATATGTGTTTACTGTTCACCTTTTAATAAAGGAAAGGCTTCCTGCCAGACACAGCTTAATTCCCAGCAAAGGAAAAGGCCTATCACTGAAGCTCACTGCTCATTTCTCCTTTACTGATGAGCTGATGAGAGGGATTGCTACAGGAAGAAGGTGAGAAACAGGAGGAGCAAGGTTCAGGCCAGAAAGCTTCACGAGAAGTGTCTCGTTTCTCACCTTCAGCCCCTGTATGTCATCAAATCATATTCAGTTGATGATCAGCACCCTTAGGGTAGTGCAGGTGGACCACTGGAGCGGAGAAATACTGGCCTTAGATTTAGGACAAGATTATTTATTCTTCCTTCTATCATGCTCTAGTGAAGAAAGACAAAGAGGTCTTTCAGACTGGCAAACAGGACACTGGCTTCCATCAGAGACCGGTGCTTTGTATTCTAATTGTAATTAGTTCACAGCAGGCCTTAGTTGTGCTTAGCCCCTGCTCCATGTAATGGTGTTCTAGTGTCTTGTCATTTTATCATATGTGCTTCCTCCTGCTGCCTGATTTTACAGTTTTCATTCATCCAGAAGACTGCATCGGGGAGAATGAGTGGGGCTGCACTGGGAATAGAGGTAGTGGTGGTCTTTTTTCTGGCTCTGTTCTTGCTGCATCGTTATGGAGACTTCAAAAAGCAACAGCGCATGGTGCTCTTTGGCACACTGCTGGCCTGGTATTTGTGCTTTCTCATCGTCTTCATCCTCCCGCTGGATGTCAGCACGGTTTGTTTAGTCTACTATTTGAAAATGACATTCATATTAAAAGATTTTTAAATGCATTGCACCTTGATATGTATTTAAGGTTGAATATTTCTGTTTCAGACAATCTACAAACAGTGCCTAATTGACCATGAAGAACATGCCCAGTCACCATCTGTGGGCCCAGGCATTCTCAACCACACAAGAGGAAATGCAACTGTCACACCTGCTGCTAGGTTAGTCTACATTAGTCTTTTGTGCTGTAGGAAAGGCTCATAAATAATAAATAGGGACTGCTAAAGAAAATACTGAACACTGCCTTTCCTGCAGTTACAGTGCATCCAGAAACTATTCACACATTTTATGTTACAGCCTTATTCCAAAAGTAATTCATTTTCCCCTCAAAATTCTACACACAATACACCACAGTGACAAAGTGAGTTTATTAATATTAAAACACAAAAATATAACATGGAAATAAGTATTCACTGCCTTTTCCATGACACTCAAAATTGAGCTCAGGTGCATCTTGTTTCCACTGATCATCCTTCAGATGTTTCTACAGCTTGATTGGAGAACACCTGTGGTAAATTCGGTTGATTGGACATGAGTTGGAAAGGCACACACCTGTTTATATAAGGTCCCATGTCAGAGCACAAACTTAAGGAAAGTCTAAGGAATTATCTATAGACCTATATACAAGATCTATATAGATCTATAGACAAGACATTATTGTATTGAGACACAGAGCTGGGGATCTTTGTCGCTTAGTCAGCGAGGTAACCAAGAACCCAATGTCTTTCTGACAAAGCATCAATGCTGCTCTGTGGAAAGAGGAGAACCATCCAGAAGTACAACCATTTCTGCAGCAGTCCACAGTACTCCACAGTAAAAGGCACATGCCAAAAGGACCTAATCATCATGCTCTGGGGACGTTTTTCTGCAGCAGGAACTGTGAGACTAGTCAGGGTTGAGAGAAAAAGGACTGCACTGATGTACAGAGACATCCTTGATGAAAACCTGGTCCAGAGTGCTCTAGACTTCAGACTGGGACAAAGGTTTATCTTCCAACAGGACACGATCCTAAGCACACAGCCAAGACAACCAAGGAATAGCTTTGGGACAACTCTGTGAATGTCCTTGAGTTACCCAGCCACAGCCCACACTTGAACCCTATTGAACATCTCTGAGGATATCTAAAAATGGCTGGGGACAGACACTCCACTCTAATAGAGCTTGAGAGTTACTGTAAAGAGGAATGGGAGAAACCTCCCAAAAACAGGTGTGCCAAGCTTATAGCACCATACCCAAAAAGACTTGAGGCTGTAATTGCTGCCATACATGTGTGCCTGTTTTATGGAATAAAGTAAATTGAGGCTAAGAAAGTAAAAATTTGATTTGACAAATATATCCAATTTGTTACAGTCTATTAGAACACACTTGTTTTCTTTTGTAGCATTCCAAAGGCATGTTACAAGCCATGGAGCTACATTCCCAATGGGATCATGCCTGTATTCTGGAGGGTTGTGTATTGGACCTCACAGTGTCTTACATGGTAAGAAAGCTATGCAGGTTCCTCAAATCTTACATCATCATCTTCTTTGGTGTATTGAAGAATATGATGTGTGTGTATATTTTATCTAATTCTACATAGCAAGAATGTTATTGATTTTTCTGCATTGTGTGATGCATCAGAGCAGGTTCTGTGTTGTGATTTTACATTTGTTTTTTGGGTTGTTTTTTTTTTGTTTTTGTTTTTTTTCAGGCTTCTTTTGCCTTTCATGCAGTCCTATGCCCGCTCAGGAGGCTTCTCCATCACAGGCAAAATAAAGACAGCTCTCATTGAGAATGCCATCTACTACGGCACCTACTTGTTTATCTTTGGCTCGCTCCTCATCTATGTGGCTGTGCATCCTCAGTGGCATCTCTCCTGGTAAGTGTATCCCTATTTTTTTAAGAACACTAAGCTGTTTATGATTAACCATATGACTGGTAGACATGGTAGACACTACATGGACAAATGTATTGGGACACCTGCTTTATTGTCTTCCAAAATTAAGATATTAAAAAAAGTTGATCCTGTTTTGTTGGAGTAATTTTCTCTACTAGGGACGTCTTTGCTAGGGGAGCATTGCTATGAGGATTGCATCCAGTGATTGAACATTGATGTTCCTGATGATGGTTATGATCTTGGATGTTCACCACGCCAAACCCACCCCCTCCCCATGTCCCCAGCTCATCCCAAATGTACTGGATTGAGAACATAGTTCCACTGCTCCACATCTCAATGCTGGGGTGTTTTCTACCATTCACGCCTATGCATGGCATTAGGCACAGTGTGAATAGGTTTATGTGTATCTGCTCCAGAGAGTCCTGTTCTGTTGACAGTAATTCTCTACAGGGACTTTGCACATCTCTGTCACAACTGTCATTTTGGCCAGTTGTGCTCTCGGGCTGATGGAGCATGACCCACCATCCTCAGGCCATAGTGACAGTGCCTTAGCCTGCTGAGCTACTTGGAGCCCCTAGGGTTAAGTTTGTTTGTTGCTTTTCTAACCATGATGATGGTGTGTGGTCATATTAAACATTCAGCTTGAATTGCTGTGATATGAAAACATGGCGTGTTCCATTAGCACTACTCTCCGTAAGCTGTCACACAATCATAAGGAAGCTGCCACAGTCGGAAAAGACAATACAATGTGCTATCAGTTATTTTTTCATCATACTGGTAACACTATAGGGCTTTTGTATCATATTAATCAGTATACCGACCTTGCTCCTGCATAGGTTATTTGTGGTTGCAGAAGTATTGCATGCATTGTGACTGTAACTCACTATGGTTACTACTTCACATACCTCTGTAAGCTACTGTGTAATTGAAGTGTACTGTGTAATACATTTTGAATGGTTATTAAACAGGTATGAACTGCAGACCATTGGCATCACAGCAGCCAACACATGGGGTCTGTTCCTGCTTGTGCTACTGCTGGGGTATGGCTTGGTGGAAATTCCACGCTCTTACTGGGAAGCTTCTCGCCAAGGACACTTGCTCATCAAGACCTACTTCAAAGCTGCCAAACTGATGTCCGAGAAAGCAGACGCAGAGGAGAACCTAGAAGATGTCATGGAGGTGGGCAAATACATGTACACAAAACTGCATATTCAGACACAGTACATGAAATTGAATGTAGAAAATTATAAGTGATGGATATAATGGATGGATTTCATCTCTTGTTCTCACTTTTATCTATATTACAGGAAGTACGAAAGGTCAACGAGTCCATTAAGTATAACCATCCTTTCAGGAAATATATTGACACTATCCTTAGGAAGGTAAGATAATTTTGTATATTGTAATATCGCAAATACATATTTGTCAACACGACTGACTAAAACAATGATCTGTACTTTCACGCTAAGTGCCCTGTTGAGTATCAAGAGAAGATGGGGAGGAATATGGATGACTATGAAGATTTTGATGACAAACAAAACACCTATCCCAGTGAAAGAAGCCTAGTGAAACTTCACAAGCAGGTGCAGAGTTCATTGATTCATATTCGGACATTATTATTTGTGTGGTTTAGTCTTTATATATGCATTATTGTACTATGCTTACGAGAGAACTTTGTCCATTAGGTTATTTATGCTGTACAGAGGCATAATCGTACACGGGTGCAGTGGCAGATTCTACTGGACCAGGCCTTCCACTTGGAGGATGTTGCTAAAAATGAAACTAGCTCATCTCGCCAGTTTGTCCATAGCTTTGCTCCCACAGAGCCTCCAAATTGGTTCAGCAGTTACATCTACAAACCTGCTGTTGGTCAGTAAAACATTTCGATTGGCTAACAGTATTCATCACAGTTGGCACTTAAATGTGTGTATTTGACCGTTTGCTTCTGTGTTGTTTTCTAGAGTGGTATTGGGAGTGCTTGCTGAAGCAGTGGTTTTACCGTGGACTGGCTGTTGTTCTTTCGCTGTTCTCCGTGGCTGTGGTCTGGTCTGAATGCACCTTCTTTAGCACCCGTCCTGTTCTCTCACTCTTTGCTGTATTCATTCAGCTCGCAGAAAGGGATTACAACTATCTGTACATTGAGGTAAAGACAGCTGAGCTCAGTATGTAAAACTCTGCATTTAATTCTTTGCTTGGATATTAGACAACTGTAATATCACAGTAGGAGTTTCTGTTACTACTGAAATGACTGATATTGAATTTACTTTTTAATATTGAGTTTAAATCATGACTGGAGAAATTCATTGTACTTTAATTTCCTCATTTTGTGGTATTTTGTCTTCTAGATGGCATGTTTCATCACAATCTTCTTCCTTTGCACTTGTGTGTACTCCACTGTGTTTCGCATCCGTGTCTTCAACTACTACTACTTGGCCTCCCACCACCAAACTGACGCCTACAGTCTTCAGTTCAGTGGCATGTACGTCTCTTAGACGAACAAGTGCACTTTCCTGAGAATGCTTCCTTTCATTCTTCAGTGGTGTTTGAAAGTGTCAGCCTCAGTACTTGGTCTGCAGTGGTGCTTTGAATGCATTAACGTAATCTAAATACCTGCTTTTGTTATTCAGGCTCTTCTGCCGCTTGACTCCTCCACTTTGCCTGAACTTCTTGGGACTGATCCATATGGACTCTGCGATCTCTCACCAGGCGAAGGAGCAGACTGCGTACACTTCAGTAAGTATTAGTCGCAACAACATGGATCTCAAGTGTCATGTAGAACACGAGTTGTGAAACGCACTTTGGATGCAAGCAATAAGATGCTTAACCAGCTCTTCCTGATCTGAAGTAGGTGTGAAAATCAGAGAAAACTTGCAAGGCAGGCTTATATCAGAACAGGAACTGAGATACACTACTTTAGAAAATAAGTAGAATTGAAGAGACTTCATAACATGCAGATTAAATTTGAATCACATGAATATTGATCAACACTCTCCTATTCTGTTTCAGATCATGGGTTCCATGCGGGTTCTCTCGTTTATTGCTAATGGCTTCTACATTTACTATCCAATGTTGATAGTCATTCTTTGCATTGCAACATACTTCAGGTGTGTCTAAACATATGTTTACTTGATGACAATAAAATAACACAAGATTTAAATTCTTACAAAGATTTTTATTAATTTTGTCATATATTTTATATCATTACACCAAAAGGGACATATTTCAATATTTTTGTTTTAATGTTAAAACTGTCTGATTAGTTATTTATTAAAACTTTATTATTCTAACTTCAAATTTCCAATTTTCATGAATATCAGTATTAGATCAATAAAGGCTTGAAATATATTTTGAACACGTAATGAATATAAAATATAACCGTTTAACTTTCTGAATGAATTTAATGACCACAAATGAATCTTTTCACAATATATTTCACAATTATAACATTGAACATGGTACCATGGTAGTCATTACTGTACAATATGTACATGTTATATTTCTATTTTTATGCACTCCAGTAGTCTTATATTTTCCACTCATGTCATTTACGTATACCCGACATCAGTCTTGGGACCCGCTGTTTGAACCTCCTGGGCTTCCAGCAGTTTATGGGAGATAATGAAATGACATCAGACCTGATTGATGAAGGCAGGGAGTTACTCCGCAGAGGTGATTTTGTTTGGGAGCTTAATAAAATATTACATTATATAAAATATTAATTTTTTTGTCCACATATCATTAGAGAAATCTCTAAATCATTTTCTGCTGTTTGTTTTGGTGGCAGAGAGAAGAAAACGACAGAGGATAGAAGATGGGGAGAACAGAAGAAGAGTGAGTACTTATCTCAGTACTTTTCTGATCACATTCTCTTCTCAGAGTTTCCACACTGTTAAGAAAAAGCTTTTCCATATTCTCATGTCTCTTGGTTTCCTTTTGTTATACACACGTTTTAACAGTATGATGTTTTGTATATCATTGCTGTAATGCAAAAACCTTGTAACGTTTTTACATAATATGGTTTTATGTACAGTACAGGACAAAAGTTTGGACCTTTTTAACCTTCTCATTTTCAGTTTTCTGTATTTTCACTCTTGCCATGCTCTCAATGAGCTTCAGGAGGTAGTCACCCAACAATCTTGAAGGAGTTCCCAGAGGTGGCTCATTGAGAGAATGCCAAGAGTGTGCAAAGCAGTAATAAGAACAAAGGGTGGCTATTTTGAACAAACTGGAATATAAAACATGTTTTCAATTATTTCACTTTTTTTTTTTGTTAAGTACAGAACTCCACGTGTTCATTCATAGTTTTGATGGCTTCAATGAGAATCTACAATGTAAATAGTCATGAAAATACAGAAAACGCATTGAATGAGTAGGTGTGTCCAAACCTTTGGCCTGTACTGTGTATGTGTATGTGTATGTGTGTGTGTGTGTGTGTGTGTGTGTGTGTATAAACCATATACTGTAGAACTACGTATTTTGCATGATTTTCCTCACGTTGCACATGTAACCCCCTAGGAAATGGAGAAGTGTACGGCCAACCATTTCCTCATCCTTTTCCGGGACTCAAGTTGCCAGTTCCGTGCAGTTTACACCATGAACCCGGAGACAGAGGAACTGGTTCGTCTGACCGGAATCGGCCCGCGGCTGATCAGCCCCTCGATGGTCGAGTCCATTTATAAGTATAGCTCTGACCGCAAGCAGTTCACCGCCATCCCGTCCAAAACCATGTCCATGAGCGTGGACGCCTTCACCATTCCTGGCCACCTGTGGCAAAGCAAGCGTCCCGGGACACCTAAGAAGCTTGGAACCCCGAAATAAAATGAACGGCACTCGCCTGTTCTATCCAAATCTTCTGTCCTCTTCCTCCCTTCTCCAGTTTGGCACCGGAGCAGAATCAGTGCTGGATGTGTACCGCTCCAGGAGGGACATTATTCATGCCTCCGTCTGCATTGGTTCGAGTAATCGGATGGAAAGAAATAATGCCATAGCTGTTTTCTTGAAATGTCCTTAAAGACATGTGGTGCTGGGGCTAGCCAACTGGAATTCCTTTGATTGTACAAAGCTCTCTTTTTTTTTTTTCTTTTTTTTTTTTTTTTTTTTTTTTTTTTTT